>CANSGD010000488.1:0-204928 GCA_947645195.1 Patellifolia procumbens
CTTGCATCGTACAAGAATTGAACTTATTTCTTATGCCCTAATGATGTTCAATGTCTCAATATTTTGCAATAAACTAATATCTCAAATAATAAAAAAAATTGGACATTTCTTCAATATCTATTTATGAATTAGTTAATGCAAATTGATACTAGGAAAAGAAGCCAAAGCATTATGATTTATGGCAGGACAACGACAGATGTATCTAAAATTTTCTAATCAGTATATTCTTACAACCCTACAACTAATGAATTTGTTACCAAGAAGTACAACATGAAAAAGCTGGAAGCATGTGATTGGTTTGATTTAAAGCTCAAATCTACTAATTGTTCGTGTATAGAGGCATGTTTGGGCATGGATCCTCAGGGTGTATTCTTTAATAAACAATTAAGTTTCCTACCCATCATTAACAAGGCAGATCTCTCTAATCAACCAGTAATTATAACTCATCTTGTCTTTATTATCACCCCCATTATAAACCGTACTTAGCTATGACACTTAAACTTACTCACTAAATTTATAGGTTCATTAGACCTTACAGTGCAATATATATTAAGGCCTTAAAGACTTAGGTTAATTATTTCTATACTTATTTGGAGGTTTTTAAATGAGAAAATTTACAAATGTAAATCTCCGAAAGAGAAAAATAATTATAAGTAGTTGTTTTGGTATGGAGGAAGAAATAATGCAACGGAATTTAAGTGAATTTTTTTAAAGTGGCTATTGTTTGGTTGCAGATAAAAACAAAAATGGGGGAGCACAAAATTCCTCTGAATTTGTAATTCCCCAAAACGTGGAATTTATTGACCCTCTCCTTGGTCGTTCAAAGTCCCTGTGAATTTCAAATTATGATATCAACCGCATATTTTAACAAATTCGTGAATTATATGGTGAATCGACTTCCCATGATTGTAACATTTTACCACGGAATTAAATTCTCTCTATGACCAAACAACAACATATCCACCCGTTCAAATTCAAAGATCAAGCCCATTCTAACGGAATTTACAAAAATGCATTTCTCGGTAAATTTTCAACTAGTTATATATCTAAAATTCAAAATCGAGCTATTCCATGCAAACCAATATTGTATACTCCCATAAGGTGGACGAGATTTGAACACGTCATCTTTTGGCCATCTAGGTTTTGATACCATGTCAAACTTGTTAGAAACTCACTGTGCTACAATGACTGAACAAAGAAATTCAAGGATGTGTCGCGATAGAAGACCACTGACTTGAAAGCAATTACGGCCCGACTATGTGGTAATCGCAAGTGGCTGAAAAGCTCCCGAAGGTGAACACAGCAATTTTCTAAGTCACCACTAACAGAGAAAAGATCTTCTGGGACAAGGGAGATAAGCACACTCCAGTGTTTAGAAGAGTAGAAAGAAGAAGAGAAGAGAAGTGAATTTCGGATGCCATAGTGAAGTATGCAGTGGACTGATTTCATCGTAAAAGAATCAGCCAAATAAAGAAGTGTAATAAACAGAGGGAGGAAATCAAGGGCGACAATAAAGGTCATTAAGACTTCAATAAGCCATTAAACATGTAAGTTAACAACGTTTCAGTTTTATATGTCTACCGCATTACACACAGTTAGGCTCGGGTCCAAAAAGATAAGCTCCAGCTCAGCTTCCCGAGAACCCAGAACCCAGGCGGCCCGGCCCGGCCCGGTGGCGAGCGCGCGTGCGCGCGCGCGCGTGTGTGTGTGATAGCAAGCCCAAACCCAAGCGCGATCCTCCAACCCACAAACTAACCAAGTACTCAACTCAATAAAACACCGGCAGAGGAAGGGTTAATAAAACGAAGGCAGCCCCTTCCACGTGAGAGTAGGATGTTTCGAAAAACCCTAATAGGCTTTTGCAAGCGCTTAACTCCAACAATCCCCCACAAAGGCTTCGAAAGCAAAAGAAATTTCTGGGTAAGGAAAGGGAGGTACTTAAGCATCAATATCTTTCGATTTGAATTGATGCATATTGTTACGAGTGAGGCAACAACTTACTTTAGTGAGTGAATTTTCTCTTGAACTCACAGAGTTCCGTTGAGACCCCCCACAACACATACCTACCGCAAGAATGCAGTCTCGCGATACAACACAAGCGCTTTATAGCCATGCGCACACCTTGGGTCTCATCCGTGCTTTCGAAAGACAGCCGATGCTTTCATAGAAGGCAGCTTAACCTCCACACTTACGTGGGTAGTCCATTAAGTGTTCCTCAATAACACCACCCCGAGGGATAAGGGAAACTATTAAGAGAAAAGCTCAACCTCTCAATATAAATCCATCAAGTGCGTCCTGATAGCAATCCACCAACCATGTGCTATGGATTTAGAAAGCACTACCAACATGCCATAGGGATGAGTAATGTAGTGCAAAGTTAAGAGTCTATGGCTTCGTTTGACCACAAACGGGTATCCACCATAAACGCTCAACTAATGGGCTCAAGCCCCATCCCCCCTCGACGACTCTAGGACAATTCTCTAGATAATCCCTTAGAAAGATCAGCAAGATTTCTTTCGGACCTGACATAGTCCAAAGAAATCACCCCATTTTTCAGGGAGTTGTTTCACGACTCCATGTTCCATCCGTATGTGTCTTTTCTTACCATTGTAGACACTGTTCTTAGCAACGCCAATGGCCGCTTCAGAATCACAGTGAAGGGAGACAGGAGCACCCTGCCGCTCCCAGCTAATGGAATATGGGAAAAGGTTTCTCAGCCACTCAGCTTCTTGCCCTGCCAACTCGAGTGCAATAAACTCAGACTCCATGGTTGAGCGTGCTATACAAAGTCTGTTTCAAGACTTCCACGAAATAGCAACACCACAAGAGTAAACACGTAACCACTAGTTGAACTAATCTCGTCGTTAACTGAAACCCAGTTTGCATCACAAAATCCTTCAAGTACAGTTATCAGGAAATTTTAGAGTAGGAAACATAGATCAACTGTCTCCTTTCAGGTATCTAAGAAGACGATGAAGAGCATTCCAATGTTCATTACTAGGGTTATGAGTATACCGACTCAGCGACTCACTGCATAGGCTATGTCAGGTCGAGTACAGTTCATGAGGTACATCAAACTACCTATGACTTTCGCATATTCACTTTGAAAACACTTTCTCCTAAATTCTTAGTCAAATGAATACTAGGGTCATAGGGTGTACTCACTGGAGCAACATCAAAGGAGAAATTTTTTAAGCCCCTTTTTCATATCTGGCCGACTAAGGGAGATCTGACCGGGAGGTTTTCTTAAGTCTTACTCCAAAAATCACATCAGCTTCTCCCAAATCCTTCATCTCAAACTTCGATGTTAAGAAAAGTTTAGTATCATTGACCACCTTTAAATTGTTACCAAAGATCAACATGTCATCCACATAAAGACATATGATTACACAATCTGATCCTATTAGCTTTGAGGACACGCAAGAGTCAGAGTTGTTACTAATGAAGCCATTTGACACAATAGTACTGTCAAATTTTTCATACCACTGTTTTGGTGCTTGTTTGAGCCATATAAGGACTTCCTCAACTTACACACTTTATCTTCTTGACCTTGCACCACGAAACCCTCAGGTTGAGACATACAAATCTCCTCCTCTAAGTCACCATTCAAGAAAAGCAGTCTTAACATCTATCTGATGTATGACTAAAGTCATGAATAGCAGCCAAGAGCTAACAGGGTCCTAATGGTGGCCTATCTTAGTCACAGGAGAATAAGTGTCAAGTAATCTAGTCCTTTCCTTTGGTGAAGCCCCTAATCACAAGTCTGGCTTTAAACCTCTAAATGGTCCCATCAGGTCTCAACTTCTTTTTAAAGATCCATTTGCTATCTATGGTCTTTTACCCGATCCCTTAGGTAAGTAAGTTAACTCCCAAGTGGAGTTAGACACTATGGAATCTAGCTCTGCTCTTACGCCTCTTGCCAAAAACTAGCATCCACAGATCTCATTGCTTCCTCAAAAGTCTTGGCAGGGTCCTCTATCATAAAAGCATAGACAAATCATCACTTAACAAGTGTCTACAAGAGCTTCCTCAGACAGAAAAGCAGGACAAAATCAGCACCAAAGTCTTTTGGCTACTCTAGGTCTTTTGCTTCTCTAGGTTCATCTGTAGCACCAGAACTACCAACATGCAAATCAGCTGAAGTACTACTTAGAGCAAATCAGGAGTAACATTACTGTAGGTAAGGAAGCGTCGTGCGTAGAACAAGTAAGGTAAAACAACCGTAGGAGAAGAACATGAAGGCATGGAAGCAACATCACCCTTTTCAGTGGAAAAACATGTTCAAAGAACTCAGCGTCTCTATACTCACAAATAGACCTATCACCAAAGTCATGAACCTATAGGCAGGTGAGCATAACCAATAAATACTGCATCAAAGGTCTTAGGTCCAATGTTTGACCTTTTATAGTGGTGCCTAACTTTAGCTAGACACCTTTTACTCTCAAGTGGCTCAAGTTTGGAGTAAACCCCTTCCATAATTCATAGCCGAGTCTTATCCAACCTTTTGTGAGGTACTCTGTTAAGAACATGACAGGCCGAAAGGACTGCTTCCCCAGACATTTCATCAGGCAACCCAGAACTTACAAGCATAGCATTCATCATGTTTTTCAAAGACCTATTTTTCCGTTCAGGCTATACCATTCTGTTGGGGTACATAAGGTGCACTAAGTTCATAATAATACCCAATTTCTCACAATGGTCATTCAAAGAGAAGTTTTCAAACTCTCTACCTCTGTCAGATCTAACCCTCCCGATTTTCCTATCAAGTTGGACCTTCTACTTCGGCCTTATATTTGATGGAAAGCTTCCCCTGCCTCACTTTTGGTTTCCTTGAGAAGGTAAATCTTAGTGTACCTCGACAATCATCAACAAATGAAATATACCAGACCTTTTCCTCATACTCTACTTCTAGTATTCTGGAAGTCAGCTAAGTCCGTATGAATCAACTCTAGAAGTTATTGTGGTCCTCTGAGTCACAGTTTTGCAAGAGGTTTCTTAGTGAATTTTGCTGCAACACAAACTGGACACTTAGAAAACTCAGTAGTTCACAGATTAGGAATTAAAGCCAAGGTCCTTATTCTCTTAATGGAAGCAACATTCACATGCCCTAATCTACCATGCCACAAATTTAAAGACTCAAGCAATATAAGCAGAACCTTAGACAGTTTACTAAAACACAGCGGAACGAGCAAGAAGCAACATTCAGAATAAATAAACCTCCACTTAAATACCCCTTCCCAACAAATTCCCCGCACGAGTCATTACAACTTTGTGAGCCTCAGAAGCAATTTTTCAAACCAGCTTTGTTGAACAAGGCACCAGACACTAAGTTGCGACGCATAGTAGGAACATACAACACATTAAAAGGGGAGGTTTTTCCAGAGGTAAGTTTGAAGAGTGACCTTTCCTCGTCTAAGTACTCCAGCAGCGCAGCATTGCCCACGCTGGCACCCTTCGCCTTCATAAGCATCTTGGAAATCTGGAGCACGCCCTTGTTAGCACAGAAATGCTTGAAGCCCCAGTGTCCAGAATCCAACAGTACTGTTCCCGATCAGATTTAGCTTCAACAAACCACAGCAGCGACAATGTGGTTTTGATTCAGCAAGGTTGGCCTGAGGTCCTTGTTTTTGCAGAACCTTGGCGTTGGGCATTGGTAAGCCTTATGATCTGGCTTGCCACAGACATAACAGAGGACAGACTTCTTTTGAATCTTGCTATCCGGTTTGTTAAATTTGCCTTGCTTTTTTCCTTTGTTATTACCCTTTTCCCTTTTCCTTAAACTTATCAAAGCCTGATGGAGCAGCAGATTCCACCAGGTTAGCTTTAGTGGTATTAACAGAAACTGAATCCAGATTGTCTTTAAGGCGATTTGCCTCTTCAATCCTCATATGAGTAATTAATTCCTGAAGAGACAGGAATTCTTTTATGTGTTTTAGATTATTTCTAAAATCTCTCCAAGAGGGGGGAAATTTTTCTAGTAAAACATTAGCTTGAAATACTTCACAAATTTTCATGTCCTCATTAAGAACATCAGCACAGAGATTTTCGAACTCATGAACTTGATCCATGACTGGCTTATCATCAACCATACGGAAAGCCAGCCACTTGCCAACAACATATTTCTGTTTTCCAGCATCATCAGCCCCATATTTTTTCTCAAGGGCCTCCCAAATCAGTTTTGAACTTTTATGAACCATAAACAAATCCATACAGATTATTGATCATCAGATTAAGGAGGTGGAAACGGACAGTTTTATTATCTTTTACATATTTTTGAATTTCGCCTCCTTTCTTCTTAATTTCAGTAGCAGAAGGAGAAGAGGACGAGTCACCTGTAGTGTAAGCGGCAGTGGGACAGTCCTTGAAAAGGACGTAGTCAATGTCCAATTGCTCAAAGAACATAAGCAGTTGGAAGACCAACGTTTGTAGTTGTTTCCCGCCAAGAGATTCGAGCTTGGATAGATGAGACACGGATTTGCTTGAAAAATCAGCCATTGCAAATTATCTAATTGCTTTCAAATTGTTAAAGCGACTTACAATGACTGAACAAAGACTAAATTCAAGGCTGTGTCGCGGTAGAAGACCACCGACTTGAAAGAAATTGGGGCTGATCATAGTGGTAATCGCAACTGGCCGGAAAGCTCCCCAAGGTTAACACAGCGACCTTTCTAAGTCACCACTAACAGAGAAAGATGAGACAGAATAAGCACGTACCCAGTGTTTAGAAGAGAGAAAGAAGAAGAGAAGAGAAGTGAATTTCGGATGCCAAACTGAAAGTAGCAGTGGACTGATTTTATAGTAAAAGAATCAGGCCAAATAAAGAAGGAATAAACAGAGGAGGAAATCAAGGGCGACAATAAAGGCCATTAAACACTGTAACGTTTAACAACGTTTCAGTTTTACATGTTACCGTTACATTACAGTTGGCTCGGGTCCAAAAGCATAAGCTCCAGCTCAGCTCTTCCCCAGAACCCGAGGCCCGGTCCGGTCCGGAGTCGGGCGGCGGCGCCGTGCGTGTGTGATAGCAAGCCCAAACCCAAGTTTGATTCCCCTCCATGCACAAAAAAACCAAATCAAGTACTCAACTCATTACGCCTTGTAGGGCGAGCTAATAAACAAAGCAAGCTCCCTTCCATAGGAATGATGTGGATGTTTGGAAATATAAAGGCTATGTGTTACAACCTTAAATCAGCATAACTTCATTAGCTTAGCTTGCACACATTGTCCAATGCTGAGAAAAGTCTACCCTACACATATGTCTCATGTTAGATTTCATCAAGAACCAATGATGATGGTGGAGTCGCCCTCAACAACCCATATGTCATCCTCTTTCACGTTTAGCGAAGTGGATGACGTATGAGTGTCTTTTTGCTTAACAACTTATTAAATAATTAATTCTGAATTTTGTTCTATAATTAATATTGGTGTAACTTTGACTGTTAATAAATATAAATATTGCTAAGTAAAATTATAAAAGCTGATAATTTGAAAATATAAATAGAGACACATCAACAATTCAAATAAAACCCACAAATGACTATTTTCTTCTTTATTGATAAATGTTGTTCAAAGCGCAATATATGAATAATGTAAAAATACAAGGTGTGTAGATTAAGAAATAACGGTGAAAGTATTGAAAGTTCTATGTACATAGACCATAGTCCGTGTAACTCAGGGTATGAACTCCGATATACAGCGGATTAAATTTAGATAAAAATGTTTAATTTTGACTCTATTAACGAATTAATGTATCCCGTTTGTTCTTAGTTGGAAACTTGGAATAATATTCCATCTATCTACTAGTACTATGTTAGGTCTCTAATAAGTGATAAACCTAATAATAATCAATAAATAACTTCAAATAATGTTCTATAATTTGGGGTAATTAATTAAAACAAAAAACTGTCATTAGGAATCTGAATGCCCTAAAAAAAAGCAACCTATGGAGAATGATGAATGAACTGCAGGTTGAACATGCTATTTTATGTTTATTTACCAGAATTTGTTCTATTTTTCATTTTAATAACTTTGTTTTTTCTGACTGTAACCGACATTATGTTTTGTGTAACAATAATGATAACAACTCGATGTCTTTTTGCAACATTATAGAGTAGTTGTAGTAAAATGCATTATTTGATAACCCTACGTGCAATTGCCAATTGAGCTGCGGGAAAGGCGGATGAAGTAGCTCTTATCCAAGTTTTGACGACTACCGAGTTTGTAAATTGGATTAATGAGACTCTTGAGTTATTTTCATTGTTTTATGGGCCTCTTGTTCCCGGTTTATTTTCAGTTCAGTTCAGTTAACTGGACAATACTTTCTTTCTCACATATCACTATTATTTAAGTTCAATTCAGTTAAATTGATTCAGTCAGTTCAGCTCAGCTGTTTTATGCCGAAGAGACAGACCTGTGTCTTATTGGATTTCATTCATACTCCCTTCGTTTTTTTTGTTACACTGGTCACCGGCATGTAAATGGGGATAACAATTAAGAAGTCCACTTATTTTATAGTACATGTGGTGATTAAAGTAAGTGAGAGAAAATTATAAGGTATATGTATGAGATCAAAAAGTCATAAGTTGGACTAGATGGTAATATAATTTTTCCATATATGGAAAGATGAAACAATTTGTCTTGTAAGAGACCGCTTACGTTTATATTAAAATTAGGCAATGGCCCAGCCCAATATTGAAAGTGAACAAAATGTCTTTCGAAAATTAGTGACTATGACTAGCTCAATCCATTTCGTGACCTATTTAGGGCTTGTTCTCCCAACTTATTTTCAGTTCAGTTCAGCTCCATTCTTTTATAACCATTTTGTTAAATATTATTATTCTGTTGGTCTAATTTATTTTACTAATTACTCTTTATTATTATTATTATTATTATTATTATTATAAAAAACATATAACCTACAAGAAATTAATAGGCAACCGAGAAACAATCTGGGCACCCACTCCTCTAGCTATAACAAACCCTATCCTAGTGAAAATATAGACAGCAGCACGCGCCCCTATGTCCTGTGTCCTCGAGAAGTTCTAGACCCGCTTCAGCAACGCAATAGCCACCTTACCCAATTCCCTAGAGAAGAAAAGGAAAAGGGAAGGAAGTCATATCCAATTGCTCGACAACGAGCTTCATACTTGACCCGCTTCCGATGAGCCGCATCAGCAACAACACGTCCAGGAACAAAGTCGACAACCCAGAAAGGGTCAAGGGAGAGGACCCTGTCATTATTATTATTATTTATTTATATATCATTATTATTAAGTATTATTATTATATCTATATATTGTATTGTTTATTATAACTTAAGTCATTATTATTACTATTATCATTAGGGAGGAACATGATTTAGGTCAAAAGCATAAACTAATCAAATCGCGTCAAAATGGTTTATGATGCAATTTTGCACGGTCCTACCCAATCATTATTTTATTACTAAATATTTTTATATTATTAAATCTAATTATTAAAATAATAATATTAATTTACTTCTTAGATATTATTGTTATTATATAATCATCATCCAGTATTAATATATTAATACAAGTACTATAAAATAATTGTTATTAATTATCATTATAGTCATTAATAATTATTATTATTGATAATTTATGATTATTAATATTATTTATTTATAACTATCACTAAAAAATATCTAAAATACTATTATTATTACTTATCATTATAATTTTTATTTAATATTCATATTATTATTTTTAAATATTACTTATATATTTATTAAATTCAATTCAATTCAATTCAATTCAATTCAATTCAGTTCAGTTCAGTTCAATTCACTTCAGTTTAGTTTAGTTTAGCTCCAATCAGTTCAGTTCAGTTCAATTCAGTTCAGCTCCAATTAATGTAGTTCAGTTCAGCTCCAATTAGAGATGGCATATGGGCCGGGCCAGCCCAGCCCACCCAACCCAACCCGTCTCGGGGGCCTCGTGGGCCTCGCCCGTTACCCAACCCGGTTCAACCCGTGAAAAAAGAAAACCCGCACCGGGCTCGTTTGTTGTAACCCAGCTCAGTAGTAACCACCCAACCAACCCGCATCTAACCGCCCACTAACCCACCCAGCCTATCCCACCAGCCCACCAACCCACCCAGCCGTAACCACCCAGACCACCAGCCCATTAAGCTCGAACCACCCAGCCCACCTGTTACCCGCACAAACCACCCACCCAGCTCAGCGCGCCTGAGCCACCTTAAACCCCCACTGAAATCTTCTTTGTATTTTAGCGTTAAAGTATTTTTCTTGTCCAGCCAAACAAATTGAGGGAATTAGGGGATTTTACATATATCTTTCTTTTCATTCTTTTGTCACCAACCCATGATCAACTCACTCATTCAGATTAGATTCATCAAATTCTAAATTCAAATTTCTGAAATCATGACCGAATATGAAAATTAAAATAAATCTTGCACAATTTTTCCGGCCCAACCCACTAAGCCCACCCAGCCCAACCCAACACACGCAACCAGCCCAGCCCATTAACCAGCCCACCCAAACCACCCAGCCCACCCAACCCACCCACTAAGCCCACCCAACCCGCTCAATTAATCGTTTCAGGCCCACCCAAACCGGTTGTGGGTCGCCCCCCAACCCAACCCACCGACCCACCTAGCCCACCTGTTTTCCCGGCCCGCACCAGTTCAAAAATGGTCAGCCCAACCCGCCACAAACCCGGCCCACCCATTTGCCATCACTAGCTCCAATCAGTTCAGTTCAGTTCAGTTCAGCTGAATTATGGCGAAGAGAACAGACCCATAATTCATTCAATAATCACAATTTTTAATTTATTCAGTGACTAGTTCAAATTTCACAATTTTTTTCTCCCCTTAGGCCTAACAAACTCACGCCCCCACCTCCCTCTCCTCATTACTGGCATAACCAACCACCTGGTCTCTAGATACAATTACTCTTTCCATCATAAAAGAGTAATCGCTCCTCGACCCCCCAAAGTTGTCAGCAGTTTAAGGCAACAAAAAAGGACAACGAATACATCAATCTCAGTGAGAAAGATAAGGATTTTGTAATAAACGCATTATTGAGGCAAGCTTATGAAATTATTATTTGTTTCGATTGATCAAGTGTGTTTCAAATTATATATGCCTATATTATAGTTTTTTTTTATTCCAATTCAAATTGTAAAATTTATGGAGAAGAAAGGCAATTTCAACTACGAGACAAACGACTATTATATATTGTAATAAATAAAACCATAAAATATAACAAACGACCCAACGACGTACATTTAAAAAAAAGTAACACAACAAAGGGCTTGTTCTCTTCGTCTAATTCTAGCTGAACTGAACTGAATTTATCAGAGTTGAACTGGACTGAACTTATTGAGCTGAACTAAACTGAACTGAACTGAACTAAACTTATTGGAATTGAACTGAACTGAATTGAATTGAATTGTAATAAATATATAAATAATAAGTAATAATTATTATTATGAATATTAAATAATAAGTAATTATAATTCTAAGTAATAATAATAAATAGATAATAATTTAGAATAATATTTAATTGAATAATGATAATATTATATTTGATATTATTAAATGATAGTTGTAAACAATAGTAATAATGATAAATTATTTTCAAAAATAATAATTACTAAAATAATTAATAATGAGTAATTACTATTATTAGTATTAGTATATTAATACTTGATGATGATGTAATAAAAATAATGTCTAAGAAGTAAATTACCATAATAATAATAATTAGTAATTATATATAATAATAACTAGCTTAGAATACTCGTATTAACACGAAATTTGGTTAAACTGCGCAGCAATCAAAACCATGTTCAGCCATAATAATAATAGTAATAATAATGAGTAAAGATATGATAACAAAAAATATATAAAAATAAATAAAAATTAATAATAATAATAATAATAATGATAATAATAACGATAATAATGAGTAAAATAAATAAGACTAATATTAATATTTTAAAAATGGTTAAATATTGAATGAAGCTGAACTGAATTGAACTGAACTGAACTAAACTTATTGGAGCTGAACTGAACTGCACTGAACTTATTAAAGATGAACTGAACTGAACAGAACTTATTAGAGATGAACTGAACTGAAAATAAGCTGAACAGAACAGGCCCAAAGTAACCCTGAACATCGCGCGGACCAAAAACTATTTTTTTAATACATATAGACCATTAAGGGTCTGTTCTTTTCATCTTATTTTCAGTCCTTTTAAGTTCAGATAAGTTCAGATAAGTTCAGATAAGGTCTAATAAGGTCGAATAAGGTCTAATAAGGTCGAATAAGGTCTAATAAGGTCTAATAAGGTCTAATAATGTCTAATAAGGTCGAATAAGGTCTAATAAGGTCTAATAAGTTCTAATAAGGTCAAAGAAGTTCTAATAAGGTCTAATAAGTTCTAATAAGGTCTAATAAGGTTCTTATATATTTTTTATATAACAACATCATCATTATTATTATTATTATTATTATTTATTATCATTATTTATTATATAAAATTTATTATTATTATACTCATTGGACTATCATCGTTGCTTGTTGTACGCTTGAGAATTTTATTCGTCTACACGAATAAGGGATATCGACTTTTATGGATTGTCGTTTATAAATGAACATTAAACTATTGTAGTTGGTAGTTGTTCTTGAAGCTATTGATATGCATCTTTTAAGTTTACCTCCGTAGAAATTTATAATTAATAATAACAATAACAATAGATAATGACTTATAGACCAATAATAATAGATAATAATAGTAATATAATAGTAATAATATAATAATTTGAATAATAATAATATAATAATGGTAGTAGTATTAATGATAATAAAAATTAACATAATAAGAAAAATACTAATAACAGAGTAATTATTATTATATTAGAGATAAGAATGATAATAATTATAATGGTAATTGTATATATAATGATAATAATAATAAATAATGATAATAATAATAAATAATAAATAATGATAATAATAAATAATAATAACAATAATAAAAATAATAAATAATAATATTAAATAATAATAATAATAATAAAAATAAGGTTAAATAAGGTATAATAAGGCCAAATAAGGTCAAATAAGGTCGAATAACGTCGAATAACGTCGAATAAGGTCGAATAAGGTCTAATAAGGTCTAATAAAGTCGAATAAGGTCGAATAAGGTCTAATAAGGTCGAATAAGTTCAGATAAGTTCAGATAAGTTCAGATAAACAAAATAAGTTGAAAAGAACGGACCCTAAGTCATAACTCATTCGACTTTATAAGTATTAGGTATCTTGAGAAGATACATAGAAGAGTAACTATTACGCATTCCATGTCATCTTTAACTAAATCCATGCAGATAATTAAGAGCGGTATTAATTAAAATAAAGACTAATTTGGTCATGTAGACCTTACTCAATAAAACCTAATTTAGTCTGTCATTTTTCTAGTGGGTGCATGTCACCTTCGTCAGCAAAGTATATTAGAAATATATTACTCCACAATTCTTGTAACAGTACAATTAAATGTCGATTTTTTACAAAGATAAACAAATAGTGCTGTCTGCTGTGTGATTTTATTTGGTTCATTTTTTTAAATTAATATTTCATGATTTTTTATTTATTAAAAGAAATTAATGATCAAGCTAGTGCTTTATAAACCATCGATTTGTGATTATTGCAAGAATCATGAAGTGAAAGATGTCCCGAAGGATGAACCGGGTGCAAACACAAAAAAAAAAAAGTGAAAGATGTATATAGAAGTATTACTTAAAGAGAAGAGTGGATCTAACGTACATCTCTCATTAGAGATGGCAATATCCAATGGATGATCCATCACCCGCTCCACCCGAAAAAATAAAAGGGTGAAAAACCGAATTAAATGGATGATGGACGGGTGACGGGTGAATGTGTAACGGGTGATGGATGGATTAGGGTGAGAAAATTTCATCCATCACCCGATCCATCACCCGTTTATCACCCGCTCCATCACCCATTTCTTACATTTTCTTAAATATTTATCATTTTATTTACATTAGTATGATAATTTTCTCTTTTGATTACTATTAACATGTTTTCATAAACCTAACTAATCTTAATTTGACATGAAGTTAATATATAAATTGTGATTTTACAAGTTTGATGTAACTTTTCTCATTCAATTATCTTAAATGGATGATCACCCTGTCCACCCGGTTCACCCGCGGGTGGTGGATGGATGGATACGGGTGATGGTCTAACAGGGTGACGGATGGATGGATGAGTGTTGGTCTAATAGGGTGATGGATGCGCGATGGCTCACCCGACCCAAATCCCACCCGTTACCATCCCTATCTCTCATATGTGCATAAAGGTTCACAACAGATTGTTAATTTAATCCCTTATTATAATCACTTAAGTAAAGGACGAAACAAGTTAGGTAAGTGTAACATGGGTTCTTGCCTGGACTATTACTAGTAGGGTCAGCTCATGTTATCTATTTGACTATTTGGCTATAAGCTCATATGTAAGATCTCACCGATTATAATATTGTTTCATTTTAATTATCCTATCTTTAATAAAAAAAAAATCATATATTTGGTTAAAATAGGATAAACAAAAAGAAACATAAGAATTATTAAATATTTTATTCGTGTTAAATTAGTTATTAGGATGGATATCAATGTTGGAACTCCTTACAGAGTCTTATAAAAATAAACTTAATTCCTTTGTTCCATTATATAGTCTCCAGTTCAATTTTAGGTGTCCCGAAAAAAGTTTCAATTTCTAATATATCTACATTTTATTATTTAATTTGTTGTAAATAGGAAATTCATTATTGTCTCAGTTTTTGTTTTACTCTTCCCACGAGTTTAGGGACCTTGAATTTTCCCGACTTTTGCTATTTTTTTAAAAAAACTAGTACTCATGCTTGAGCCTCATTTCCCTCCTTCTTCTCTCTGTTACTCTTCTTATATCCTTATTATTTTCTTACGGTTGTTTTGTTTCTTTTATATCTATTTCAACGATTTTGTACCTATTTAATACTTTCGTGCTTTGACTAGTAAGTAAAGAGATAAAATGACTCTACAGTTCATCAACTTCCTCGTTAACTCTCTAAAAGCAAGTCGGAAGGAGACACAACTTACTAAGATCAAGTTTACAAATAGAACCGCATATTAATTATTTGTGTCAATATAGCTCAGCTCATGAGCTAATTGACGTTCACTTAATTGTTATCTATTTTATTATCTTCTTTTTAGAGGACTTTATTATTTACTCAATATTATGTTAGTGATTATTTTTCAATGATAACAATGATGATAGCTAGCTCATTATTATATTTATACAAAAGAAGAAGGCCCAATAAATGACGAATTGAAGGAAATTGATATAATGAATATGGGTAATAATAGTAAAATGCCCCGACAAATATGGAAAGAAGAAGAAAACAAAGTTAGGTACACTCCCCTAAGCGTATGCGTAACCCAAAGCTACCAACCACCACGTAGTCACAGTACCCACCACCGATATTGATATATCTCTAAGATTGTTGTCTCTTGCTATTTTCAGCTATTTCCTTCGGCTACGTAAAGACATTTCATAGTCTATTATGTATATTTGATTATTAACATTTTTTATCATATATAAATAATAGTTATGAAAATCTAACACAGAAAAGCACATTGTGAAATCAAATTAATAAAATTTATCTAACTACTATTTTTCTAATGGTGAGGAATCATGGTCATAGTTTATAAAATAAAGTTCAACCATAAAATACAAGTGTTATAAAGAGATACAAAGAGGAGGAAGTATAATCGAATTCATGTCATTTCTATTTGTATGTCTTGTAGGAGTATTTGTGTTTCCTTAACTTCAATTTTATCCATGTACTATAACTTTAATAACCAAGGTATTAGAAAAAGGTGACTACGACTACCCCATGTGTCTTCGGTTCTAAGGAAAAGAGGGAAGCCTCCTACATTGTGGATGGGAGGATGAAAAAAATGATATTTTTGTAAAAATAAGTAACGTTATGGTTTAACTTAATTTATCATATGTCTATTTTCACAAAAAAAGAAATAATATGAAATGGATAGAACTTAAAAACAAATATAAATGAAAAGTGATTAGAACTTAAAGGAGACGAAGAAAGTATATACTTCCTCCGTTTCACAATAGATGCAACATTTGTCTTTTCACGCATGCCAATGCAATATTTTAAACATGAATATCTTTAATTATCAAAAAGTAAAAATTATAAAAAGAGGATATTAAAAAAGTACATATTAAGACGAATCTAACAAGATCCCACATGATTATGTTTTTCCAAACTGTAAATCGCTAAAGCCAATCAAAGTCTAAACTGTGAATAGTGCACAATATGGAAATGTTGCATCTATTGTGAAACGGAGGTAGTATCTATTAACTTATTATAATTTATTAATATTTGCTCCCAAAATAATTTTATAAACCAAGTTTTTAAAAATTGTCACATTTCATTATTTAATAGGACTATAGGAGTAACAAGTAGAGTAATAGCTAATATATAATCATATTGTAATGATTCATCTAGAAATAAGTGAAAGAGCGAGCAAGGCCACTACAAAGAGTCGAAGAGTAAGTAACCATGCTAATTTTTTTTTATAATGTTTTTTTGATGATGTTACAAGTCTATTTTAGACTTAGGGAGTATGTACTATGTACTATGTAGTATCAATATTTAGTTTTTTTTTTGTTATTGAATTATTAGACTTATATACTAGTTCGGCTTTTTAGGGGTTAGAAAAGCCAAAAATATTGACCAAAGAGTTAAAAGCTTTTGAGTTTTTGATTTCATCATCTTATGCCTTTTAGCAAATTTCATGGGGTATCTTGAGATAGTTGTATCATTGGAGTACATTCATACCAAAGTTTATTGTCTCTAGATATTGGAAAAATGAAAGGTTAAAAAGCTAATTGTTATACATTTAAATGTGAAATAGAGAAATTGGTGAATTGCAACTATAGAATTACCTACTGATCATTCAAAAAAATTGATAATGAGCTATTTAATCATTTTCGTTGCAAAACTATGAAAATCGTGTTAAATGTTGAAATTTGATCTCCACCTCTCATTCTAACGCGGCTTAGCAGTTAGCACAAGTAGAATTGTGTAAAAGAAAACTTTTCCCCTTCAACCTTCTCCAATCTCATGAAGCAAATGTAGCCTTTTAAGGTGTTCAAACTTCAAAACTCACCTAGCTTCTGACCTGACTCTAAAAGATAACATTATTGAATTTATTTTCTTCAATTAGAATTCGACATTGAGGCACAAGTATAACTCTATGAGATACAATCGAAAGATTGCCTCTTGGAGATTCAACTTTATCTCATGTATTGGACAAAATAATACATAAAAGTTAATCCATAAAGCATATGAGAAGTGGTGGTTGGGTGCATAACCTTCCTTCTATTGACCTAGACATTAGAAGGGCGTTTCTCAAAAACACCTCGAGGCTAGTTGTTTGCATTTCAGGTACCACCAAAATGAAGGCGTTTGGACAACCACCTTGACTCACTAGCAACTCCACGCACTGTCATGTACATAACCACAAATGTTTGGACAAAAACACCTAATTGATTAGATTTAATAATTATGTTTCAATAACGATCAATCAGATAAAAACTTTAAAGTCTTATTGTTGCTAATGTAGTTTAAGTTCATGAAGTACCTATCTAGTTGCTTTGCGTCATAACCTTTATATATCGTTGATTATTGCGGCTCTGTTCAAACTTCATACCAACAAAATAAGCAAACTTAGAAAATATCACCAACAACCCTGTATAACCTCCAAACCCTTCTTTACTTATTTTTCATGAATTTTCAAAACCTTTTTACTTTTCGATTGTTATAAGGGTTCATTGCATAGCTATATGGCCTAACAATTGCATGGAAATTCTTTCAAACAAAGTTTTATCCTTGATTTGACTTAAGCATGTGATATGCCACTTAGTCTAGGCTTAATTATCTTGCCTAATCTCAACTCCCATCCCCCCAATTCAATTTTCTCCCATATTGCTTTACCATAGTATTTAATTAGCTCACATATTCTGATGCATGCATGCTAATTATTACCACCCTTAATATCTCTTGCAATGCAAGATACATCCTACATATTCTCTAGACAAATAGGCAATGAACTGTAATCTTATAAATTGGTGTTTATTTAAAAAGTAACCTTGTCAAAGATTTAATTGCACATTGGACCCCATGTGTCATATGAAGGATGATACGTTCTACCTAAAAACTTTATGTGCTTCTTTAATATGTTTAAAATCAAAGGATACATCTATTATCGATAATAGTGACTATTTTCGCATCTAAGCGCTTTATTAGAGTAAACTAGTCTTTGGACCCGACTGATGCCTGGATACGTTTTAGTTTTATGGTTTGTGAAACATAACTTTGAAACAGATGACTGATTAATGATCTCTTTTCTCCCAAAGACCAGAATTCGAACCTTCAACAAATTAATTGAAGAATAAAATAAAACATTATATTAAGATTAACTTGGTTATGTGTCGCCTTTGCTGATGTGCTGATTAAGACTGAAAACCAAATTAATCTGCAGCAATGGCCTGTGTGTGAACAGATTAAACTTGCTGTATGTATACGTAAACGCGCAGTAAGTAGGGTTATTCATCAATATGAAAGGTGCATAGTAATGCAATCAAATTGCGGCTAAGTTTAAGTAGATTCTTCACTACATGTGTTGTGATACATGTCATTGAACTTATCAAGGTTTGCTTGTTGTACCGAAATTTAGGAATCGCATTATCAATTTGGCTCCCAGGAGCATGAGGTGTAATTTCTATCCGTGAAGAATGCATTTTCCCAATTTAGATGAACGAATAGTGCAACTTTACTAAGTAAATAGTTTTTTTTTTTTTGTGTTGCACTCGGTTAACTTTTCCGGCTATATCCGGGTCGAGGTCAAGTTCAGGATGATTAGGTTATATTCCTCTCTCAAGGGTGTTGCATGGATTCGAACACGAGTCCGTCCTACCAAAGTCCCCATCACTATTTGGGCAACACTTACTTGGTACTAAATAAATATATGGTGCAACCTTATTTTTATTAGAGTTGCAAGTGCGGGACTTCTTTTGAAGGGTTATTCGCCATTTATTCAGCATATATATATTAGGAAAAATTGACAAGAACAGGCCAAACTATTGACTATCTTCTATAAACAGTCCAGACTATTGATAATCCAAGAACAGTCTCAACTATGACACTCATCTTCCATAAACAGTACCAGTTACCTGGTAACCTGTTGTGGTAAAAAAATTTCTTTTTTTATTATTTTAATAACCTAATTTAACTTTAAAAAAAAAAACTCACTCCACCACCTGCCAGCCCCCTTCCCACACCCACACCACCACAAACTCCATTAACACCACCACAAACAAAAACAAAACCTTCTCCCCACCCCCTGCCAGCCCCCTTCCCACCTAGTTTCACCTCTAAACTCCATTAACACCAGAAAAAAAAATGTAGTGTTTTTTCTTCACCCCCACCCACCCAACCACAACCTCCAACACCCGCCACCCCCAACAACTGACAACACACAGACCACCACAACCACCACCCACCTTCACCCACCTCGAAACAACAACCAGCCACTCCAACCACAACCGCCAAGGCGCCAACCACTAAAACCACCAAAACCACAACAGCCAGCCCCCTTCCCCCCCAGTTTCCCCCTCTAAACTCCATTAACACCACCCGAAAAACCCTCCACAACAACCAGCCACCCCAACCCACAACCCAAAACCACCAAAACCAGCCACTCCATCCCACAACCCTAACCACCCAACCACCTCCACAAACCTTGAAACAACCCTAACCACAGCCCTAAAACCACCCGAAAAACCCCCCACAACAACCAGCCACCCCAACCCACAACCCAAAACCACCAAATTGCCCTCAACCACCACCACTATTAACACAAACCTACCCCCATGAACCGCATTTCGACAAAAATGGAGGCTGCTGGACCTCAACCACCAAAGATCGACAACTTAGGTATGGAGGAGCAAGAACGAAGATGAAGAACGAGGAAGAAGAAGAGAGGGTGGAGGATGGGTGAACGAGGAGGAGGAACAGTCAGGGAGGATAAAGAAGGAAAAAAAGAAGGGAAAATTGGGGGGTGTGGTGGCTGGAACAAAGAAGGAAGAAGAAGAGAGGGTGGAGGACGGGGAAGGAAGAAGAAGACAGGGTGGAGGTGGGTGGTGAACCAAAACAGGAAGAAAAAAAGGAAAAAAATTCATTAAAAAGGTCACGTGCTAGTCACGTGACCTCTAGTTTACCTGCTACAACAGGTTACCGGGTAACTGGGACTGTTTATGGAAGATGGGTGTCATAGTTGGGACTGTTCTTGGATTATCAATAGTCTGGACTATTTATAGAAGATGGTCAATAGTTTGGCCTGTTCTTGTCAAATTTTCCTATATATTAAAGTGGAATTTTATGGGTAATTATGTATATATGACATAACTCTTATTTTTTGTTTATTTGATAGGAGGGAGAACTCAACATGGTCATGAAACATGGTAAATTTGAATTATAAGAATCCAACAAGCGGAAGAAGGTAGGATATAAATTGAATTAATACTATTTAAATTTGTATGATATGCATAAATTGTTAACTTAATATCATATAATGTAGTTATCTCTTATATATAATATTAACGGTTACATATATCATAATCCTTTTAATAGAGAGTGTAAATCAGGAAGATCTTTAGAGAACGATTAAAACGAAAAGTTGTTAAATTTAGAGGACGAAGGGAGTATTCTGACATATTTATAATTACGTAAATACGGGTGGAAAAAAGTATTCATGTTTCTGTTAACTAATTTTTTGTTGAATTATAAACTAAATTATCTAAACTTATTAGAATAATAAGTCATCAGTTTCATTTTAATTGCAACATTACTTAAATGTTTATATCTTTACTTGTTTTTAAGAAAAATTACAAAAAGTGGATATTGATTAAGTATATATCAAGACGAATCTAACACATGATTATTTTTTGGTTATGGATAAAGTTTAACAGATTAAAAGTCAAAAAAAAGCTTTAAAATAAATATAAAGTTTTCACTATTACAATTATAATAAAACGAAATTAGTACAGTACTATATATAGATAATTGATTTGAATTGATTTCTAGGTAAAGATCCCATTCCCAATTAGTAGCAAGGAATCCCATTCCACACTGTAATTGCACATGACACCCCTTTTAAGCCTATCTGCCAATTCCTTTGTTGTGAGTCTTTTTCATAACCCCACCAAGCACCAATCTCATCCCATCTTTAACTAACCAACTGTTTCTTTCTCCCCTCTCTCTTAATCATTCTTTTGTTTTATTTAAGAGGGGAGATTTGGTTACCTACCCTCCAAACATGGCACATGTTTGCTTCTTTATTCTCACTGTTACAAGCAACACCTCCCTCTTCCCTTTCATAGAAAGATGCTTAAATTTTGATTACCGCTTTTTGTTATTGTTTTGAAATTTGATAGATGGGGGATAATATATGGAGTACTTCTTCCATTATTTTTAGTTGTATTCAGAATAAATGGCTTGTAATATAAGATAATTGTATCGAAATTTGATAAACAATATTAGAAGAATAACGGAAAAAGCCTATTTAAGAAAATGATATAACTAATTAGAAAAATCTCAAAAAAGAGTGATGAAACTGACAAATAGCGAAAGAGATTAATAAAAATATAGAATTTTCATAGTGTGCCTGTATCAAATAAGTGACAAAGTTGTTTGGGTTCAGTCTAGACTCTGGCTCAATTTCAGATGAAAAGAGTAAATCACCTTCTTAATAAGTGAGACTTTGCCTATTCAAAATTATTACTCCTACATCCTGATAAGCCCCGTAATACTTACTATTAATTAAGAAAATACCATAACCTAGTTCAAGAACTACAAATAAGTCATGACGTTACTATTATGTATAAAAAACCAAACATGCACCACAACTTCGCAAGTTCATTTATCATTTTTGACAAGCTTGGTCTTAGCTTCTTACATTCTTTCTATCAAAATACAATGATGACAGCGTTGGGGGGAGACCTCAGTTATTAGCTCACTCTCACATTTTGCGACCCTCTAAACTCTCCTTATAAAATAGCTCCCGGATTAGGTTAAGCGGATATAATAGAATCTCTCCATTCCTATATAGAGTCACGATCCACTAAAACCTACAAATTTGATGAAAACTTGAAAAAAAGGGACATATGAAGTTTAATAAGTGGTACATATTACGATTAGAGAGATTCGTATGTTTTTACATAAAGTTGTCAATATTTACAATAATGTCATTAATGAATACGCGTACCCCTTTATGCCTATTATGTACTCTTTTTACACTCTTTTCACGGTAAAAACAGTTTTTACCAGATCCTAAACGTATGTGAAAACAGTTGTTACTGTGAAAACAAAGGGGGTTACATATATGTAATAAAGTGTACGCGTGTCCTTGTTAATAACATTTTTGTAGATATTGACAACTTTTGGTTTTAACTTTTGACTGACGTCATCCCCACCTTCCTCCAGTATATCACTGGTTGTCCTCGTGGCTTTCTAAGGCGCGCCACCACGAGCACATCCCAAGCCTTTTAACAATATTAAATCAGACTTTATGGGAAGTCCAGGAAAGGAAAGACCTCCAGGTTCTCTGCTTTATTGGGCTTAACTCTTTTCTTTTTATTAGCCATAATATAATTCTTGTCTTGTTGAAAAAAGAATTTCATTGCCCTACGGCACAGCACGGAAGGAAAGCACCGAAGCATCCGCCTTGAAACCTCAACATTTGGTTCCGCCCATGCTCCCCCTTATTAAATTTTTCGAGTGCCACTAGTAGATTGAATCCTTCGCGATGGAAATGCTTCTAGTGATTGACTATCGAAGTGCCCTTGAGGTCAGGGTGTAGTATTGGGTTACAAAAGAATCCTTGTAAAAATACCCATTTAGTACATATATTAACCTTTAAATACTTATATGTACGCCCATAAATTGATTTTCACAATTTTCAGCTTATATATGGTTTTCAGCAGATCCTTCCTGGTAAATGCATAACCTCCCTTTAATCTTAACATGCTAAGACAGTGTACCATCGAAACAATCGGTTGTTGCAATATTCATACTTCATCTGTCCCTAAATAATTAATATGCTACATTTTTAATGTAAGACCGTTCATATCATAGGCTACTTTTTAATTAATTTACTAAGCTAAACTTAAACCTTTGTCATGCTACTTTTCACGATTCTCTCAACATATGTTAAATTTTGAAGTATACGTCTTACAACTTTTAGTTCAAGCTTTTTCTACTTTGGTATACTTTTTTGGTGAAATCATAGGCATCTATCACTATTAGTAGTAATTATTATCTATTTTCAAATATTATATCAATAGTAAAAGATTGACCAATAATCTATATATATTCCTAAAAGTCAGAATTCGAACGTATCTTCAATGTTACATTACATAACTTAGAAGAACAATAACTTGTACTGTACGTGGAATATGAATATAAAATGATAGCAAAAATTTTAAAGTAGGAAGGTATAAAGTTAGGGTAGAGAACGACCTGCAATTGTTTGTGTAAAACTGATAAATAGAAGTACGAAGTTTATATAATAAGATTTTCCATACATGTGGGCAGATCACATAGAACAATTAGATCAAGCCATTAAAAAGGTTGGTAAACAGACAGTTTTGATGAAAATTGGCTGGACACCCTCTGTCAAATTCCTAGCTTTTGGTTTAATGTTTGTTTTCATTATTTTTGGAGGAACTTTCATGTCTCTTAAATTAATCTAAGGAAAATTTCAGAATTAGCATTTGATTAATGCAATAATAAAGCTCAAGACACAGGCACGAAAGACGATGTGAAGGTCGACTTCCTTAAATCATTTAACAACGTAAAGTGTTGTTATTAGATGAGTAAATGAGTTATTGACATGGGCGATCCGGGCCAACACGGCTTGACACAAGATTGGGCGATCCGGGCCAACACGGCTTGACACAAGATTGGCCCGATACGTCACAAATTAGATGTTTTGTGGCAGTGATGGGTTTATGATCTAAAGTTGACCTAAGCATAATTGATTGGTCGACGGTTCTTCGCTTGACTTACTCATATTCAATAAAACTCGCAAAATCGCAAATTTTCAAAAGGCAACCTTGGTATATAATAAAACCCTTTCCTTTCATTTCTTAATTCTTTGTTGGAGTGAATCCCACCTATATAAAAACAAAGCACAATTTGAAGCTAATTTAATAATAAAAAAGTATAAATATCCATGTAAATAAATCAATAATTAATCGAAATGCTTCACCTAACCATAATATTCAAAAGACAAACCATATTATCAATATTAGGGACTAAATAATACCATGCACTTATCAAGTCTGTGGAACAGGTTGTGCTCGGCCACTCTTTCGAATTTTCCACACGAGCTTGGTATGACATGAACTTTCGTTTGAGCTGTCGTTTCGAGTATGGTCTGTTATGGCACGAGCCCTGCTAGCATGCACGTGGGCTAACCTAGTTCATCTTGTGCCTATCTCTAAGTGGATATTTCCTTTGTGTTTTTAGTTGAAACACATTGGTTTTGGACACCATAGTTCATTTTATATTTTTTATATCCTCTAAAACTATATAGTCATACGAGTTCCTAGAAAGGGTTAATTTCACAAACAAAAATTTGCAAGTTACCGAATTTCATTCGAGGAACCCGAACCCATAGAATTGATCTTTTGTTGTTAATTACCCGCTTATTATCTATACAAAGTAATTGGTCATAACTGACACAACTTTTTGAAGATGGCACGAAATTAGAGAATCTAGCCCAAAAAAACAAAGGCGGAAATCGATAATTGAGAGTACAATTAAAAGAAACCATGTCACAAATTTTACGGCAACGACAACCTCAACCATAAAGTTGAAATGTAGGAGCTTTATCATTAAACTCCCACTTAGGCTCCGTTTGTTTTAACGGAAAATAATTTTCGTGGAAAATCACTTTTTAAGGAAAACATAATTTTAGAGAAAGTTTTCCTTTGTTTGTTTGATTCGAGGAAAAGTTAGGAAAAAAAGGTAAATGGAGTAAAAGAAAAGGAAAGATGGGAGGAGAGAATATAGAGAAGGAAGTGAAAGAGAAAAATGTGACATACATTCTTTATCAAAGTAAATTGTTTTCCTCTTCTAAGAGAATTTCCCACCTTTAGGAAAATTATTTTCCCCTCCTTATCAAAACAAACAAAGAAAAATGAAGGGAGGAGGAAATCCATTTTCCAAGAAAATGGCTTCATCAAAACAAACGGAGCCTTAATTCTTCAGTGAGTACAAGCTTATCGCTCCATTATTCACACACATTTGCACAACTTTTAGATTGCTATAATAACTACCTCGTTAATTAGTGACCAAACTAAAGATATCCATATATAGTCAAAAATTAAAACGACTTTCAAAAAGCGTAAGCCAATCAAGACATGATTCATCAAAGTGTTAACATATAGCTAAAAAAGGGTTACCCCTTAATTAGCATATTAAGTTTTGCCATTTTAGCAAGTTTTAACAGAAACTTTCTAAATCAAAAGTCGGACCAAGTAAATAAAGAATATATAAAGAAGGAAAGAAATTTGGTTTTCTCATAGACCAGATTGACAATAGTTTCAATATTTTTTGCGCTATTACTCTATTAAGAACTTCATTCATCATTTGAAGTACTTCCTTTGTTTTTAAGTTGCAATATAGAAAATAAATATCGTGTAATTTCTATGCCAATGATCGAGCAAACTTTTCTGATAAAATGATAAAAGTCAGCGTTCGTTCTAATAACATGGAGTAGGTAATTGATACAATTATTATCATACACCCGGGTGCACCATACGCATGGTGCACCCGGTGGCATTATTGTAATTAATGCGAAAATTTAGGCAATAGTATAAGTATTAAAGCTCGCCCCAATACCATGTAGATAGTTTAGCTCAGTTGGTCTTGAGGTTTATGTGTTTGGTAGTTGGTCATGGGTTCGACTTCCATACCAATCATTTATAATTTTTTATTACGTTTGTCTTTTCCTCCTCTTTTGACATTGAATCTCATTGTTTAATTTTTTTTCATGTTTCTTCCATAGTATCAGTTCTTATTTTAGCTTTTTTTATTTTATCTTTTTCAATTATTTTGCATATTGTTGTATTATAATTATTTTTTGGAGGGATGTTGTATTATACTTGTTATTTTTAAATTTATTTTACAGGTAGAATATATAATTATTATTACACGCCTTTTTATTTTTAATATTTTCCATATCCTGTTACAATATATTTTTTAAAAAATTTAAATAAAAAAACTTATTTTATTCTTCTTTTCTTCTCCACTCACTAACTTTTTTCATTTCTTAAAATACATTTCACTCATTTGATCAAAATGAGCAATCGTTTTGTGCAGCAAGATCAATAAATATTCTGATCACAATCGAACGATTTTATTTTACTCATTTGATCAAATGAGCAATCATTTTTGTGCAAGCAAGATCAGTAAACATTCTGATCACAATTGAGCGGTTTATTTTACTCATTTGATCAAATGAACAATCTATTTGCAAAGGAAGATCGGTAAAGATTTTTTATCTTGAGTGAAGTAAAATAAATCTACTCATTTTATAACAATTAAAAACAAACAGTGAGAGTAAAAATAAGGAAATGAGCAACATGATTTTCAAAGGAAAACATGGAAAAATATGTTTGATATAGTTCACATTATGATTTGATATTGAGTGAGTTAAATTAACTCTACTCATTTACAAAATGAATAATTTTATTTTACTCATTTTGATCAAACGAGCAGTTTATTTTATCTTGGAGATAAATCAATCTGCTCATTTGTCAAAATGAGCATGTTTGTTTTGATAAGTAAACATTTTAATCTGAAGTGAGGTAAAATAAATCTGCTCATTCACAAAATGAGTCATTTTATTTTACTCATTTGATCAAATGAGCAGTTTCATTTTTACTCATTTGATCAAATGAGCAGTTTCATTTTTACACATTTGATTAAATGAGCAGTTTTAGTTTACTCATTGGATCGAATGAGCAGTTTTATTTTACTCATTTGATCAAATGAGCAATCTTTTTTACACCGGAAGATCAGTAAACATTTTGATCTTGAGTGAGGTAATAAATTTGCTCATTCACAAAATGAGCTGTTACTATGACTTAAAATTTTCTTATTATATTCTTCTTTTCTTTTCCACTCTCTAACTTTTTCCAATTCTTTTTTCAATGTGGAGAAATAAAAACTAAACAAACAATAAGATACCCATTGAAAAATTAATGAAATAAGAAATATAGCTTTGAAATGAGTAAATATGTTACTTAGTGTAAAAAAGTCCTTAAATGAGAAAAAAAATCTTAGAATATTGCTCATTTAATGAAATTATTAAAAATACCACTGAATATTTATGGAGCAAAAAATAATTTAAATGAGTAAAACTTCCTTATAATGAGCAAACATTGTCTTATTTTACGGTGTAGAATATATAATTATTTTAAATTCACTTTAATTTTAAGCTTCCAATATATCACTAGAATGGACAATACATAGTTCGAATGAGCGATGTATCTTAAATGAGCAAATTAAATGTTTATTTCTAATGTCTAAAAATAAAAAATAAATAGTCAGAAAAAAAGAAGAAAATAAACAATATTATTTTCTAATTTGTAGTAGCTTAACACTGGTACGTGGAAAATAAATAAATGAGTAATTTATCTTTTAAATGAGCAATTATATAATTCTTTATTGATTAGTAAACATGTATATACTGTGTCACATTGACGAATATATTACTAAATGAGCATTATATATTTCAAATGAGAAATATATCTTAAAATGAGAAAATATATTTTCTAATGTGTTAAAATAAATACCAAATAGAGTAATCAGTTATAATACAAGTAAATGAGCAATATTGTTTTTGAATGAGCAAATTGATTATACTTGAACTTGAAAAATAACTAAATGAGCATCGTAACTTTCAAATGAGTAATAATATATTTCTTTTAAGAAAATAGGAATAAAAAGAAGATTAATAAAAAATGAGTTGAAGGAGGAAAAACAACAACAAAGAGTGGTAGAGGGGGGATTTGAACCCGCAACCCTCTAACGCGGAGAGAGCATAGAGGCCCAACCACTGAGGTAGCTTTCACTTAGCTGATGTAAAATGGAAGGAAATAGTATTAGAGTTGTTTTGCTGAAGTTCACGAAAATCACCAAAATGCCACCGGGTGCACCCGGGTGTACGGTGCATGGTCTCGGTAATTGAAGCCCGATAATCAACAATCATAATTTTTTCAATTTATTCGACCTTTACATCAGATATCACAAGTATTGAAAAGATAGTGTCTGAACATGCATAGGAAAATAAGGGCTTGTTCATTTCAGCTTAATTTCAGTCAGTTCAGTACAGCTCTAATCAGTTCAGTTCAGCTCCAATCAGTTCAGTTCAGTTCTTCTATAACCATTTTGTTAAATATTATTATTTTAGTCTAATTTATTTACTAATTGCTCTTTTATTATTATTATTATTATTATTATTATTATCGTTTTATTATTATTATTATTATTTATTTTTATATCATTATTATTGAGTATTATTATTATTATCTGTATATTATTTTGTTTGTTATAGCTTTATTCATTATTATTACTATTATCATTAGGGAGAAACATAGTTTATGTTAAAAGTACAAATAAACTCTCGTTTTCAGCCCATAATCCAATCAAATCACGTCAAAACGGTTTATGATGTAATTTTGCACGGTCCGACCCAATAATTTATTACTAGATATTAATATATTATTAAATCTAATTAAAATAGTAATATTAATTTAATTCTTAGATATTATTGTTATTATATAATCATTATTAGGTATTAATATATTAAAAGAAAGACTATAAAATAATTTTTATTAATTATCATTATAATTATTAATCATTATTATTATTAATTTATGATTATTAATATTATTTATTTATAATTATCATTTAAAAATATCCAAAATATAATAATTATTATTCATTAATAATTATTCATATTATTACTTATCATTATAGTTATTATTTAATATTCATATTATTATTGTTTAAATATTATTTATATATTTATTAAATTCAATTCAATTCAATTCATTTCAATCAATTCAATTCAGTTCAGTTCAGTTCAGTTCAGCACCAATCAGTTTAGTTCAGTTCAGCTTCAATCAGTTCAGTTCAGTTCAATTCAACTGTTTTCAGTAAATCTAAACAGGCCCTAAGTTTGATGTCATTGTGTTAACTAACACAAGTCTAACTAATTTATACACGATTGACATGGTTTTTTTTTGCGTGTGATATGGAATATGGTCTCTTACATTTAAACGTAAACTTGAAGATGGTAAGACTAACTTGACTTGACATGTCCATACAATTACACCACTAGATCATTTCAAGTTCGATCATAATGGATAAGATCGAAAAACAAAATATCCAAAGATGTCAATAGGAAATTTTCTTCGTTTCCCATTGCGATAAGACATAACATAAAATCAAAATATATTGGGACCCCCCAATTTAATACAATTTGGTGGGGGGAGTTAGTGAAAGCATTTATACCATAACCTAAAAAAAAGTACCCTCTATTAAATTTTAATTCTATGAACCCAACGGCCCAATATATCTAGAATAAAAGTAACCACCTTTTCTTTGACAATTACTACAATCTCCTTTTCCTTGACCATTTTTACCACCATTCACTTGAAACCCTAAACAACATGAACAAAATTCCCCATTTTGCCCTTGATATTCCACCATAGCCTTCTTCATGGGCTGATAGAACAACTCAAATGGTCTCGGGCTAGGGCTAGGGCTAGGGCTCGGGCTCGGGCTTGGGCCAACATCTCTAGACTCAGCACTACTAGCCGTAGAACTTCGGGCCTCACCCTGAAACTGAGAAAGCCCAATTGACAACTCCAAATTAATATCATGTTGGGCCTTCTGTTGCTGGCCCGGGACTTGGCCCGTTGGTCCATCATCTGTGGTTGTGCCACTATTGCAAGAATCACTCTTTACCTTATTATTGGAGTTCATATCTAAGTAACTTTTGTTGAAGTCAATTGTTTGAGAAATTTCTCCAAATTGAGTGATCATTGGTGGGTTTACTGTTGCATAACCCATAATTTCCGGTGACTTTTTCCGGTACTGGTTGTTTCCACGGTGGTGGTAGTAGCGGCGGAGTTGAACGGACGGTGGGTTTGCGGGTCGAGGCCCCGGCTAAGGAGCTTACGTTTAATATGGGTATTCCAGTAATTCTTTATCTCGTTATCTGTTCTTCCTGGTAATCTTCCCGCTATTAGGGACCACCTGTGACAAATTATTTAAACTTCTCTAAGCCAAAATAATTAAGGAAAATAATATACATAACTGAACATATACATATAAAAATTTCTTACCTATACATTAACCCTTACGACTATCTCTTTTTTATGAAGAGGAAGGTACACCAAAAATCTAACATTTCTCTTTTTTAAAAAAAATTATAATTAATAGAACAATTTTCTCCTACTCCATAACTAACTGTTTTCACATTTTTAAATTTTTTAAAAAAGAAATGCAAAACACCTCAAATAACTTACTGTTATAGATTTTACATAATTTTGCAGCGCATCGGTGCATATATCACTAGTTAATAAATAAAGGAGGGTAAAGGTAAGTAAAATTACTTGTTGCCAAGCAAACTATGGAGTTTAATGATGAGTTCATCTTCTTCTTCGGTAAAATTACCGCGTTTAAGATCAGGACGAAGGTAATTTATCCAGCGTAACCTGCAACTTTTACCGCATCTAAGCAAACCTGTAACAAATCACAAGTCGAAAATAGTAAGAATAATTTATAACGGTTTTCTCATAATAAATTCTAATCATGGCTCAATCTAAATATATGCTATTATTGATCACCCTAAGGCAGAACTTCGTATATACAACCAAACGACCACTACGAGTATATACAGGGCGACGAATAACAATCCGCAAACATACCGGCGGATTTAGGAGGGAACGCCAACAGCCTTCGCCATGAAGGCGAATATAATCAATGAGACGTTGATCTTCATCTTTGGTCCAAGCACCTTTGTTAGTATGAGCTTTTTCACAACAAGGTGAACGACCCATATTTAGTTTGGTTTTTTGTTGTGTAGTATAGAGAAAGAGGTTATAGATAAATAGATAGAGAGAAAAGTTGGTTTGGAGGGAAGAAAGGGAAAGAAAAAGAGATATATATATGGAAAATGAGAGGAGGAAGAAATGGGAGATGATTGGAGGGTAAGCCAATAGGAAATAGAGTGGGATCTATAAAAGAGAAGAAGGATTTGACCAGGTTGGTATAGAGAGAGATGAATTAATGAATGAATGAATGGTTAATAATTAAAAGAGGGGGGGAAGTATAAGTAGTAAATATAAATAAGGAAAGAAAAGGGATTTGGTAGGTAGGTTTAGTTTTTATGTGTGGGTCATGAGATGTCCAAGTGGGTACTTCTACTTGTAGTTCTACTTGCACTTTTTTCTCATTTCTATTTTATTACAAATGCTCCTTTTTTTTAATGTGTGAAAGAAGTTTGGAGAAAAAGAGAGGAAGAGGAGAGTTGCATAGTCACATGTTGGTACTAAACATGCAATATGCCCATGTGGCATCAAGGTTGTCCCACAAGTTAAGGGCCACGTGGTTTTGTGGTTTTGTTCATCTCACTTCCTTTTTTTGGTTTCGGATGATTTTAAGGTGGTCATAATAAAATTACATAAATACTATTTTTATGTATTATGTAGATCATAGAAATGACATTCGAGCTGGATCAGCCAGTCTATTCTTATACACATCTAGCTCACTCAGTTAAACACGAATCACCCCAAATTATAAAAAGACGATTTTCTACACTAGGCTCAACTTGCTCATTCATCCCACTCGGCTCGGGTTTAGTAAAACTTATAACCCAACTTGCACCTGGTTGATTCACAACCCCGTCCACTAACCTACATGTAGCACGATGAGCATCGGGGCATATTTATCAGCTCAACCCGTTCCCAATCCGACTCGATTCGGTCAAATCTGACCCACCTGTATGTCATCACCTGTATGGCCACGTGGTTTTGTGTTTTTGTTCATCTCACTTCTTTTTTTGGTTTCGGATGATTTTAAGGTGGTCATAATAAAATTACATAAATATTATTTTTAAGTATTATGTAATATTTTATCCGTTTCTAAATAAGTGGCAAATGTGTATAGTGTTTATTATTTACAATTTAGATTTTAATTAGCTTTGATGATTTACATTTTAGGAATGTGGGATCTTGTTAGATTCGTCTCAATGTGAATTTTTTTAATATCAACTTTATATAATTTTTACTTATTGATAATTGTAAATATTGATGGTTAAAAAATGCATCGGCAAACGTGAAAACAAGAAGTGTGTCACTTATTTAGAAACAGAGGAAGTAGATTATAGAGATGACATTCGAATTGGATCAGCCATTTTATTCTTATACACATCTAGCCCACTCGTTTAAACACGAATCACCCCAAATTATAAAAAAGACGATTTTCTACACTAGGCTCAACTTGCTCATTCATCCCACTCGGCTCGAATTTAGTCAAACCTGTAACCCAACTTGCACCTGGTTGATTCACAACCCAATCCACTAACCTACATGTAGCACGATGAGCATCGAGGCATATTTATCAACTCGACTCGTTCCCAATCCGACTCGATTTAGTCAAATCTGAACCATCCGTATGTCATCACCATCTATTACTTTAAGAATGAACATAATCTCTATCTTAAAGAACAAACATCTGGAATCAATAATTTTTCATGGTCATTTTTAATATGACCACCTGAAAATTCTAAGACTAATTTGATTAGTACGATTTATTTTATTAGGTCGGTAAGGAAAATTATCTTACCAAATATAAACTTAAGTCCATTACCGACCTAATAAAATAAATCGTACTAATCGTTATAATTATTTCTTCACGCCATTAAACCATATTTTTAAAAATAATTATTAACTATTCAAGTTTCACAAAGAACCCAAATTAATATAAAAAAACTAATATAAGCTCTAAAGAATACAAGCAAATGTCCAAATATTTCATCCACTTTTAGTAGTTACCTTTTGACTTTTTATTTGTACATAAGAAAAAACATAGTAATGCGAAATATTATTAGATTCATCTCAATATGTGTATTAAGATATCAACATTTTAAAATTCCCTGTTATACGTAATTAGAAATGTTGACGGTCAAACTTGTGTATTGGCACACGTGCTAAGTCAAAACGTAATAACTAATAAAATGGAGGAAGTATCTAATCAGTCGTGAATGATCATTTGATTTTTTGTTGTATAAATCTAATGTAGTCTTTATTAAAGACTGTACTAGTACTAAGAGTCTATTCTATTCAACTTATTTTTTGTTCAACTCAGCTCAATTATATTTAATTTAGTTCAGTTCACTTCAGTTTATCTCTTCACCATATTTTTATTCTCACATATTGTACTATACCTTTCAATTAAGTTCAGTTTAGTTCAGCTAGATTTAGTCGAAGAGAACAGACTTAATCTACTTCAATTTGTAGCTATGTTCGTAACTTTGTAATGATATTAGTAAATATTTAGTTGTGTTAGAAAATAATAAATTTGTACTAAAAACAATGTTTGATTCATCGATTAGTACTAGATACAATACAAAAATAAACATATGACAATAGCAAAATATGTCCAACTGGAACCAATTTTCTTGTAAATGGTGTCCCATTAAGATGTGATAGATACTTTAGAACCTCCCATATAACATACATATCACATTAGTATTCTGAGTTTATCGAAAAATTCACACTTTAAGATACAATACTTCTAGTCTTCCACCCACTAATAAGACCAGAATACATGTCCAAAATACTATATGTTTATATCCTACCTTGTTAGCACAGTGTTTCATGTTAGAAACAAATTAAATTTTTGAATAACCAATACTAGTTTACTACTCAGAATTTTGTTGCTAGAGGCTATATACTTTTTGCTTTCATACATAGAGGAATCACTCTATGCTTGGAGATCCTACATCCTATCATAGTCAAAAAGGCAATACCAAAATTCAACAAAGTAACCTAACGCTAAGCCCTAATTGATATGGTATTTAGCAGAGTTGCACAAAGCACGAAGAATTCTCTCTAAGATCAAGCCGCATTAGGATTACTTTATTAGGTAGACTATAGACTACACACAGTCTATTTCCATTAGCTTATTTTTAGTTCAATTCAGTTTTACATTATACTTTTACGCTCTATTTCGCTATGCCTTTTAGTTTTGTTTTATTCGGTATTATTCAATTTTTTCCAGTATTTTTAGTTCATTTTTACAAAACAAACAGCCACTTAAACTTCAATATGGTAACTTTAGGAAGAAAAAAAGGAGAGTATGAGAATCCCTTTTCTTCACACTATGTACTTATTTTATCCATTTTAAATCACTTTTTGCTATGTTCTTCTTTCAGAAATGTCTAAATTTAGTTTCAATATACTATTTTTTCAAGTTTTTTTCTCTCATTTTTCCAAAGTTTGGGTCAAACCAATATTTTGACTTCATATTCGGGACCAAATTATAATCGAGTGTATGATGTACAATAGTCAATATCTTCTTTGTATATGTGCGTAAATTTTGCTACGATATGGCATATTCTTTAAGTATCTTTAGTAGTCTCTATACATCATACTCTCGCGTGTAAGATCTAACTATCCATATTTGTTTTCCCACTACCTTGTTATGCTCTCGCGTGTAAGATCTAATTATACATATTTGTTTTCCTACTACCTTAATGCTTTTTTTTATCAATCGTGAAAAAATAATTATTGCAAACGGAAAACAACGTTACTAACACGTTGGAAAATTTTGGATGAGAGGAAAGGAATAAAAGTGATAAGAATAATTTCACTTGTTTGAATAGATGGTTAGGGAGAAGGAGAGGAAGAGAAAGTGATCTATTTTCCTCCTCTCTAATAAGCATAATTCCTTCAAGATTGAAAAAGTTTAAAGCGAAAATAGACCATACATGTCGGATTTCTCCTCTCTTTCTCTTCCCTCCCCTTCCTTTTCCTCCTTTATTTTTTACCTAAACAAAGCTTAAATAACTCTTAGAAATCTTAAGGGGAAATCTTTTGAAGTGAAAAATTAGTCAATGAGGGGTCATAGACATAGGTAACGGACATGACATATGACTGAGTACTTCATAAACGTGGTTAGTGGAAGTCAATAAAACAACCCAAAAACAGGGAGATCGAACGAGGTTTCCTCATTTTGTGGAACTCTACTCCATCAACCCCTCTATTTTCAATACAATCACCAACTATATGTATTTCCCGCCGAATTTTGATCCCTAAAAAAACTTTCAAAGATTTGTTCTAATAAGTAAGAATATATTATGATAAATTGAAATAAGTTGAACTTCACGTAATTATTTATTTGCTTGTTTAGTAGTAGTACTTTTGTAACCCCACATAGTTGGAAAAATAATAACATACCTCTTTGATTTTCTTTCTAATGTACTTACTTTATAATATTGCATTATTTACATACTTAATATAAGTATATGACCGATATTTATGATTTATATAACAAAGAAAAAACATATTTATATGAGATCTTATTAAATCCGCCTTAACATAATTTCAACGTAAAACCTTCTATAATTCTTACTGATTATGCCAATTAGCCTGAGCAATGCCCCGGATACGGTTTACTACATTAAATTTTAGCGTGGGAACAAGACGATGAGGATCACCGGAGTCATTTGGTATTTATTTTATTTTTTGAAGGTGGAAGAGTATAGAAATTTAGAATGAAATTTGCTGATAAAAAAGAATGTGGTACAGTAATAGAGTTGTAACATTTCAAGTAATGGATCATGAGTTCAAATCTCATTGCTTATATTTTGGTGAATCCACAAAATTTAAAATAGGGTATACGCAATTATATAATGAGATACATAGATTTACATACAATCTAAATTTGATTTTTCAATACAATCAAAACATACTTCATAAGCCATACAAAATCAAATCAATTGTTTAAGACATATATACTATCTTAATTATAATCATCATATAAAAAAATGAATACTTAATTACTTCCTCCGTTTCAAAAAATAGTTACACTTCTTTTATTGCGGACTCCTAGGCACTTTTTGTTTGTGTGAGAGATTGTGGGGTAAGATATGTGGTAGGAGAGAGATAGAGAGAGAAAAAGTTACCAAAAAAGGAAAAAGGAGAAGTGTAGTCATTAATTTGAAACTTCTTTAAATGGAAAGTGTAGCTATTTTTTTAAAACGGAGGAAGTAGCAATTATAAACCATTGGGCTGTGTGTGCAATTTTTATCCTACATCCAAAATTATTCATTTGCTCATGGATCATTTGAAAACTTTAAATGAGCACATTATAAGAGCGTTTCAAACGAGTAAATGAGCAACACCATGTGTACAGTGAATGAACTACTACAAGCCTTTTCACTTCCAATTTCAGTTTGAAGCATTTACATCTCCTAGTTTGTTTGTGTTTTTTTAAATAGGGACAATTTCTTTGCTAAATCGGTCTAAACCTGAGGACAACACATGACGTGGGGGGCCAAGTCACGGGCTACAACGTGTACCCATACATTTTAATAATAATAAGAATATATCGATGATAAAGAATATACATATACAAACGTAAAAGTCATACCGTGTAGATTAAAATTAACAAAGGTATAGCATAAGGGGTTAAAGGAAATATTAGGAGTAAAATAAACTCCCTAAGCTCACCCTTTTTAAAATAGTAAAATAAAGGTCCTTTGTTGTATGATTGGAAACTTTTCCCAGTGACAGTTATTGGCCTATATAATGACTTATTGCACATAATTCTGTTTAGCACCGAATAATGTCAGACTTATGGCTTTTCTAAGATTCCATCTCAACAAAACTAAAAGGTACTCATATACAAAGCAGACAAGTTTCCAGGAACATTTGACTAAAATGCATGGAAGAATCATTCATGGTAGAAAAATCAATAGAGAAAATGCACGTACATAAATATGAAGGTAGCGATTTATAGACCAGAGTCTCTACGTTCAATAACGATTTCGAAAATCGCTACCTTAGAGTAACGATTTTAGTCTATTTGTCACGTGCGTTCACGAGTTTTGGTCTACTTGAATGGTAAACCAATGTCTGTTTTTGTAGTTCTCCTCTAAAATCCTTTGCACCAGGTAAAAGAAGCAAGAAGTTATCCTTTAAATTAATACTTTACAATTTAGCAACTAGTATTTTACAAAGAATAATTAAAATTCTAGTACCCACTTCTTCAAGTAGTACACATTAAAGAATCAGTAGCTAACTTCTCATCTACACTGGACCGATTAGTAAACTTAATGCGCTAAACTATAATGACATATTACACGCTAATATAGCTATATATATTGAACCATATACAAAAAGTATGGAGATCAATATGAATATTAAGTAAAATGGTTAGAATTTTAGGGGGTCAAAAGTTTCAAGATAGTTTAAGTGTACCATTTGTGTCAATTGTGTTTGTATCAGCCTCCTGGCACATACAATCTGGCATGGGAAATGTGTAGAGTGACGCCGTAGGTTTTTTCATCTCGCGCCCCTTTGAATCACTACGATAGAGCATATCCTGCATCTGGTATGTAAATGTTTCCCATCTGCAGTAACATGTTAAGTATCATGTTAGCAAGCTAAATACTAATGGTGCATTAAGTGATTTTAGTATTAAAAAAACTCGGTTCATTCATCCCACTTCTAATGCTAAGAACTTCGAGCATTCATACAACTATTTCGTTACCGCACAACGGTATTTACATTGTCTTGGTTCAGTTTAGGCCCGTTCTCTTCAAATTTTCAAAAGATATGGTAAATATCAGTTTTCATCAGTAAGAATCACTTCAATCAGTACCAATCAGTAACAGATATAAACAAAAGTTAATTAATAGTGAATCAGTAATCATTAACTAAAATAATAAATCAGTAAAAACAAATTGGGAAATCCTACATGTTGACCTCTTAGTTCAAACATCTATGCGGGGGGATAAAAAAAACTTCCGTTACCTATGTCGCGGCATTGTTGTTATCACCTTGTGTCGTTTTTGACTTACATTAGGGATAATCCATCATTACACATAGTTAACTCTACCCAATCCCTTCCACACTCCTAAATAATTTCTCATCTTCCTCTTCCTCCGCGTTGTGCATCTACCTTCTGTGTTTGGTAATTTTTTAGCAAAGGAAAGGAAAGGAAAAGAAAGGAAGAGAAGGGAAGGGAAAAGGAGGGAACATACCTTTCCAATGTTTGGTTGATAGGAAGGAAGGGAAAAGAAAGGAAAATAAAATCTATAGCAAGTTTAAGAAAAGAGGAGATTTTTCTCTTTCCTCCCAAATTCCCCCAATTTTGGGAGGAAAGGAAAGAAGTGATTTTTTAAGTTTTCTTTCCAGCCATTTTCTTTCTTTTCCTATCAAATCAATTATAATTTATCTTACCAAACAAGGGAAAACCTCTTTTTCCTTTCCCTTCCTTTCTTTTCCATCCAATTCCTCCCTACCAAACACACTGAGAAAAAAAATGCACCTCCCTCCTCCTTTATCAAATTCCAAACACATCAGATGTCGAGCAATTTAACTGAAATACTTTCAAATGAAAAGCCATGACAGAAATTCAAAATTTTAGTATATCCCAAAAATGAGTGTCTGTAAAACAGAGAATATCATAAAACCAAAACACAATGAACCAAGTAAAAAAAAATTAGATAGTGGGCAGCTCAGACTAAATTTCCCCATTGATTTTCATCACTAACAGTCAATGTGCAAGGATAACAAGAAATTTACTCATCATAGATGCCCCCAAACATGAAAATTTTGATCTCTCAGATAAGAGAAGAACTTGGGATATCACATATCAGTGTACTATGAATTTACTTATTCCTCGGAAGGATTTCGAGGATAGACAATACAGTTTGGCTAATAAGTTGAAGAGAACAAGCCTTTATATCACATCATGTATCTATTTCAAAGCAAGACTCTCAAAGCTATTGAAGAGGAAGTCTTTGCGAAAAAGAAAATACGTTTATAAAGTGTTGTGGTAGTTGTGCTTCGTGAGGCTGAAACTTGAAGAGATGACTGCACAGAAAGGGAGGGCACATTTCTGATTTCTTCTTTACGAAGGGGTTAAGTAACGATGTGGGTTGGTTAATAATTAACGACTTAAGTTAGAGAATTGGTCAATTAAAGATGGATTAGCCCTAATATAAGTTAAAAACAGTACTAGATGATAAAAAAGAAACCAAAGGGGTTGTGTTACACTTTGTTTGGATAGCGTAGAAGGAGGGAAAGGAAGGGGAGGGAGAGAAGGAGAAGGAGAGGGAAGAGATAGGGAGGAGAAAGGTGTATCCATTTTCCCTTCAGATCTTTCCAATTTTGGAGGGTTTATGCTTATTAAAGAAGGAGAAAAATGGATCACTTTGTCTCCCTTCCATTCCCTCTCCCAACCATTTATCCAAACAAGTGAAATCGTCCCCCTCCCTTTCTCTTCTCTTCCTTCCCTTCCATTTCCTCCTATCCAAACAATGTGTACAATGTAACTGTTTTGTTTCCACCATGTCGAATTATCCAAAGAATGTCAATTGATTTAGGTACATAGAACAAAACCTTATTTTGTTAAAAGTGAACTCAGAAATCGAATAACTTATATTTTCGGTTGGACTGTGTACTTGCACATTCTCAAAATTTATTTCCATTTCTTTCTTTTAGATTTTGGCCCACTTGACAACAATATTCTTAGTTTTCTTTACTAATACAAAATTCTTCTTGAACTCCACCATCAATAAAAGTGATTCAACTATATTGAACTAGATAGGATCGTAAACAGTAACCAGAGAATGCAATTACCTAACATCCGGGTTGTCAAACAATAGAACTAGTTTCCTTTTGTCAGGTATGATTGTCTTTGAATGCCCTCCATGGAGATAACGTCGATGACCCATTAGAAAGTGAGGGAAATTTCCTCCTTGGGTAGTGACGAACACCTCACTGTGAAGACAGACCGTATAATCAAGTGCTGCCAACCTGGACAAGTGTCCCTACAACAAAAAATAGTCATGCTTTCTACATCCCTGTCCTTCTTAGACGTATTATAAATAGTGGCACCCTAATAGTACCTGAAATGGAGCAAGTTCTTCTGGAGTTGCTAAAGTATCCTTTGTTTCTAAAAGTGGAAAAAGCTTTCGAAGAGGTGCCATGTACTTGTCAGCTTTATAAATCACCCCAGCAGCAACATACACTAGTGTGGAATTGTCAAAACCCATACCTCTAAGCATCATTCCTACCTGAAGAAATCAGAGTGATCACGTAATTAAGTAAGGGAAATCACAGAAGACGTCAAAATAGGAGAAGGATGGACTACAGTAATACAGTGCACAGATGATAGCTCAAGAAGTGGGGAGAGAAATAAGTTTTCATTTAGCGGAGAGCATCGCCAATGGAGAATGATTTTCAACGGGAAATAAAGTTTTCAAGGTAAAACACAATTTAAAATTAGTTATACTTTATTTGATTCCTTACGGGAAAAGTTGGAGAAAAAGGTAAAAACAAAAATGGAGGGAAGAGGACAGATGAGAGATGAGAAAGAGGAATGTAAGAAGCAGGGGGGAAAAGTGTGACCTCATCCTTGAGAGTTACTCCCTCCGTCCCCCAAAGGATTTCCCATTTCCTTTGGGCACAAAGTTTAAGGAGTGATGTTGATGTGGGGCCTAGTTTTCATTTTAAAATGGAAAAGTAAGGTAGTGGGTATTTTTAGAATTGTTTATTAAGAGAGAGAGTGTGAGGTCAAATACTTTTTGTAAGGAAAATAATATTATAATAGGTGGGCCATATCCAAATAAGGAAATGGGAAGTGTAATTGGGACAAACATAAATGGAAAAATGGGAAATCCTTTGAGGGACGAAGGGAGTACTATTTTACCTCCATGGAAAAATTTCTTTCCACCAATTACAAACCAAACAAAAGAAAACGTTTTCGTCCCAACCTAATAATCTCCAACACGAACGAAGAAAAGTGTATCCTTTTTGCATTTGTTTGCTAAAGGAGGAGCAGAAAAGGAAATGCGTAAAATCAATATCAGTCATTTGTCATTGGATTGTATCGTACCTCTAATGGAGTCAGTGGGCATTTTCCGTCCCTTCTGATTGCACCAGGCCTTATGACTCGGCCCCTTCTACGAAATTTTCCTCTCCAACCTTTTTCTCTGGCTATATCCATTTCCTGCTTTTCCTCCTCTCCTCCATCATATATGCAGCAGGAAAATGCAACCATGTCCTGGAAAGAGATAACTCTCAAGATCATCGAGGTACAACACAAAAGCAGCTGACATAGGCCTCAATTTTCCTAAATGAAGTAAATGAGAAACAATCTATAACCTCTTATCTTCTCTATCTACCTTTTCAAAGCGTAGATGCACTGAAACATACTTTCCCCCACTCCTTGAGCTTTTCTGAACCATTCTTTGAACCAGGACTTCTGCAAGTGACCGAATAGGCTGAGAAAAGCGCAAGGCTTCAAAATTTGCCAAGCATCGTAGCCCTTGCACCTCTGGAGGTACTGTGTTAGCCAATCTATTTGAAAATGGTGCTACACGCACAGCCCTGCAAAGTAAGACAAAAAGTGAGGAATATATAGATTATGATAATCAAATTTTGTGCATAGAGAAGAGGAGGCTATTCCACTAGAGTGAATTCGTACCCCAATGTCAACAATTTTGGAAGTACTTTCTGTAGGTAATATGTCGGACTTGACCAAGCTTTTAACCTCAAGTTCACAATGCTGCTAATATTATGGTTATATCGCTGAAGGACATCTTCTGGGAGCTGTCTTACTACATTAACCTTATTTCTAAGAGCATATATGAAGAAATCTTCATCGAATATATCACCAAACTTGCTGAGACAAGATAAAAGTACACGAGCGTTAGTGATAACATATGCTATAACCATCCCTAAACATGAAGCACATTAACAGTTAAACAGTTTGGGGTCACACTAACAACAACTTACTCCAAGCCAGAAAGCATTAGCATACAAACGAGACCGACAGTATATTCTAAAGCATTTGCATCAGATTACATTACCTACAAGCACATACTCCTAAAAGCCCACCAATTTTAGTCACATATGCCAACCGCAACAAGCAAAGCTAAAGGAAACGATTCTAGGTGGAGGGGATGTTTTGGTTATCTCATTATAATTCAGTTGAAATGTCCAGAGTAAGTTATGATGTAAGAGGGTGTCTGCGAGAATGTAATTGATAGTAAAGATAGTTTTTTTTGGCGGGGGGGTTCATCGAGAAAATGTGCTAAAGTTTCTCTTTTGGGGAGACCACTCGAATGTCCAAACTGGTGTAATTATAATCTTGCTGCAAAATTCAGCTTCATTCCTTAATTCTCGCTTTTTGATCTACTCTCCTTTTCTTCTTGCTTTCAACAGTTTCAGATGGCGATTTATGTTAGCCGACCCCAAATCATTTTCGGAATAAGGCTTTGTTATTTATTTTTTGTTGTTGTTTCTTTCTCTTTGCTAGTGACTTCTTTAGATTCCAGTTCTTACAAAGATATTAAGACAGCCAGTTCAAAATTTCCACAAATTGTGAAGATGAAGATCAAGTGCAGGCAAATGGCTGGCCATCTTTTAAGTCTGCGACACCAAACTTATAAACTAGGTAGCAACTGGAAACAGCTCAATTAGTAATTTATCAAATATTATCTTTCCACACAATTGTCAGAGATATAGGAACATTATCAGCATCTCAATTGATGAATATTGGGTCCTCAATCTTTTCAAGATTGAGAACTGTTATGGAAGATAATACCAATGTATTGAATGATGTTCCCTGAATACTTTGTGCTTCATCTCTTGCTAGTTGTTACTTTCATCATATTAAGGGAGGGGAGGGGGAGCATAACATTATCTGATACAGGGGGAGTACTTCATCTGAGAATTGGTCCTCCAAGGCTCCAAGCACTCTCTTTCCTCTTGAAAGCTTAAGCAAAATGTCCGACATCAAGACTAGTTTAAGCATTTCCAAAGCCCTCGTCTCACTAAGGCCACCTTCAGATAAAAAGGGTTATCTCTTCCTTCCGAGAATCATCCCTAACCACACTCTTTCCTCTTCAAAGCCTAAGCAAAGCGTTTGAAAAAAGAAGAAATAAAGGGATTTCAAATCTCTGCTCTCACTAACATCACCTAAATGAATGGAATGATATCCTGAAAGTCATCCATGATTTCCAAGGAAATTCTAGTGTGAACTGGCCGAACTGCTATACACCAAAATTATCATAGGGCGTGAGCTCTAGCTACTGTTTACATATATAGCCACACATACCAAACCATTAGCTGCCAAATAAAAAATTACTGAGACCTCCAAATGGCAGTACATTTTGCGCAATCATAAATTCAAGCACTTCAAAGTTCAAATTGGTACCTGGAATCTCGCCAAACGCTATTTAGATGAAATATTGGAATAACAAGCGTAGCATTCAACAGCCCTGCCACTGCCACTGCATCGCATATCTGAATTTTGAAATTTTAAGTAAAATAAGAGATAGCAACTAGAACTTTATGATAATCAAAGTTCATTGACCGTCACTGATTACAGTAGCAATGTTCCATTCCGTTCATAAGAAATAAACTTGATAACACAACAGTTTTTTAGTACACAACGTAGTACTCACTACCCTACCAAGAAGCCTTAAATATGAAACATCTAGAAATCATCCAATCATTTTGCTCAATCAAATAACACAGAAGCTACCTAATCAATGACATGAAGTACATGAGAGATCAGATGAAACAGTTCCAACTTCCGAGACAGAAACTTCTTAAGTGGCACGTCACGAGAGTAGGCTTAACCATTTCCATCAAGGATATAATTGACAGCTCGGAGTTGCACATTATCCCTTTCCTGCACCAACTTCCTGACGGAAAAGTGATATAAGCCTTAGGATACCCCTTCCACTGCCACCCCATTCCTTGAGGAATTCGAATTCTCTATTACTTAGGACATGCTTGGGATGGGGATAATAAAAGTCAAACATAGAAAAACTAAGGTATTTAGGGTGATGATAGAAGGGATAAAGTGGTGGTGGAGAAAATAATGTGGTGTTTGTAGGAGGGAAATGGAAAAAGGAGGGGAACTATTACCCTTATTATGGGGGTAATAATTACCTACCACCACCCCTAGGTAACTATTACCCTCATTTGAAGGGTAATAGTTTCCCTCCTTCTTCCATTTCTTTCCTACCAACACCACATTATCCTCTCCACAACCACTCTATCCCTCTATCATTACCTTTAAATACCTTAGTTTTCCTATGTTTGACTTTTATTACCCCTTAATATATTACCCCCATCCCAAGCATGCCCTTAGTGGTAATTCTTTCCTTCTTTATAATACATTATTGACTCTTTTCTAAAAGCAATATACATATAGGCAGGCTAGGCCTACCTCACTCAGGTACTCAGGCCTAGCCGACCAACCCCCCACCCCCCACCATTTCCCCAATGAGAATTGAACCCTTACACCAAGGGTGGAAGGTAGGAGGTCTTACCATTCTCTTCCTTTATTCTCTCCCATTTTCATCATACATTCATGAACTGAAAATACATAAAAGAGGAAGTCTAACACAGCATGACCCATAAAAAACATGACTACACTACAAGTCCTTTCACTCTCTGTCAAGAAAAATGTGAGTTACAAGCCTACAACATTCAAATGGTTTCGCCCTTTTTAAATCTATGGGCTATTTAGCTGGTACATTCCCAAGTTAGGTGAACCATATAGTCTCCCCAAAAGCCAAAGAGACCCTACCATGTCAATGAAAAATTTAATAAAGACCCATGGCTTTTAGCTGTTTACCATACAAATCATCATATACCTAGAAACCAATTATGGACTAGCCGCCCAGGTTCCATTGCGCAAAGCAAGGAGGCATCCCTTTAATTTAATATTAATTTATTGCAATGAGTTATAGCCCTTAATGAGGGGGTCACTGAAATGGTTTCAGGTCCAATTTCTTTTTATGTTCACATAAGCTATATGTTACCAAGAGGCTATAGGTAGTCAGAGGGCTTTCCTCAGGTTTTTAAAAAAGATCCCATCAATCCAACGAGAGTCAATGGATGGGAGTTATGGCTTTCAAAACCAGGTCTCAAGAGCATGTGAGTTCCCTCTTCCAGCAGAAATCATTGAATAGTTTGGATTAAAGGTTTAGCAGATGGAAAGACTTTTTTCGAAATTACATCAAAAAGTTCCAGAATGTCCAAAATGTCCCCCTGATATTATTTACGGACCTTAACAGGTGGACCTGGAGTTATATACAGTCTTGTAAGCCGTTGAATAACTAAAGAAGTTTGCTTTTCTATCAATCTCTAGTTCCAATCTTCGGTTCATCCTCCACTATTTATTATTATGGTGAAGTATATATTAAAATTTTCTTATGGTCGAACGCATCACAACTTTTTATCAACTCAAAGAAAACAAACTAGCATAAATTATATCCTTGAAATTTTTAGGATTTGGGGTGTATTTACAAAATCAACCAACCCCATAATGATGCTTTGGAGGATAATGGCTCCCTCTAGTTTCCTTCAAGAATTGCAATTAGATCCAAGCCAATCTCACAAGCATAATTTATAACATATGCAAGACGGGCTAGACAATTATTATATTCTGAAAATCCCTGATGAGATCATACTCAAGTCTCACCATTTGACACTTCTATTTGAACAAGAAATGCAAAATTTTAGTGAGATATTTGACTCAAACAGTCAAACATTTGGACACAAACTCGTGTCAAACACTATTAACAAAATATGAGCAACATAAGCCACAGAAGTTACCTCTAAGTTCACACGCATGAAACAGTACCTCTTCTTTAATCTCTAAAACTTCCTGATCCCCTATATTATTTTCTTGTTGCTTGTATAGGGAGTTCTCAAGACTTAGATGGCTTCATAGTAGAAGCATAGAAATAGAAAGCTCAAGCTCATCAGATGAAAATGTATTACTTTGATGGACTTCTATCTTTTGGCCTTCAAATTGTTTAGATTTACTTGTTAACATGATCGGTGTAAAGTTGCGATTGATTGAAGTAGTTGTTTCCTTTTTAGTAACTTGTATTGTAAAACTCTCTTTATGGGTTATTAATAAAATTATTGAACAAGCAATCTTAGCATGGTTTCATAAACGAACCATAGTGGTGGGATGGGGTATGCTCCATAGTTGGACATAACAATAGTGACTTGGCATTTACAGGGGATGAGAGTTGATCTAGAGTAAGGAAGAGGAGTTTTAGGTAACTCCATTATGGAGAAGTAGGAAAGAAAACATAAAATTAGCCAAACACACACAACGAGAAACAGCATAAACAACTCCCTTTTCCTTTCTCTTTCCTGAAACCTGAGTAATTTTGCTTGTATTTCTTATTGCATTGCTACCACCAAACATATTCCAATCCTTACTTTTGGCATTCAGAAAGTCCCCTCACACCTCATCATCTATCTAAACACTGGCAGATTTTACTTGTGTGCTATCACATAAACATTGCCAACAGCAGAAGTGTTGTCTCGGGGAAAAGTGCATCTTGGAGAATGGATTTCCAGCTAAACCACCATTCCTTCTATAAACAGGTTGCTTTAAGGAAAACTTCTCAGTATTTACCTATCCGCTAACTATCAAATATATCCGATCATTTTTTCATACCGCATTTTTACTACACAAAAATTCACAGATCACTCTTTATCTTTGATACTCTTATAATCAATTATGTATAGAAGCCAAATTTAATTACTGACAGGTACAAAAAAAAACAAAGAGCTAACATACCGACAGTCGTTGCTGATTAAGCCCTCCATTTGCTTCAATTATGAAGTATCCATTAGACTTGGGCAATTCTGAAAGGAAATTGCAAACGACAGAGGGGGGAGGGGGTTGAGGAGGTCAGAAACTCAAAAACCAAAGATAAGACAAGGGGTGAATACTATAAAAAGAACTGAGGATGTCTCAAGTTGCAGAAGAACAATCCTCAAGTGATTAGCAATTTGAAAGGACAAAGGAAGTTTTTCAGTATGGCAAAAAGGCACACTTAGGCATATTGTTTGCACTTCTCCTTAGTTTACTTCTGCCAACCAACATTGACATTCATCGTGCACTGTTTTATTTCATGCTAATGGTATATATTTCAGGTAGATACAACTATGTCCATATGAAGAATGAGCTCAGCATAAATTACAGCCCCATAAGGACAGAAAGTAAAACCTGTTTCAATTGAACTGTTATTTATGCAGGGTTTCCAGCCTCGTTGATATCTTGTAGGCCAGACTGTTGTCAACTGCATAAATTTTATGTAAAAGCTCGAGTATAAGAAATCTGTCACAGGCAAGAATCAAGGGCCTTAACAAACAACTTTGAAAATGGTTAATAGTGGAGCATAATATTATTACTTTTCATTTAAGTTACACGATCACAGTAAAGAGCCGAGAAATAAAACTTTAAAATTACTATGTAATGAACAGTGGTCAATGAAAAGTTGTTATGTATAACTGAAACTTGTATAACCAAAGATCAAAACGATAGGCCAGCGTTCAGAAACTCTCATGAGCCGCATTTCATCACTCTCTCCAGGGCCCCAGGCTGAGCGGAGACAAGCTAATATGTATTCGACTGCATTTCTTTTCTTGAACAACCCCCACCCCCCCCACCACCCCCCACCCCCCCAAAAAAAAAAAAAAAAATTAAGTACCATAAAGAAAGAACTCAATAGTCAATTCATTATTCTTATGGTACCAACATAGTCGACAAACTATAACTAAGGCATTACTAAGCATAGCTATCTTGTTTATATCTAGGACTTGATTCTTATTCTGGAAAGTGCAAAACCATCAAATTAAAAATGAAGTAGATATTTTGTTTGTAGGTTATTTTTCATCACAGCTCACAGCCCAATAAACGTCAATCAAACTTAATAAAACATTCTCCCTGATAAGCTCCCTGACCCATACTTTGGCTGACTGAGCAACTATAAACGATCAAAACATGACAAAATACTCATCTTAGTCAATTCCTTTTATAATTTAAACTTCCTTCCAAAATAATTGCAATATTTCCCATTTTAAGATATTTTCAAATTATTTGCAACAATTCCTTACTCGACTAATAGGTTCTATATGTCTCTACCCAATGACATAGGTCCCTCTTTATGTTTCTCTTGCCTCTCTCCTAATGTAGCATCATGATTGGTGAATTAAAGCTTCCACTCCCCTATTCAACAGGTAATCATTGAAGCAACAGCGCTGCAGACTTGAACAATTGATCTTAAATCTGCTCTTTGCAAATATGTTATCAGGCTTTTTGAAAGAGGATGCTCTAACTGCCTAACTCATCCCAGACTTACAGCTGGGAGAAAGATTCAGTTCTCCTGTATCGGATGTGATCCACAGGCGACAAAGATTATGGTAAGAACTGAAAACTGAAAAGCTAAAAAGCTAAAAAGTAGACACAAACAGTAAGATAGTTGATTGAGCAAGGCAATCTTAGCTACAATCCCTCATTAATTCGAGAAAATGAGGTTTCTCCCAAATACTCAGCTCTCCTTCATTCCATACTCTGCTCTCCTCTTGAGCCCTAATTTATACACATTCACAAAGATTCCCTCAACTCCCCTTCACCTCATTAACAGAAATCTGTTAGAGGAAATGATGACTCACTTAACAAAATCTATAACAAGAACAGAAAAGAAATAACAGAAAAGGTATTAAGCAAAAGACAAATAACTCCTTTTAATCTTTTACTGAGCTGCTGCTGTTGTTGTTGGTGTCTTCCTCATCCTAGCATAGGTGATCTTGATGGGAGGTTTATCCCAGCTTGTTGCATTACCCCCCACCCAAACTCTCACCTTGTCCTCAAGGTGAAAAGAGGGAAACCTTGAGTCCAAAGTAGTGAATTCCTCCCAGGTTGCTTCTTGAGTTGGCAGGTTCTGCCATTGAATGAGCACCTCTGTAGTACTAGCTGCTCCCTGTGGAACTTGTCTAACTCCCAACACTGCTTGGGGTGTGACTTCCAAGGTGAGTTCTGCTGATATGCTGATATGCTGATAAGTCTGGGGAAGTGTGGGTTGAACTGCATGCTGCCCCACCATCTGTTTCAGTTGTGATACATGAAAAACAGGATGGATTTGAGCTTCTTCAGGGAGAGCAAGTTTGTAAGCCACTCTGCCTATCTTTTGTATGACTTCATAGGGCCCATAAAACTTAGCTGCAAGTTTCTCAAAAGGCCTTTTAGCCAAAGATTTCTGTCTGTAGGGCCTGAGTTTCAAGTATACCTTGTCTCCTACCACAAACTGCACATCCCTTCTGTGTTTATCTGCTTGTTGCTTCATGTAATTCTGAGCCTTGAGGAGTTGAAACTTCAGTTCATCCAGTATTGCATCTCTCTCAAGGAGTTGTTCTTCCAGTGTTGCCACCACTGTTGAGTCAGGCTCATATCTAAGTAAATGTGGGGGGTCCCTACCATACACAGGCTTGAAAGGAGTACAATGAGTGGAGTTGTGCCAAGATGTGTTGTACCAATATTCAGCCCATGAAACCCAGTTGGCCCAAGTCTTAGGTTGCCCATTAATGAAGCACCTCAAATATCCCTCCACACTCTTATTAACCACTTCACTTTGCCCATCAGTTTGGGGGTGATAGGCAGTGCTTCTGTTGAGAGTTGTGCCATGTAATTTGAAGAGCTCCCTCCAAAACTGGCTCATAAAGATTACAATTGAATTAGGAAACCCATGCAACCTTACAATCTCTTTGAGGAATGTTTCAGCCACCCCAATAGCAGTAAAAGGGTGTTTTAAGAGAATAAAGTGGCTGTACTTAGTGAGTCTGTCCACTACCACCAGCAAGGTATCATACCCCCTTGATTTAGGCAGACCCTCTATGAAGTCCATAGTAATATCCTCCCAAATTTGAGAGGGAATAGCCAATGGTTGCAATAGGCCAGCAGGTTTTAGAGTGGAGGTTTTCCGTTGTTGGCACATCTCACAACCTTGTACATACTAGTCATACTTAGAGATTTGCTTCCTCATCCCCTGCCAAAACCACTCTGCAGCAATTCTTTGGTAGGTCTTAAAATCCCCAGAATGTCCCCCCATAGGAGAGTTGTGATAGGCTTTCAAGATTTGTGAGACAAGAGGTGACTGGCTAGGAATCACCACCCTTCCTTTATGCTTCAAAACCCCTTGCTCCACTGTGTATCCTTTTGGAGTAAGATCTTCAACTTCCACAGCTTGTGTGAGTTGCTGTGTGATTGGATCCTTTTTGATTTCCTCTTTCAAACAGTCCCATTGCAAAGGACACGCTGTCATCATGTTGTTGCACTCCACCACTGCTGTTCTTCTTGATAGTGCATCAGCCACCTTGTTGGAGGGCCCAAGTTTGTAGAGTATTTCAAAATCATATCCCATTAGCTTGCTCATCCATCTCTGATAGTCAGTGCCAACCTCCCTCTGCTCCATCAAGTATCTTAAGCTCTGTTGATCAGAGTGTATAATGAAGTGCCTACCTAGCAAGTATGGCTTCCATTTCTGCACAGCTAGCACCACTGCCATGAGTTCTTTTTCATGAATGGACTTTGCTCTGGCTCTTGGCCCTAGCATTTTGGTGAAATAGGCTATAGGATGGCCTTGTTGGAGCAAAACAGCCCCTAATCCATACCCACAAGCATCTGCCTCAACAACAAAAGGAGTGTTGAATTCTGGCATTCTCAATACAGGGCAGTAGCCAAAGCTTGCTTAGAGTTTGTTGAATGCCTCTGTGGCCTGTGATGTCCAACCAAAGTTGTCTTTTTTGAGCTGATCAGTGAGTGGTTGGGCTAGTGAAGCATAGCCTTGTATAAACTTCCTATAATAACCTGTGAGGCCAAGGAATCCCCTTAGCTCCCTAAGAGATGTAGGAGTAGGCCAAGAAGAAATAGCTTGGATTTTGGACTGATCCACTGCTACCCCATGCTGGGATATCAAGGTAGGCTATTTCAGTTTTTCCCCATTCACACTTTTTAAAGTTAGCATATAGAGCATTTTCCTGCAACACTCCCAAAACTGTTTCCAAATGCTTCACATGTTCACTGTCACTTCTGCTATACACCAATATGTCATCAAAGAAAACTAGCACAAACCTTCTCAAATAAGGCTTAAACACTTCATTCATTAGTGCTTGAAATGTGGCTGGAGCATTTGTCAACCCAAATGGCATCACTAAAAACTCATAATGGCCCTCATGAGTTCTAAAAGCAGTTTTTGGTATATCCTCTTTCTTCATCCTAATCTGATGGTATCCTGATTTTAAATCAAGTTTTGAAAAGATGGTAGCTCCATATAACTCATCCAACAATTCATCAATTATAGGGATAGGAAATTTATCTGGGACAGTTGCTTTATTTAGAGCCCTATAATCTACACAAAATCTCCAAGAGCCATCTTTTTTCTTAACAAGTAATACAGGGCTAGAATAAGCACTTGAGGATACTTGAATTATCCCAGCTAGCATCATTTCTTTAATTAGCTTTTCTATTTCATCTTTTTGAAACTGTGGATATCTATAAGGCCTTACACTCACAGGATTTTCTCCATGTTTCAATACAATAGCATGTTCATGGTTTCTACTAGGGGGCAGACCATTAGGCATATTGAATACCTGTTTGTATTGCTGTAAGAGTAGCTGAATTATTGAGTTTTGCTCCTGCTCCTCCAAGTTCTGCCTTTCAGTTGCTTGAATCAAATTGACCTCAACCAACAAGCCTCCTTTTTCCTTCCTAATAGTCTTCATCATTGTTTTCAAAGAGATTCCAGTCCTCCCTAGGGTGGGATCACCCTTAAGTGTGATTGTTTTACCTCCTAACTGGAACTTGAGAGTTTGAGTTTTCCAGTTAGTGCTCATGGTGCCCAATTTTTCTAACCACTGAATGCCTAGAATGATATCAGAGTTGCCTAGGGGAAGAGGGAGAAAATCCTCTACCACTATAGCCTCTTGGAGTTCAATTTCTACTGCTTTGCACTCTCCAATTCCTTGCACAGTTCCTGTTCCTAGGGATACTTCAAAAGGTTTGGTTTGGATAGTTGGGATGGACAATCTCTGTACTAACTCAGTGGAGATGAAATTGTGAGTAGCTCCAGGGTCATCCATTATCACCACATTCTCCCTTCTCACAGTTCCCCTCATCCTGAGAGTTTTTGGGCTAGTGAGCCCCATAACTGAGTTTAATGAAATTTCTGGTTGGGTTTCAAACTGTAACCTCTCTTCTTGTTCAAATTCTTCTTCTTCCTCCTCTTCACCTTCAATGGTAATCATCATACTCAATTCTTTCCCCTTGCATTTATGGTTGAAATTCCACTTTTCATCACACTTGAAGCATAAACCCTTCTCCCTCTTTTGCTGCATTTCAGCTTCACCGAGTCTTCTCACAAAGCTACGGTTTTCTGGGGTTATTTTGGGTATAGCTGGTTCTGGGTGTATTGGAAGCTGTGGAGTGGAGGGAACTGTTTGTGGTGGTGGAGTTTTGTGGTGTTGGGCTGGTGTTTGGATGAGAAGAATGGGTTTGGTATGAATAGTTAAGTTGGCTTGGTGTTTTGGGATTATAGCTATTATTGAAATAGCCAGGGCTTGGGTTAAAAAAAGAATTGGGTTTATGAGGAGGCCCACTTCGAGTGGCCCACTTTCTAGGTTCAGCATTTTTAAATTTGGCCTCAATCCGTTGGGCCAGCTCCATTGCATGGTCCAAATCCATACGACCCATGACCCGAACTTCATCACGGATGGATTCCTTCAACCCATTTATATATTGGCTTTTAGCAAGCTCTTCTGGAATCTCCTTTAATGGCGCAAGCAGCTCCACAAACCTCTTGGAAAAGCTAATCACATCTCCCACCTGCCGATGCTCCAGCCACTGTTCATGCAACGTTCCGGTGGCGGTTGATCGAAATTTCTTGAGGAGGAGCCCTTTTAACTCCTCCCACCTTCTTATCGGCCGGCGACGATTCTCCCACTGGTACCAGAAAAGTGTGTCGCCTTCAAACGCCACCACGGACGCCTCCACCCGCTCTTCTTCACTTAGGCGATAAAAATGGAAGAATCTCTCTGCCCTAATGATCCAACCATCTGGGTTGCTACCATCAAACAGAGGTAGGTCGAGTTTCTTGAATCTCCAGCCAGTTCCACCTCCGACGTCGTTCACCGGTGTCTCCGAGTGTCGAGAAACCCTCTCATTTTCATTTTCGATCCTTCTTTCTGCTGCAATTTCGAGTTCCTCCTCCAGATTCACTCGATTTTGTGATGGCCCTCCTTCTTCTCTTCGATTTCCATTCATCTGAGCCCTTACCTCCTCTTGAAACGTGCTCTGCTCATTTCTCATTTGAGCTAACGTGACTTCTTGTGCTTCACGTGCTCGATCAATCCTCCCTTCCATCCTTGTTGAATGCGTTCCAAAATCACCGGTGAGTTTGGCGATGGTCGTCGCCATTTGAGCCAAAGCCTCTTGTAGAGGTAGAGTTTCTCTTCCCACCACCGTCGAAATCCTCTGCTCACTTCCCTCCATATACTCTCCCAGTCGTTTCTCCAACTGCTCAATTCTTTGTGAATTCGTCCCCATTTTTACCTAGATTCGTAAGTAGCTCTGATACCAATTTGGTAAGAACTGAAAACTGAAAAGCTAAAAAGTAGACACAAACAGTAAGATAGTTGATTGAGCAAGGCAATCTTAGCTACAATCCCTCATTAATTTGAGAAAATGAGGTTTCTCACAAATACTCAGCTCTCCTTCATTCCATACTCTGCTCTCCTCTTGAGCCCTTATTTATACACATTCACAAAGATTCCCTCAACCCCCTTCACCTCATTAACAGAAATCTGTTAGAGGAAATGATGACTCACTTAACATAATCTATAACAAGAACAGAAAAGAAATAACAGAAATAACAGAAAAGGTATTAAGCAAAAGACAAATAACTCCTTTTAATCTTTTACTGAGCTGCTGTTGTTGTTGTTGGTGTCTTCCTCCTCCTAGCATAGGTGATCTTGATGGGAGGTTTATCCCAGCTTGTTGCAGATTACAATGCACAGAGTCATGAACATGTTTAAGTGCATTCTGTTTCTCGGGGACCGGTGAAGATCATTTCTCTTTCCTAGGAAAGTATCACACAAATTAACACCCCCCAGGGTGCTTATATGATATCACAAATGATGTCTATTCTTAATCTTGTAGTCTTAAGTTGCGAGCCAGATATTTTCTTTATGAGAAATAGACATGACACACTCCAAGAAACTGTTTGAAGAAAATTCACAAGACTCAAATAATACAGCACACTTGGAGAGGACTAGAAAATAATACACTATGCACCCAAGAAAACCCTTCCTTTCTGGACATTACACGTTGGACTAAAAATGGTCATGTCTCACGTAGGGAACAATACAACTACACAAATCTGACACTAATAGCCAAGTCTAAGTAACATAAAGAATTTGAGATATTTATATTCTGCTAAATGTCAGTGAAGATCACCAGTCTTTCACTAAGTCCAACATCAACCTTATCACAGTGCCTCTAAACATGATCCTGCTCTATGTGTGAGATACATGGATCGATGGACATAGCCTTACAGAGGTTGTGTCTTTTTTGTCTATTAACTTGATATGCACAATTATATACGTTCCACAATATAGAAGATCAAAGATCATAAATTTCTATGTTGTTGGAAATGGACAAAGTCTTCACTAGGACGTGGACTAAGAATTGGTTGGTAACACAAGTGTTAGATGGTTACACAATGGCTAACATAGAACTTCAAGTATCAAACATAAGTAATTTAACAAACACGTAAAGATATATTAGCAATTAACTAATTCGTGCAACAGTCATCTAAATTTCTGCTTACCCAACTTTTCACTTCTTTGTCAATCTATCTATCAACAAAAATCTTACCAAGTAGAAACTAATACAGTACTACAAGCTAACAGAAATATCTAATGCAATGTCAAAGTGGGTACATCTAACTTATTTCCTTTAGTACTTTTCTTGGTTTTACTAGAGGCACAAAGGTCAACAGATATCAACAAGCTTAGCTGATGTCCGAGAGGTTTATACGCGTTGCTGCTATTGTCAGGCCATATTACTTAAAACTAGGTCCAAGACATAACCCAATCCATGACTAATAATTCAATGTAATACATGAGTGACTTCAGGGTGTGTTCTCTTTACCTTTAAAAAAAAGCTTTAGGCGTGATCAAATCTAATTAGCGTTGATCAGATTCAATCAATAAGGGGATCAGGTTCAATCAAGAGTAATAAGTCGGTCTTCTAAGTTCAATTCAGTTAGTTCAAGTGATGTGAATGCACCCTTAGTGTGAGTGACTTCAGCATAGCAATAAATTAGGGTGTGTTCTTTTCACCTTAAAAAAAAAGTTTCAAGTAATTAGGGTTGATCAGATTCAATCAATAAGGTGAAAATCAGGGGTGATCACGTTCAGGTGTAATAAGTTGGTCAGTTCAGATAAGTTCAAGTGAAGTGAATACACCCTTAGCGTGACTGACTTCATGTTCAATCACTAATAATTTAATGTGATACATGAGTGACTTCAGCGTAGCTGTAAATTAGGGTGTGTTCTCTTTAGCTCAAAAATAAAAGTTTAAGGTGTGATCAGATTCAATCAAACAAATGAAACCACGGGTGTTGAGGTCCAATAAGGTCTAATAAGTTATGTTTAAGAAAAAGTTCAGGTGAAGTGAACGCGTCCTCAGTGTGAGCTAGGCTCACCCCAAAACTTGCTCCAACTAAAATATTATCTTTTCTAGACAGTCACCTTTCAAGGTTCAAGCTACACCAATCACTACAGATTACTTGTTTAAAAGTTTCTACCTACCTAACTAAAATCTAACTACCCATTACATAAACAAACTAAGCTTAAGCAATATAAACTCAAACACAAAAACAAAAACAAACCAAACTGAAAACCAAAATTAAAGAGTAAAGAGCAAAGAACATACAGCATTATATGATTGATTACCCTCATCTTGCAAAAATGGCCAAAGCCTCTCAAACACCTCAGGACTTCTATACAAAGAACCCGGCATTCGAGGCTCATCAAGAACAAACCCACCACCATACTCCATTTTTCCCTTCCCATTCTTCAACCCAATTTTCACTCCTCCATTAACTTTACTCTCTAAGCTCAAAGATCCCATATACAACAACATCCCCATAATATACAACAATGGTGCAAACAACAACACCCCTTTTCTCCTAAAAGCAGTTGCAATTACAATGTACACCACCCTCTCAACAAAATTACCCAACTTCATTGACCCACCACCTCCCCTCCCAATTCCTGGCCCGGAGATCAGCCCATTGGGCTTCATACGTGAGGGCCGGAATCGGGGAGATGAGGGTGGAGAGTTAGATGGAGATGATGGGTTGAAATTCGGGCCTAAACGGCTGTAACCGTGCATCAAATCGAGGAAAGATTGAATCTTTCTTGCTTTTTTTGATGTGGGAGTTAAAACCCAGATGGATTATGAGGGTAAGAAAATGGTGATCAGGAAAATTAGTGTAATTCTTAACATGGGGTTGTATTGCGACCCGAGTCGCAAAGGCGAGATGAGAATCGATCCCAATATCTCCTCGAATAGTTAATCAAATGAGTGAGAGGCTATGGCGTTTAGTAGGAGAGTGAGTGTGAGAGAGAGTGAGAAAAGGGAGTGGGAAAAAGGAAGAAGAAAGGAGATGCAGCGTGTGGGGCCCAGCACCGACGTGCTTAGTACAGTGGAGTTGAAGACAAAAGCATGATAAAAGTTAGATTATGGGATTTAATTAGATTAGGGGTAAAGATTAAAACATAAAGACAATATTTGACATGTTTGTTTGATTAATTGGGTCAAAGTATTTGTAAAGTTAACTCATTCATTTTTAGTGATTGGATCATGTTGGTGTATGTTTGGCTGTTTGTTTTGTGGGTGTAAGATTTCATGGAACATGTATGTATTCAATGTAATTGTATGTATTAGTAAAAGGAAAATTTTATGGTGGGTTGGTTTTTTAGTTTTCGTGTGATTGATAATATTTGAAGTTTTATGGTTTCAGATTTTTTATTTTAAATGAATTGAGTTTGCTTGAAATACAACATTTTCATTTTATGTTAAGATTTTAGAATTGGACCCTTTAGTTACTCTAAGTAATCGAGAAGATCTCTATTATATAAGTGAAAAGGTGGGGGTGGACACCAAAAAGAAAAAAAGGAAAAATAAATAAAATAAATCAATGACTTTATTAAGTAATTAAGTTTTATTTTCAAATTTGGCCATCAGATTTTTAATAAAAGATGTTCAAAAATTCTAACTAAACTATCTAAAAATCTACAAAGTAAAAATAATTAAAAAAAAAATATCAACAATTATATTTTCTTGAGATCTATAGATAGACACCCACTTTGCTATATTTTTATATACTTTAAAAAAAAATTATTTTGAAATACATGAGTAATTGATTGTTCATGAGTGAAGGCACATTTGATCTAATTGATCATGATAAAGTATTTTAGCATGAGTGAGAAACATAATAAACTATTTTCAAGTACTTTTGAATTTTTTCTCATTTGGATTATGAGCAAAAAATACATTACTGAGTACTATATAACAAAAATTGTAGTTGGGGAGTAATGGATGTTTTTAAAGAAATATGAGCCAAAATGAATTTAGCTTGAAAACAAAATATGTTGTGTACCTTCACATTTTATCATGTTACAGTAGCCAAAACACACGTTGTATGCAAATAAAATTAGGATTTTTTGTTCAAAACCACCTAACTTTTTCACGTTCTTAAAAACTCCCACCTTAATGAATTTTTCTTTTAAATTTCCACCTATCACCAATTTTATTAGAAACTCCCACCACTAAATGATTTTTGTTAAATTTCGTTAACAAAACCATTAAGTGGGCCCCATATATGCATTTTATTATTAGTTTAAGCTGAAATTGAAGTCAATTTCATCAATTTAAGCGCAAATCCTCAACAAATTTAGAGCAAATTGAGAACGAATTACAACTATTTAGAAAGAATTGCAACTATTTCAAGTTCCATTTTGTTAACAAAATATATATGTGGGACCCATTTAATGGTTTTGTTAAAGAAATTTGACAAAAAAACGTTAAGTGGTGGGAGTTTTTAATAAAATTGTAAATGGTAAGTGGATTTTTAAAAAAAATCATTAAGATGAGAGTTTCTAAAAACATGAAAAGTTTTAGGTGGTAAAATGCGACTATCCATAAAATTATCTACTGTGGATTATGAAATTTTATAACAAAATCGTTGTCGCATGCATCACGTACATAGAAATCTAGTTTCTTTTGAAGACAACTTAAATGGTAGGGATTTTTCTAACAATTAATGAAAAAACAAATAGTTGGGAACTTGGGATTATTGTTAATTTTTCAAAAGTAAAAAATTAAATAAATCATGTGACAGATGAAAAGTCACCCAAAAGCAGTTTTAAAGACAACCTAATTGTTCAAATTATTTTGGATGATCCATATCTGAAATTATTGATAGTTAAAGGGTTATTCGGTTTATTATGGTCAATATTAGTTATAAGCTTTCAAGAAAATGAGTTTTGCAACAGCAAGGTTTTTTTTTGCAAACCGTATAAGTAAACGACAAATAAGTGTCTTTTCAAGCACTTAACTGTTAGGGCACAAGCATCCTGAACCTGTGGACCAGACTCTTAGGGCAAGAACTTTACTGTAGACAAAAGGTGTGAAAGATGAAATATAGCCAAGAATATTTTTCATCAATATCATATATATCACATGCTGCTAGAGATGGCAACGGGTGGGATTTGGGTCGGGTGAGCCATCACCCGCATCCATCACCCTGTTAGTCTGACTCTCATTCATCCATCCGTCACCCGGTTTACCCATCACCCGAAATCCATCCATCCATCCATCCGTCACCCGGTTTACCCATCACCCGAAATCCATCCATCCATCACAACCGGGTGATTCGGGTGGGTCGGGTGATTAACGGGTGAAAAAAACTGAATATCATATTTAGATTATGATTATTAAAAAAAATCACAAACAACATTTGGTCAAAAAAAAAACATCTAAATATCAAATTTAGATTATAACTATTAATGGGTGAGTCGATTTTTTTCTTTTATTAATTGTTAACTGGTCAAAATATAAGCATTAAAGGTCATTTGAACTATACTCTTAACACACTGCTATCAAATCAATGATATGTGTTTCTCATATGCAGCTGCAAATTCATTAGATTTATTTTGCATGAATTGGCCAGTAGAAGTAATATACTTGCACATTGAAATACCACTTAATTAAGCTCGCCTCGACTTGATGAGGGTTTTGTGGGATTATAAGAAGTTCATTCCCTTCATTATTGTGTCATATGACTGGTGTGGAGTCGATTTCTGATGTAATTTTTGCAAGCAACAAGAAACTCAATCAGATGCTTGTTTCAGCTATATTATAACAATCAGCTGATTATAACAACAATTCAAGGAATAATAGAAAGAAACTAACGACGTCTAGCAACCGACAAGTGAGGAATAACCATGAATGAGGACTTTGGCGAGTGAGAAATAGCCATGAGTGAGGACTCCGACAAGTGTTGTACAGCTGATGTCGACAAGTAAGTTTGTGGGAGCTTGGGAGTGTTTGTGTTTTTGGTACTTGGGAGGCTGGAAGAGAAAGAGAGAAATTGGTTTAGGGTTTTTGAGTTTTTATACTTAGTACTTTATTTTAAAATTTATTATATAAAACAAGTAAACGGATGGATAATGGGTCGGGTGATTAACCGGGTGGTGGATCGGGTGATGGGTGAGAAATTGTCACCCGTATCCTACCCGAATCCGTCACCCGGTTCACCCGTCACCCGCGTTTCATCCGTTTATTTATGTTTTTCACCCTTTTATTTAAACAGGGTGGAGCGGGTTACTGGATATTGCCATCTCTACATGCTGCCCCCATATTTCGGTTGTGCAAGCTCTTAATAAACATATGTGAGTCGGTCATTACTATCACATCCACACATTGTTTCGAGCTGTAATTAATCCAACCCGAAGAGCCAGAAGCTCAATTTATAGAGGAGTTGTTGAGAAGATCTTCACTGCATATGTAAGAGACTCATTTGTTAGCGTGGATCACCATCCTATTGTCATTGAAATGCTACATGTAGCTTGGGCTTTCCATGCACCATCAATGACCAACTGAATGCATTAAGATAGTATGTCGTATCTCCGCATGAGAAGTTCTCTTGACATTTAGCAGAACGATTGCCTATCGCCATTGGATTTGTGAACTTTTGCTAAGCATCATTTCAATCTCGAATTTGGGAATGCGAAAGACATACAATATGATTGCTTTGACCATATGACCTAAAGTAGTTGACATTCGAGCTGGTTCACCCAGGCGAACGGGCCAGACGTGCACACCCCAGACACTACCAAGTCTCAACCCACACAAGGTCAAGCAAATCCAACCCACCCCACAAAAACTCACCCACACAAACCCATGAACCTGACTCATCGGTTCAAATCTAAAAACCAACCCGCACCGACTTAATTCACCAACCTAACACGCATAACGTGTATCACAAACACGCACCGAATTGAATTTTTTCCAATCCAACCTGACCCACCCAAATGTCTTCACTAGCCCAGGGCAAGACAACAGTTTTTTTTAAAAAATTATCCACCCACAAAAAAAAAAACCATGGTTTAGAGTCACTAAACAAATTAGACCACGAATAAGCTTTACGCCAAAACTTAACTGTCAACAGAAGAAAAATTCGTTTCAGTCGCTTTATATAAACGGTTACAATGATATACATTTGTTGGTTCTACAAACAAAACATAATTTCTTTCCATTTCCATAATTTATCAAAAATTCTCTGATATTTCCTCTTCTCTCCTTCGAGATTCAATTTCAGACAAAATTCCATTTTCGAAGAATTCAATTCTCGCCTTAAATTAAACAATCAAGACCCACTTACTGTGAGTAATCTTCATGCAATGTTCTCATTTTATTTGAATCATTTTCCAATTTATTATCTTGTATTTGAAGATTTACTAGAAATGGGTTTTTGTATATTAGTATTTTCAGAAATGGGTGAATCATTATATAATGTTATAATGATTTAGGTAGAGATTTCGTCAAAAAAAATGGAGGTCAAAGTTTGTTTTTTTTGGGTATAATTGGTGTTGTTGATGAGGATGATTGAACTTTGGATATTTCAGAAAGATGAATTTTTTTGGATATTGTTACTTGTGTGAGGTAGAGGAGCATTGCTGATTGATGTTGAATTGTCTTTTAGTTCAGAAAGTACTACTAGTCTTATATATATGCACGCAATGCAGGCGAAAGCATATTTTTAATGTAATTGGAAAAAGGAATACTGCACTAGAAACAATTCGATTTCGAGATATGGTAATTGCCGGGAGTTTCTTGCAGTTCTACCTACAGTGAAGTATATATATATTTTTTCCATTTTTCAAATTAACTAACTGTTGAAATTTAGTTATAAAAATGTCAAAAGTTTTTGGTGTCTCCCTCATCTTACTTTATAGAATAGAGATAATGATTTGAAATGTATGCTGCCTTTTGTGGGTGCACTGAAGTTTTTTTCATTTTGATACTGCTAGCTTTGATTTTACGACGTCTCTTTAAGTGTGGCTTTTCTATTTTCTAGGTTTTGAATCTGAAAATTGCATGTTTATTTGTTATACTAAATGTTTGATGTCTGTATCGGGGATCAAGATACTATTTGAGTGTTGAGATACTGTATTATTGTGCTGTGTTTTACGCGGTCTTAGTATATTGCTATATTGCTTGGAAACGGTTATAGACGTATGCAGGGTGTCACATTTGGCCCTTTTATGTAAGTTTACATGTTAATGGCTGAAGATGTATGCTTGGAAGGTAGCCTGAATCGTCAAGTCCTGAAGTTTACTTTTTGTCTTCCTGAGGAACTGCTTAATTGGTTTTCTGTTATCTCTGTGGTTTCATTCCTAGCATAAGTACATGTAGCTTTCTTATCCTTTATCTAGATAATGGTCAAGAAGTCGAGGTGAGGTTGAACATGTAGGTTGAAAACATGATCATCTCTTTATCTGACCATGTATATATGCCCTTTTCAGGTAAATTATATTCATTTCAGAAACCTCGTATGTTTGAATCTTTGGAAGTTTGAAATCCTCACTGTTTCTTTTTTTTTGGCTGTATTGTGGATTAGACAGGTCAAAGCTTTTTGCGATCATAGATGATATGGTATGTTTTTTAAGTTATGACTTGTTTTTTTTTTCAATGAAGGTCTTGTGAACAATCTCACAATATTGCAATTTATATGAAGAAGGAGCTCCATAGAGGATACTGAAGATAGTTTCTTGATCATTGGTCAAACATGACCATTTGTTAAGGATCTAATAGAAGATCTTTTCCAATGCAGAATATAACTGGTAAGCTTTTCTTTTTATTTAAAATTCTTGAATCTAAGCTTAGTATTAGGGAAGAGCATGAGTATTTTGTATGTTGTCCTCTATTTTGAGGAAAACATCCTTAGTGATATACTTTTGTCGGTCATACTCTTCTTAAGTCCAACACTTAAATTCGGTGTCCAACACATATAGGTTTTAGTTTTTCTTAATTTTGGAATTTGAAGGATGATATCCATGTTGGAAATGTGTTTAACAAGGACCCGAGTAATGTAGACTTGCATTCAACAATGCTTTTCTCTACGAGCTGTAGTTAACTCTACCTATCTATTCTCTTTAGGTACTCTATGCACTTTCCAGTTAAGAATGTAAACTAGTTACGCTTGTTTATGAAATGTATGCTAATCGTCAAAAGGCATTCTGAAGTCTTTGTCATTACTTTTCCGATGAACCCATTGGCCATCGTCAACAGATCGAAATTTGTTTGTGAGAGTGTAAGCTACTTATGTCACATGACTCTTTATTTTACCTCAAATACTCATGCGGTCATGTGTCCTATATGAGTATCCGTATTCGTGTAACATTTAAAACTTAATGCATTGGAATTTTTACGTATGAGGTTTGAGAAACTAAAAAACAGTATTTGTTTGCATTGGTATTTGTTTAGTTTGGTGGTAATTTGTGCTCAAGTACGTGCTATAATTTGCAGATATCCAATGCCCTGTCCTGAGTAGAGTCAGAACGCAAAATGAGGTACTACCATTTCTAAGTTTGACGCGGAAGCGATGCTGGATTTTAGTGGCAATCAATATTGCCTTTGTTATTTTAGGCCAAACTGCAGCCGTTCTCTTAGGTAGATTTTATTATGCTGAAGGTGGTTCAAGCATGTTTTTAGCTACCCTTGTACAAACTGCAGGATTCCCCATACTTTTTATTCCACTAATCCTTATTCCTTTACCGGCAAGTTCTTCACCGCCTACCAACTCACGTACCAAATGGCACATTGCATTTATCTACCTTTCTCTCGGTGTACTTCTTGCTGGTAACAATATGCTCTATGCCGTGGGACTTTTGTATCTTTCAGCCTCGACCTATTCCCTCATATGTGCAACCCAATTAGCTTTTAACGCAGTATTTTCTTTTTTCCTTAATTCTCAAAAGCTCACCCCGTTGATCCTAAACTCGGTGGTAATCCTCTCCTTTTCCGCGGCCCTACTATCTGTGAAGGCTGATTCTGACTCACCAGCTGGAGTATCCAAATTGGAATATGCCATTGGTTTTTTATGCACTCTGGGAGCCTCAGCTGTGTATGCCCTTCTTCTGTCTCTGATGCAGCTTTCCTTTCAGAAAGTGCTGAAATCTGAAACTTTTGCTGTAGTTATGAAGATGCAAATTTACACTTCTCTTGTAGCAACTATTATATCGATAGGCGGGCTTTTTGTTAGTGGGCAATGGAGGACTTTACAGAGAGAGATGGAAGACTTCAACACAGGCCCTCCTTCGTACTTTATGACCTTGGTTTGGACAGCTATATCTTGGCAGGTTTGTTCTGTTGGTGTAGTGGGCTTGATTTATATGGTGTCTTCTCTTTTCTCAAATGTCATCAGTACAGTAGCCCTCGCCGCTGCTCCTATTGCTTCACTGATAGTTTTTCATGAATCAATGAACGGCGTGAAAGCAATCGCCATGCTTCTGGCTCTTTGGGGGTTCGCTTCTTACTTGTTTCAGAACTATCTAGATGATGGTAGAGCAAAAGACTCCACAAAACCAACAGAAACAGATAGTAATGTTAATGAGAGCTGTAAGGAGTCTTTCTGTGCTGTATCTTTAGCATGAGTAAGTTAGTAGTGCCAATTTTTTTTTTCAGTTCTAGGTTCAACAATTGATTGTATAAATGAGATTCCTAAGGAGTCTTACGTTGTTGTATTAATTGTAGATTTATCAATTGAATTGTTCTTTTACTTCCATTATTGGTGAAAAATGGCAATGTGAAGCATTTACTGTGTTATGCATCACCATCATTTTCACCCATTTATGAGCTTTTATAGGCTAAGGTCAAGCTGCATTACATGGAGGCATAACAGAAAACAAATCCTAGTATATCAGCCTTGGTTATTTAAATCATCTATTATTGAACCGATTGGGAAATAGAGTTTGAAAAATTAGATGCACGGAAAAGAAGAAATGGTTGCTTAAGGAGAAAAGTTTAGTTTTTCTATACCACGTAGGATGTACAACGGTTGCATAGAAAATTTTATGAAAAAGAAAGTGAAGATTTGATTGACGATTAAAAAAAAAAGAGAAACCAATGGTACAAAATCAAGTTTCTTTTTGGGCCAATATCAAGCATTCGAGAGGCTTAAATCTCTCCCAAAGCAATCCTTGAATAAAGCATAACAATTCCGTTTTCTGATGCTTTTCCTTCTACTTGAATATCCGCTCTACCTTCCTTCACGAGCTTCCCATAACCGAATTATATTGTACTTCGCTCCTCTTTTGGGCTAGTTCATTACAACGAGTTTATCACTTCTCTAATCTACACACGAAAAAAAATCTTCACAGTCTAGTGGATCCGAATTCTAATCTAACTACTACTACAATTGCTCCAAACACGAATATAATGATTTATCACTTGAATATGACTCGAACTAAATTGACCTGAACGATACTAATCTGAACAGTCCGTTTGTTGTTTGCCACTTGTACTCACACCCAATCCCTCCAAATAAAAATGTGATTTCTGAGGAGGACAAATAATGAAGTAGAGGACAAACAAGAGCTAAGACATATTACTGCTGTCCCTGTATTGTATGTAAGCCACAAAATCTAAGCACTTGCAGAACCTCTAAATGAAAGAGAGGCTATTGGATTACCTCTCAAAGTCATCAAACTTCTATGGCCTCTACGGCATCTCCTCCATCTCCACTCTCTCTATTCCTTGGAAACAAAAATGGTTATCCACCATGGAAGAAGCAAGTTACTATCCTGATACAAAACGCGGTAGCTAGAAGGAAAAACCATGCTAAACTGTGTGTTATTGCTGCAACACAAGATGCAGGAGAACGTCAAAGCGCGCCTCCCGAGGTTGATACAAGGATTCATTGGGAGAATGAAGATGAAGGGTGGATTGGAGAGACCAGTTCAAAAGCTAAAGAAGAGCATCAGTTTAAAGCTGAAACTGATCAGAAGAATTTGTTGGGTGAAAAGTTTGCACAGTTGCTGTATTCTTCTGATTCTCATTATCAGTAAGTTTCTGTACTTTGCTTAACTTGCAACCAAAAGTACAAATATATTTAAAATTAAGAAGTGAACTGATAGGACTGTAGAGAGTAAAGTAACTAGACCACAATCACCACATGAACAACAAAAAAAGTCACATGAACAAATATAGAGCATATTATATGGGATAGAGGGAGTAATTCGCTATAGGGATTTGGAAAGTCTATCATCAAAAGTCGTTTCTGATAAGATTACGAAACTTAATTATCCTCCAACATACAATCCTTCTCATTAGTTTGTATGTTATTATGCTCGGGGTTCTTAGTATTAAAAAGAATGTAACATATATGATTACTAGATTCATCGAGAATTAATGAATTGACAATGGTGTAATGTTCGGAAAAAGTTGTTGCGTTTATAAATAAAACAATGATTAATATATATACTTTCTATTCTAATATCACAATACTATAGTCTATATGACTTGGAGGTGACCAGGTGAAGAAGGATTTTGTCCAGTGTTAATGAGAGTTTTTTACTAACATTATGGTATGTTCTTATGAGAGATTGAGACAATGTGAAAATTATTATTGGATGAAGAGAGTATTTTAACGTTGCAAGCATTCTAACATACTGAAGAAAGAGGATAGCACATTAATGGTATATTAATAAATTTGGCGAAGTTTATGCTAATTAGTAAAAGTTGGCACAAATCAGGTTTTTAGGGGTATCACCGGATGCTGATTTAGAAGAGATTAAACAAGCTTACAGAAGATTATCAAAAGAATACCACCCAGATACAACTTCACTTCCATTGAAAACAGCATCAGAGCAGTTTATGAGACTCAGAGAAATCTACAATGTTTTAAGCAATGAAGAAAGCCGGAAATTTTATGACTGGACATTGGCTCAAGAGGTAGCTAGTCGTCAAGCCGAGAAGATGAGGATGAAGCTCGAAGATCCCTATGAGCAGGATCTTAAGAATTATGAACCAGTTCCGGATCTGATAGATAGGCTTGGTGGAAGGAACATAGAGCTAAGTGACCAAGCAATGACTGCTCTTACATTTGATGCTATCATTGTTGTCTTCTCAATTGGTTGCATAATTTATGCTGTTTTCTTTAAGGAGTACTAATAATTGTACATCAATGTATAGGTTAAAGTGGAAATTAGTTTTTCATGAAGTTTATAGTATATATTGTACAAAAAATACAAGAAGAAAAATCTGGATTACACGTGAGCTTTCGGAACCAGTTGGTTATCACAGTTTTTTTTTTTTTATTTACACTCATTATCATAGGCAATGACTAGGAAATACAAATCTATGTTACTCCGATTCTTCATCTCACCTTGAGTATCTATTGTGAGATACTCAAAACTTCTCATTTCGACCTTGAATGTCTATGTCCGAATTCAGATACTCTACACTCGCACATGAGTAAGCCATTTAAACACTTAGTTTCGACCAAAATCTTGCAAAAACATTTCAAATAGCCAAGTCATTAACACATAGCTGCATCCACTTCTAGTGGAGTCCGAGTACAGAGTAACATAGATACGTTGTAACTTGTAACCATGGTATATATCACTTGGTGCAAACAATCAACAACTAACATTACAATCAATTTTTTTTAACTTTTCCAGTGATTGGATAGAAACTCGTTCAAACTGATTAGCAATATGCCAGTGTCAGCTATTTTACTTATTCAAGAGTATCAAGACCTTTAAGTTTCTGAAAGATTATACCTGAGACGTTTTTGATGAAATGTTGCAACAAGAATAGTTGCTCGTTGCAGTTTCAATTATTTCAAAGTACAGTTAGGTACTCATAACACAACAGATTTTCTATAACACATCCATAAGGTAAGTCACCAGACACCCATTCTAACATATCACACCTGGTTTACCATCATTTGGTACAAATAAATTGCATATTGACGTTTAAGGCTTGTATCATCTCACGTTAGACTCCTGCCTTGCTTCGATGTCCTGAAGCCTCAAGGTCACAGCTCGCTTGTGAGCGTCTAGTCCCTCAACTTCAGCCATGGCTGCCACATATGGGCCGAGATTTCTCAGACCTTCCTCTGTCAGGGATTGAACTGTTATATACTTCTGGAAGGAATCAAGTGACACCCCACCATACATTCTAGCATAACCATATGTTGGGAGGACATGGTTTGTTCCACTAGCATAATCTCCAACACTTTCCGGCGTCCATTGCCCCATGAACACCGATCCTGTAAATATAATCAGCATATATGAAATCAACAACACTATCCACCCTTACGAAATTAAGTCATTTTTCTGCATTTTGGAGATTTTTGTGTTACTACTTCCACTTTTTTCTAGAAAGGCACGTACAATATTCAAAGGTCGAACTTTACTGATTACTCTCATTAAATATTAGTGTAGCTATAAAAATTTAATATTACGGAAGTATCTTTAAAGATAAATCTGATGATATAAATTTAATATTTATAAATCATATTGTAAGAGATATCAGTTGTCGAAGCAAATTTCCGAAAAGCTTATGCACCTATTATTTTAAAACGGAGTTAGGTGTTGGCTTAACTGCATTAACACTTGCAAGAGATTAGAACAACAACATTATCATTGGTAAATGCACTGTACCATACTGCTAAAAGAATGAACAGTATTGACAAGCTAGCGAAGAAGGATGGTTCAAGAGTGCCGACTGCCAAGCACACATACCTGCATTCTCGATAAAGCTCTCCCATTTCTCAGCATCTTTCACATTAATAATCAAATGCTCAGGTGCATACAAATTTGAGAATGATATTGCCTGCATGTGGAAAGGAACAAACAAATCTATGGAATGTGCAATTTGGAAGAATTTTGAACAAGAGAACATAATAAAAGAAGGAGCTGAGATGACAGTCTCAAGGGAATTAGATAAATGGCATTGTAAAACACATATAAGCAGCACTTGAAAGAGAAAAGAGCTTCAACCTCAACCATATCACGAGCGAATACTATAAAACTATGAGATAGTGCTTTTGCGGCAAATTCCCCTCTTGGAAGGCTTTGACATTGCTTGCTAATTTCATCTTCAATAGCACTTAGATTCACACCATCACCAGCTACTACAAGAACAACCTGACTATCTGGTCCATGTTCAGCCTGGAAAATGTGAAATGGTTGTATACATCACAATTCACAAACAAAGAAACAACACACAAAGATAACTACTCAGTGTGCAAATCTAAAGCAAATCTATTCAAAGGAATGACTTGTCTAAGCAACAACGGGAATAGACCTTATAATAAATGTTTGGATAGTAAATCTACTAATGATGGATGGAAGGGGGGGGGGGGGAATAGGATCCTTCTGTGTTCTTCCCTTCTCTTACCCCTAACCAATGATCATATCCAGATTAAGGCAAATGAATACACTACTCTCCCTCCCACACAGTTCTCTACATAATTTCTCAAGTAATGCAAGAACAAATTATATCCAACTCCTAATTTGACCATGAAAGGAGTCATGTTAAAGAAAACTGAGAGATGATTTAGATGTAGAATCTAGTGCAGCACATGTAAAAAAGCACAAAAGACTTGCTTCTCCGTATATGTTAGGCAATCATATCCTCGTGGAGACATATAAATATCGAACCAGAAGTCAAACTAAGCCATCGAAGAATCTGGCATATGTTGATAAAGTGCATCAACATTGTAACTCGAGGTATAGGAAAATGAAAGAGGCATACAGACAATGTGGAACCAATAAAGTTAAGCAAGACCTGAGAAAGCAAGTCTGCTGCAACATGGACTGGGTTAGCATATTGATCAGCAATCACCAGGACTTCTGAGGGGCCAGCAGGCATGTCAATCGAGATCATAGCTTCACTATTCTGATGGGAAGTGAGGAAGTCAGTTAGTAGTGTAGGTTGCGTGTATTAAAAAACCTAGAGCTTTAGCTTCTCCAGTAACCATTACTTGAAGGATCATCTTTGCAGCTGTTACATATTGATTCCCTGGTCCAAAAATCTTCTCAACCTGCATATTTGAAGGAAACCCCAAAATATGAATAAGTGGGCCACAAAGATATGCATACATCCTTGTCGCACTTACTGACTTAAGTTTCACTTGTCTTCATATCAAATATCAAAACCATCGGGCAATAACTGATTTTTGTTTCCTCATACTGGTAGTTTTAGGACGCAAATTCTTTCTTCGACAGAAAATAATATACACAACAGCAAAAATATATCTAAAGCCTTAGTACCTTAGGACAAGAAGATGTTCCCCAGGCCATAGCAGAAATTGCCTGCTCAACAGAAAAGGAGGAAAGAAATGATCAAATTCAGAAGAAAAAAAAACAATAGCAAGCAGAATTTGAAAGAGACAAGATTTCCTTTTTAATACAGAATATATTTAGAACATTAAAGGCTCTCAAACCTGAGCTCCTCCAGCTTTAAGGATATGTGTGACACCCGCTTTCTTGGCACAGTAGAGGACTTCCTAAAGGTGAAAAACGTGAGCAATTTTCATAAGGAAACTTTCAATCTCGTACTACCACTTTTGGAGTAATGGGAATTTAATACCTTACATATACTGCCATCCTGTCTTGGAGGTGTTGCAAGAACAACTGTTTTGCAGCCCGCAATTTTGGCAGGCTAGAATAGAAAGTAAAACTGATGTTAACATAAATACCCGTAATTATTCATAAATTAGAAGGCACCTGTATATAAAACTTGCAACTCACAATTGAAAGCATAAGAGCTGTGGATGGCAGCACCGCAGTCCCTCCGGGAACATATAGTCCCACTGAGCCAATGCTTCTCGCTACACGTTTGCATCTAACTCCCTGACTTTGGAAAACTCAAGCACCGTGATGATAAAAGAGAAATGTAAGATATTAGAATCAAACTGTTTATGAGAGACTCACCTTCATGTTCTCGACATTTCTCTCCTCTGACTTTTGAGCAGCATGAAATGCATATATGTTGTCATATGCAACATCAAAGGCCTCTTTAATATGAGGATCAAGCTGCATCGATGAAGATCTTTTTAGAAAGAACTATAGACAGATAAAAGAGACACTAAATCTACTAGGTCTATGGCAAATCATATTGAAGAAAATAACGTATCAATTTCCAACGCTTGAATCATCAAGTAGTATCTCATGAGTACCTCTGGATCTGGCAAATCTGCAACATCTTCAACCACCCGGTCCAGTTTGACTTTGTCAAATTTGACAGTATATCTGTCCGGAGACACTTATACCAAGTAAGTTCATATCACAAGTCTCGAAAGGGGGAATAGGAGAAAAGGAGGATGGATGGATATGGTCGCGAAGATATAAGCAGGAAAGACTTACTCTTTCACTGCATCATCACCACGAGTGCGGATATCATCAACGATGGGTTGTACCTGACAAATTGTCACAAGGAGAAAAACATGAAGCATACACAAGACTCCTTCAATATTGACAGCTGTAATTTTGAAGAGGAAAAAAAAGAAAAAATTGCTGCCCTGCCCCTCCCACGGCTCCCAGAAACAAGAAGAGAAGATAAATTAATAGGAGGAAAAAGGGCAAGACATGATATAATAGTTATTATAACAAAACCAAGAACCGCTTATTCCTCTATATCACTTCAACTTCAAGCTTAGAAAATGAAAGATTTTTTTTCTCTGTCCGTTTATCAATATGCATCAGATATAAGATTCTTTTTGTTTAACAAAATGCTTCTACCAAGCAAAAAAAACAATGGGCTTCCTCAATTACTTCACAGCAAACAGATCTCAGCAGCTCGTCGTCAAATAGAGAAGGAAGGAATTTTGTAAAACCAATTGATGTATATCGTTTTTATAGTTCGAGACCACGTGAAAGGAAAATACAAATCAAAAGGAGAGAAGATAGCTCACCACACTAAAAATAGAAGAAAAATCAATTCGGGGACGAGCTTTCAGACTATCAACCTCGGATACAGAAAGTTCAGATAACTTGTAAGACTTCAAGGCACATTTCACCCCCTTGCTCATTGATCCTGTAGATGATATAAAGCAAAACAATTGAATCACCATTAACAAAAAAGCCTCAGGAACACAGACTTACTGACATGTGGGTAACACTAGGATAACAATGCATTGTTCTTCATGGAGATGATACACCTAAAATAAACTAATTCAATCAAGAAATAAAACAGGAAGCACATGATCTTACAAAAGTTTCAATTTGAAAACAAGATACTTGCAACATGGTATATTTAGGTACATGAAACATATACAAATTTGTAATTTACTACTTCGTCCATCAGGAAATAGTTGCCACATCATTTTAACCCTTAATAATTAAAGATAAATGATTGTACTAAGTTACCTTTTATATTGATTGGATCATTTCCACATTCTCCTATCTTCCATTCAATCAATCATGTTGTGAAGCTTGATCATATAGCCAAAAAATAATTTATATCTAAAGAAAAGTGACAACCTTTTCATTCAAAACTACTATATGTGACTATTATCTAAACCTAGTTGGAAATTATTGTCGTTGAACTAGTACAAGAGCTTCCTTCTCTATTTGGATCAAACTCATTATCACCCACCGTCCGATCAACACAAAACCAAATTTTAAATTAGTTATTAGCAGCAGACATACAGACACTTGCAATGCATCTTACAAAAACTTGGGTTCAGGGAACTCGTATAGATAGCTCTCGCCATGTGCAGGAGTCGGAATTGTCCATTGGGGAATGTTCGCATATTAGTGGCCCAAATCAAAGCCCCCAAGTGTACCTATGTAGGAAGGTTAGGAATTCAAGTGATATACCCCCTCCGTCCCATATTAGATAATACAGTTTGACTGACACATAGTTTTAGGAGTGTTATTTGACTAACTTATTTTATTGAAAGTAGTTGATTATTGATATTGTAATACATAAAGTACATGGTGGGGCATGTGTGGGCCGTGCTTGTATTGATAAAAGTGAGATAATATAATTATATTTGGGACCCATTAATATTAAACAAAATTATCTTTCTTTTGCACTCACATACCATTTATAGAAGTGTATCAACTAATGTGGGACGGATAAATATAGAAAGCGTATCATATAATATGGGACGGAGGGAGTAGTTTCTAGTAGCAAAGCCTATATATAGAAACCTCGTCCAAACCAAATGCACTCCCTTCATTCTTTCTCACTTCCACCATTTGACTTTCACGTGGCAAACACACAACTTCGATCATTAAATCTTCAATGATCAGCTCATGAAAAATTATACTATAAGTTGGCATTTTGTAAATTTACATTGAAACCGAGCATTTTAGATAATAACATTGCAAACGTCATAGTATTTTTAGTATAACTACTAAGGCCTGACATTCGGCCTTCGATCACCGGAATAGAATTCAACAATCAACTTAGTATAAGCAAAAATAACATAACGCCGTGACCTTAGAAGCAAAATCATACCTACTATAACAAAAAGTGAACAGCTTCATGTAAAGGAGACTTAAGTTCTATACATACATACATAAATAACTTGATTACATACATTAAAGCAATAAATTCCAGAAATTGAAATGACAAATGAGGTTAATCGAATGAAGAAATAAGAGTATAATAATACCTGATGATAAATTCCGGGGCCGAAAATTAGGTTTGGAGGAAATGGAAGCCGGAAATTGATATAAACGAGGCTTTGAAGCGTAGAATAAGAAACTGGTTTGATTTAAGCATACAAGTTTAGTCTCCATCACCAATTCCTTCAATTTTAAATTAGAATCAACAAAATTCAACAATGTTTCATTTAAATACTATCAAAATGGAATTCAATTATTCTAGGTATTTAGAGCTTAAAAGATTAGATATTAATGGAGAATTACAGTTTGAATGAAGAGGAAGAGAGAGAGAGATTACAGAAGATGGCAAGAGCAAGATTCTGTGTAGTGGTGGTGGAGGAGAATGACTACTGCTTCAATGTCTGTTTGTCTGTCTGACTGACTGTCTTTTCTTTCTGTGGTGAATGAAGTGAATACTGAATATGAACGACTGATGTTGGGCTGAAGCCTGGGCCAAACCAACCTAGCTTCGTATTTTGTACGCCGCGGAGCATAATGAGAATTCTCGTATATTTTCTCGTTGATGTATTTTTTATAATGTATGTTTACATATTTTAGCTACCTTAGTTTCTTAATCTAGAATGTATAGGCCTCACATTAAATAAAAAAAAACCTTTTTATTATCTTTTTTTTTGAGTGGAAAGACAAGTGCATTAATTAAGGGACAATGAGTCCATCAGTACATACGGGGCCACTTCAGACGGGCAGTGGTTTTCCCAACATTGTTCAACTCCGAACGGCACTAGCCTAGCTAAGTTATGGGCTACAGAATTTCCATCTCTCCTAACATGTGAAAAAGAAACAAAATCAAATCCAGAACTGTAAAACATAACATCCTCTAAAATACTATCCAGGTCAGAAAAAAAGAATTCAGCTTTCGAGAGTCGAGCAATGATCGTTTGGCAATCGGATTCCAAAATAACACTCCTCATCCCATATCTTTTACCAAGTCTCGCGGCCATTGATAAGCTCTTGCATTCCGCCACTTGTGCCGTCCATTGTGCCCTCACACGCCGCGTCGCCGCAAAGAGGACAGCACCACTAGAGTCACGTGCAACAGCTCCGAGTCCCACCCATCCCTCATCACACAAAGACGCGTCACAATTGATCTTTACCATCCCAGATGGCGGGGCACACCATACATTTGGGCCAGCAACAATACGTGCAGCAGGTACATTATAGACTTGTGTGGCAAACTAATCTTGTTCCTCAACCAAGCGCTGAACACGGGCTGTGATAACCTCGTTGGGTGTAATTTTGCCTTCGAAGACCTTTTTATTCCTCTCACCCCATACACACCATAGCAACACTGCAACAAATCTCCTTATTTTGACATCAATCGTGCGCCAAGCATCAAGCCACGCTATCGCATCCATGCCTTTCTCCCACATCACCAAGTCTCTACACATACTCTCTTCCCATATTGCGCGCACTCTGTTGCACTCCCACAGGACATGATGTGCTAACTCCTCCTCCTTTTCGCACCAAGGGCAAAACGCCTCGTCAATCAAGTGTCTGTACTTGAGTAAAGCTCGTACTGCCAACGTTTGGGTACATAGGCGCCATAGAAATAAACGCACCTTGGGGGAAACGTTCAAAGCCCATATGTCCACCCAAACCTTATGAAATTCATCAAAATTACAGCCTTTACCAAGCATATAAGACGTTTTGACAGAGTACACCCCATCTTTAGAAAATGCCCAAGTAAGCTCATCCTTTGCTGCTCTCTCACACACGGGGATTGCTCGAATACATCTCAAATCTCGTTCATTAAAGTACCTTTGGATGGTAGCTTCACACCACACCCCATGTCGAGGGTCCAAAAGCTCCGACACCATGCTCACTTCATCCGACACCTCACTCGTGATCATTGCACCTTCCTCATCTGCAACCCATCGATCCTGCCAAATATTAACGTTGTGCCCATCTCCAATACGCCAAATCAAGCCCTCCTTCACAAGCGCCTTCGAGCTCCACACACTCTTCCATGAGTAGCTAGTTGAGTAGCCAAGAGCCGCGCCTAACATATCTCCATTGGGGAAATACTTTCCCTTCAAAACTCGAGCCACAAGCGAGTGTTCATTTCGAATAAGACGCCACACTTGGCGTCCTAACAGAGCATCATTAAACACCTTCAAGTCCTTAAAACCCATCCCTCCTAAACATTTCGGCTTACACATTTTATCCCAACTCAACCAATGCGTTCTTCTATGAGCCGAGTCGCTCCCCCACCAAAAACTAGCCATAGCCATGTGAATCTCATGTATAATGCCTTGGGGTATTTTATACACCCCCATCAAGTATGTGGGAATGGCTTGAATAACCGCTTTGAGGAGTACTTCTTTGCCAGCACGAGATAATAATTTTTCTTTCCATCCCTGTAATTTCTTCCAAACACGATCTGTGAGTGCCCTAAAAATTCCTTTCTTCGACTTGCCAATAATGGATGTAATGCCAAGGTATTTCCCATGAACTTCAACCTGCGGCATGTGCAAGATCTCTAACAGCTCATGTCTTCGCTCAGTACTAATTCTCTTGCTAAAAGAAACCTCTGACTTTGAATAGTTAATTTTCTGACCAGATGCTGCTTCATAAAGGTTGAGAATATCAACAATGGATGAGCATTCCTGTCTAGTGGCTCTAGCAAAGAGAAGACTGTCATCGGCAAAGAGTAGGTGAGAGACCTCCGGGCCAAGTCGGCTGGCTTTTAGCCCATGAATAACACCCTGCTGTACTTTGTTCTGGATCATCATAGATAAAACATCAGCAACCAGAATAAACAAGTAAGGAGATAGAGGGTCACCTTGACGGAGACCTCTAGCAGGTAAAACCTTCCCATGAATTCTCCCGTTCAGCACGAAAGAATAAGAGACTGTCGAGACACAGTCCATAACTAAGTTGACCCATCTGCCATCAAAACCCATAGTAAGCAGCAACTTTCGCAAAAAGCCCCACTCAACACGATCATAGGCCTTGCTCATGTCTAATTTCACCGCCATCGCTCCACGCCTGCTTCGGGTTCTCTTTTTCATAGTATGAAAGTTTTCCAGAGCTATCAGAACATTATCAGTAATCAATCTCCCAGGCACAAAAGCACTTTGATTCTCAATTACAATAGTAGGCAGGATATGCTTTAACCTCATCACAATGGCCTTAGAAGCTAGTTTATACAAGACATTGCACAAACTAATAGGCCTAAACTCCGTCATAAGGGTAGGGGACTTAACTTTCGGGATCAAAACAATATTAGTATTATTAACGCCTCTAGGAGAGGTCACAACCTGCAGAATATTATTCACAAAAACAGCAACATCATCTCCAACTATATGCCAGAATCTCTGATAAAAAATAGCATGCATACCGTCTGGTCCAGGAGCTTTGCAAGGGTGCATTTCTTGGAGGGCCCGAAAGATTTCCTCTTTGTCATACGGCCTTGTCAAAGCCGCATTATCATCAGGAGTGATAACACTAGTCACGTGTTTAAGGACGTTATCGAGGCCAGCCTCAGATGGCTCTGTCGAGGTGAACAATTTTTCATAGTAATCAGTTATAACATCCACAATATCCCCTTCTTCCGTCTTCCACACACTCTCGGAATCAAACAACCCCTTAATAAGGTTGCGTTGCTTTCTTTAAGACGCTTTGTGATGGAAATATTTTGTATTTCTGTCTCCATCCCGAACCTCAGACACCCGCGACCTCAAGTACCAATAGGCCTCATGTTTAGCATGTAACTCATCAAGGGCTTCCTCAAGTTTCGCACAAGCACTGCAACTTGCTTCGGTGATAGGCGCTTGTTGTGCCCGATGTAGGGCTTTCTCCGCCTCAGAAATCTGTTTCCCGAGCTTATCAAAATGATCTTTGCTCCACTCCTTCAGGCTACGGGCCACTGACCCTATTCTCACCATGACAGACAAACACATAGTACTTTCCCACGCATCTTTAACAATCTCCTCACAAGAGTTATCAAGCAACCAACAAGTCTCAAATTTAAACCCTCCCTTCCTTCTCCTCCTTCTCGGTCTCCTCTCAGTCGTATTCACAAAAATGGTTGCATGATCTGACTCGTACCTCATTAAATGTTCCACCTGCTCAAAAGGAAACAAAGAGAGCCATATCGGGAATATGAGGAACCTATCGAGGCGTTCCCGTACCCTTGTAGCCACAGATTTCCCACGTTCCCATGTGTACCACTGCCCCTTATACCCAAGGTCACGAAGCCCACAATCATCAACAACGTTCCTAAAATTTTCAATCTCCCTTCTGGTACAATCTGCTCCCCCTTCTTTTTCTTCATAACTCAGAATCTCATTAAAGTCCCCACCAAAGATAATGGGAATGGTAGTATCTTCACACAACTGTCGCAATAACACCCACGTCTTATGCTTATTAGTCGAATCCGGCCAACCATAGACACCAATAAAGCGCCAACTCCCCTTCGCTGAGTTAATGACATCGCCACAAATATGATTTTGTGAAAAGGAGACAAGAGTGAAATCAATATTCGCATGATTCCAAAACACACACAAACCACCAGCACGACCTATACTAGCAACACCACAGCTATCAGAATACCCGAGCCTTCCCTTCAAACCTTCAACATCAGGCTTGCTAACCTTAGTCTCTGAAAGGAAAAGAATGTCGGGGGCAAGAGAACTGCTCCATCTACGGAGCTGGCGAACTGTCCAGGGGTTGCCAATCCCCCGGCAGTTCCAACAAAAAATACTCATAATGCTCGGCGGGGTTGGGACTCGCCAACCTCCGCCTTATCAGATGAAGAGCCCTCCGACCTTGTTTTCTTAACTTGATCATCTAGCACTTCAATCTCCATATCAGTCACCCCATAACTACGTTTCAAGAGAGTTGGTGATTTCAACTCCGTTTTCCTCCCGGTTTGTCGTGCCACCCTCTTCCACTTCTTCCCTAACTTGCCTACCAAATCAGTATCATGGACCCCAGGGTTAAAAACAAGAGGTGGGGTATGAACTAATTGTTCCATTTCTTTCTCATTATTGCATTCAACCAAAGTCTTGGTCAAACTATCATATTTTTCCTTATCAATGCTGCTTGCGTCTGTTACTAGTCCCTCTTCCCTCCTTATATCTCCATTCTCAACATGTTCTGCATTATCAAAGTCTGCTATTTTCTCAACACCACTAGCAATTAATGGTGTTACATGTATAAGCACAGGTTCACTCTCCTTGCTTAAAAGTACATCAGGCTTGCTGACAAAAAGGACCTTCTTGCTAGCTATAATTGCATCTGCTTCCGCTTTGTCTCTCGACCAGCCACGTCGAGGTGAGGCTTTAACCAAGTACCCCAGTTTAAACCTTTATTCTGTTCTTCCTCATCCACTGTCAAGCAATCTCTCTCTCCACGACCCATAATTCCACAGGCAAAACAAAGGTGCGGCAGCCGCTCATATTTGAATCGCACCGTAACTACCTGCCCCCCCTTATCTTTGATCTTCTGGGTTCGTCGAATAGGTTTCGTAATATCAAGAATGACTCGCAGGCGTCGGAATGAGTCAACACATAACGGATCAGCTTCAATGTCAATGACATCTCCAAACCCCGATACTATTGCGGTTACATCGGCATCGAAACGGCAATTGAAAGGCAAATTATAAACACGCAACCAGAATGGTGACTTGTTTAAATCGACACTCTCCGGCTGTTCATCACCTGTTATCTCTCTCATGATAATCAGGTTGTTATCAAAACACCATGGTCCATCTTTCATAACCTTCTCCTTATCTCTCCAATGAAAAAACTGAAAAGCAATTCTATGTGAACCGATGGGTTTAATCACCAGCTTATTATTCATAGACCATACATTCAACATCGTTCTCTTAAACGCCGGAACGTTTAAAGATCTCTCCATCAAAACCCTACCCACAACTAAGAGTTCCAATTGCTCTTTCGAAGATTCGCCTACAACTGCTTCTAGATTGACAATATCATCTTCGGTTTTCGCAATGGACAGATTCGCACAGTGCGCAATGATTTCTTCTGCCATGGTAATGATTGGGGAACAACACGACAAGGTGTAGCAAAACCCTAAGGAGAAAACCCTAACTCAAGGAGAAGGGAGAAAATTTAATTGTTATGTTAAACTTTATATTATCTATGTATGCTTGTTGTAGAGCATTTTTTTTTTTTTTTTTTTGGTAAGGAGAAGTGGCCCGGACCCCGCTCGGTTCCTATTGGGCCAGACACTTGAGAGTAAGAGAAATCCCTACCCTTAAAGTGCCACTAGTGGGGATTGAACCCCCAACCTTGAGGTTGGAAGGGTACAATCCTTTCCACTAGACCAAGTACTACTTGGATGTTGTGGAGCATAATGCTCATTGCTCCATATATTAAATAGAGTACAGTAATCTATATATTTAAAATATTAAAAAGCGTAAGTACGGATTGCTATCCACCACGTGTCACTCTCCTTTCTTTTCAACAATATGTTCCAACCATTGCGCTACTACATTATTGCTGCTTTTTTTTGCGCTACTACATTATTATTGTTTTTTTTTATCAATTTTAATTATCATATTATGTTTTCAATGAAAAACGATAATTAAGTTACATTAATTGCATTTATGAGTAATATTATTCTATAATTTTTTCTATTAATCTTTTTTCCACAACAAAATAGTTGTTTTTAAGTACTAAAGTTGGTCTGAGACTGTCAAAAAAAAGTACTAAAGTGTAACATATAAATCCCAGAGCATCGCCTGAGCCTAAATACTAGTTTGCTAATCAAATAAGGACTAGCTAGTCGTACTCATATAGTTTTGTTTTATCAATTGCAAATATAAAATTAATGCTTCAGAAATTATAAGAGGAGTTTGATTTTGCTTGTACAAGTTTCCAAATACTTTAGAAATACTTTTGGTAGCATCTTATATTAGGACAAACCTTACATCTTTCAACAAATATATAAAATTATGATAACCTTTTTTTATGCTATTTCAATCGTGAACATCTGATTTACATATTGTTCAATCTAATACTTTACGCCCATATATATAGAATTATATGTAATTAAATATTATAGAAAATCGATATCTTAAAAATACGCATTAAGACAAAACAGATACAACCTAACCTAATTACTTCCTCCGTTTTCCAATATTTGCAACAAATGAATTTTTTATCTCTCACAAATATTCCCCTTTGTTGCATGCATTAGAAAACGGAGGAAGTAGTATTTTTCTTTTTCTTATACATAAAACCAAACAAGTATTGATCCCAAATATTGAAGTAGGGTCAAGTGAAAATGAAGATCAACAACCAAAGGCCCATGAAAGAATAGCCTAGGGCATTATAACGCGTGATACCCAATCGCTTCCCTTTCCTACTATACTCTCCCCCGTAGAAATTATTTCCCCCATTTTCGTGCTCGACTTTCTCTCTCCTCCATACTCCATTGTTGTCTCTCGCACTCTTTCTCTCTCTTCATTAACAACAATGGCGATGAACAATGGATTGCGATCATGTGCCTCAAAGTTGATGAATTCTTCTGCTTCTATCTTATCTAAGCCAGGTTTGTTCTTTCTTACAAATCTAGGGTTCATACTTTATCATATACTTTGTTCTTCTAATTTCCTCTTTTTTTAACGAGTTAAATCAGAAATATTTGACTTGATTAGATCTGTTCGATGTTTATTTACGCATTTTTCTCTCATTTCTTGATTCGTAATTGAATTTTGGTTTGCCGTAATTATTTGTTTAATCGGTAGCAGTGACCAATTGGTTAAGGGATAAAGTGAGCTGGCCGCTATGTCAAAACTAAATTGGATATATGACAGATCTTTTTCGACTCGAGAAACGAGCTGTATTTGTTTAATTATATGAATGTATCATGTATGTATGGTGTTGGTATTCTATGATTTGGATTAGCGTTATCTGTTGTTTTAGAACATTTAATCGAGTGCGGATTTAGTTTGATTGTAAGACAAAAGATGGATTACTCATGATCAGAGTGGAAACTATTAAGTTGATTTTTCCCTCATCCTCCGAAAGTATGTTTTTGGTTGCCCCCTTGGGCTAGGTGGTCAATCCTAGGCTTGTTCTCCTGTTCCGGGGAAAGAAAAAGAGCGGAATCATTTTCCGAGACAATGGAGCTTTGATTAAGTGCTTGTATGAAAATGGAGATCATATAGCTGTTGGGTTGATGAACTCAGTAGCTATTAACGAGTTAGCTTTTCCCTTTTTCGGACAAGAGAAGGGAATAAGGGAATAAGGGATTAGGAATTAGGTAAGAGTGAATATCTTGGAGGTGGAAGTGGTGTGGTACCAAGATCATCTAAAGGTGGAAGAGTGTAGCTTTTTGGCTGATTGAACCCAGCAAGAATTTATAGAAGGGTTTGGAGTTTGGGTTGTGATGAAAATTGATTTTGGTAAAAATTATAGACTTTTTCCAATGACCAATATAATGGGGAATGATCTTAGTTCCTGTTGCGCTGAAGAGCGATTGTATTTGCGCATCTGCTGACTAGAAAGTTTATTGAAGTATAAGGGATTTGGTTATGGGAGTATGAGATGGTATATAAGCAATAGTCAATGGTTGATGCTTCTAGTAAGAGTTTAACGCCTTTGTGTTTGTGGATTAGAATGATTGATTATCACTTAACAGACATTGCTGATTATGAAGATAGTAGTACATATATCTAATATATTTTGATAGGATAAAGAAGTTAAAATTTGAAGCTTTTTTGGAAGATAGTGAATCAGTGATTCAAGGCTTAGGCTTTATAATGAACAGTCTCGTATTCAGCGAAGAGCAAGTGGCGACATTGTAGTACTCTTAGTTTCTAGAAGTCTGTCGCTATCAGTATTACCTATATTTCATGTCTAGTGTTGGTTGAAGTTCCCCATAGACGGAATCAGCGAAATGTTGACTTCTTTTAATTTGCTGCCACTGGTCATTGGATTTATAGCCATATTGGATCTTGTTTTGCTGTTGATATCGGTTGTTTAAATTAATTTCTCTTGGGAACCTGGATTACTTTCATTGATTAGAGCTATTTATGTTTGGTCTTTTTTAGAAAACGTATATGGCTTATAGAATATGTTGTGTCAAGTCCATGATGTGTCAATTTAACAATAACAAGGAATGGAGTTGCTGTTGGGTAATAACTGATGTTGAACCTGTTGGCGATGGTTGTATACCTTTAGATCTTGAATCCTCTTGTGTAGACTTAGGAGGGAGTTCTGGTGTTACATTACATGTGAATATGTGATCAGTACTTAACCTCTTTTCTTTTCCTTCCTCATCGCCATCTTTTCAGGGTAATCACGTAGTAATAGCTTATATGATATCTATGCTGCAAACTTCAGTTGGTAGAGATGTATAAATGTTAATTAAAGTGAAGGCCTCCTTTATAGGACATCAATCTGAATACTAATCGATGTTATAGTTTTGGTGGTTATAAGGTCAAGATGGTATCATACTTGTTTTCAGGACGTTCTTTTACAAACTTCTATATTTGCAGATTGTGATATGAAGGGTATTTTGCCTCCACTTTTTTTGTTTGTTAGTTCCCAAAATCTATGGGGATTTTGGTAGGCACTATCGAGATGTGCGTTCCTTTGGCTCTGCTTTTGCCTCTGTCCTCTGCAGTGCCTTTCCTCACACAACTGAGAATGGATCTATTCTATATGCATAACTTAAAATGAAACTTAAGGAATTTAATGGTACAGAAGAAAAAGTGTGTCTAAATTTAGTGCTTTACTGTGAATTTGTTGTCTTAATGCTTCCTTTGCTCTCCTAATGTTTGGTGCTGATGCAGTATGTTAGATCCACTTAGTGAATTTGATTACAAAATAATGTCTGTGTCCTTCTCTTGTGCTTAACAGCAAGCAGAGGAATTCACTCAAGTGGGATGAAAATGGGTGGTCATGGTCATGACGAGCCATACTATCTTCATGCAAAGCACATGTACAACTTGGACAGGATGAAGTACCAAAAATTGACGATGTCCCTTGGTGTATTGGCTGCCTTTAGCATTGGGGTATTTGTCCCGGTTTATGCAGTTGTTTTCCAGCAAAAGAAGACTGCATCTGGTTAAGCTTCATTCTAGTTCACTTTGCCTATATGGTAGAAAGTTATATATAGACTACCTGTCTAGAGCCCTGTATTGAAAGATTATGATGGCTTTTTTCATGTCAGTTTCAGTTTTTCTGCCTGAAAATTTCCTTTGCTAGAACTTGGGAAAGGTGAATTTGACAATAAGATTTTTGTAAGGTTTTCCTATACTGGGGATTGTTATGGTTTTGGTTCAATGAAATTCTTCTCGTACATTACATATTGCTAAAGATATATGGAAAAACTTGTCCTTTTGCACTATTTGAGTGTCCTGTCCTCTTGTTAAGTGGTTATATTGGGGTTTTCTCCTCGGTCCTCACCTTATGTTCACTTGTTAAGTTGTACTTAAGCCTAGTTCTCCTTGCCTTAGAATAAAGAAGTTTGAGTTAGGTTTAGGGCAAATAAGTTCAAAACAAGTTCGGTTAAAGGCCAATAAGCTATGTTCAGGCTAACAAGGCGCTGGTGTTTGGCTATTAAGCAACTACTTACCAACCAGTACATGTAAACAGAAGCTATTGAACAACTACTTACCATTCATGTGGACAGCAGCTAACTTGTCGGTTTTGGCAAATAACATCTCGTCAGTTTCTGTGGCGACATTTTATGTCAGCCAACTTATTGATTTGAGGCTCATTTCAACTATTGTTGCCAAATATGGTCTTAATCCTCTTAGCATAACAAAATCGACATGTAAGTTTCTTAGCTGTACTCTCTGAAAATGAAATTAAGATTGGCTACAATGATATCTCTAACCAAAACCAACTTGAAGCAATCAACATTTTGCACTTTTTTTCTTCTTGATTCGCAAAGCCAATGCAGAGGCCCTAAGTATTGGTGCATGATAAGTACAATACGCGTAGATTATGTACAAGATATAACGAGGAGAGCATATATCTTTAATTACAAGCACACAGCTCAAGTACCCAAAAAAAAAAAAAGTGGAGGAAGTGGAGTAACTAATTCCATTAAGAATTGCCTTCAAGATGAGGAGATGAACCATTTAATCATGATATTTGGAGGAAAAATACTGACGTGACAAACATTATAAAAAAAAAGGAAGCAGTTCTCTGTGAAACAAGAAGCAAGCTACCAGACACTATGGTACACAATCAGATCTTGCAATCAGTTCTAAGAATGGCAAGAAAATTGCCAAAGAATGAACATTGCCCGAATTACAATCACAATCACTTGGCATCTCCAAGCGTTGTTGTGTTTCCTTTCAGTACTACTTCCTACTATTTCCTTAGGCTCAGCACGTCCAAGATGATGATCTCTTAATCAATGGTTTCATTAGCTTGTCTTCCTCCAGAGAGATCATACCCAAGTGTGATGGATCTTCTAGCATCATTTTCGCCACGAGATATCCTGCAATGGACCATGTTTGGAACTTTCGAGCTTGTTTTCCGATATATCTCCCGAGTTTTCCATCGTAGTATTCGGGCCAGCCGTCTTTGAGCAATCGGGACTCTGCCAGATCAATGGCTCGTCTTGCTATCTGTGGTCGACCAGTCTTGATGCACGCAGCTGTTAACAACCATAAAAGAACTGCAAGAAAAACAAAAGGAAAGAGCAAAACGGATGAGGGATTTATGGTCTACACATAAAAATTGCATATATAAAGCAGGGTTGCAAATAATCTACCACCAGTCCACCATTAACAGATAAATGGTTGATAACCATGCAAAAAAGGAAAAAAAAATTACTCTATTGTCCTCAGTTTGGTTTGCAATGGGAGAAAGTGAAACATTGTTTTTCTAAGGGTGGATAATAGGTCCAACTTCCAAAGGATGGAAACATTTTTCTTTCTAAAGGAGGGAATGCCACATTTTCATAACAATTTCTTACCTTCCTCTTTCTCTTCTGGCTTCAAGCCTCTTCTCTTTCATCTTCATTTTTTCTTCTTTCTAACTTTTCTTGTAAGTCCAAACAAAAGAAAACTGATCTGGTGTTTATTCGTCAAAAAATGTTTTTCATGGAAACTTATTTCCCATCGAAAATGTTAAAGAACTGCTTAACAACTAAAAAATATACCCAAACATTGCACTAACTAGTCATGAAACTTAAGTGGCTAGTAGCAACTATCCCTTATCGCTAAAAGGTGACAGAGACAAGCTCATTTTGTAAGTCAAAGTAACACTTAACGATAGGCTAATATAACTAAGAAAATCAACAAGATACAAAGACAATTTTTGTTATACTCATTGAAAGCAAAGCTACAACAAACTAGTAATAGAGGCAAACCTGGCCAAGATCCTCCGTTGTGGTAGCTCCATCTGGTATTCTTGGGATCACATCCAGTGACAATCCGCCATTCATGACTTTCTATGGCGGGATAAGTAATTTTCAAAGGCATCTCTCCCACCAATTCTTCCCAACGTTCTTCAATAAGATCCATAATAGCCATAGATTGCTCTGGAGTTGCAAGAGAACAAAGGATGGCTACACAATTTCCCAAAGCAAACCATCGAAAATCCATCCTTGCTGGGCTGACATTTCCAATAAAATACCCACCACGTGTAGGCATGAAATCAAATACCCAATCTGGAATTGAATCGGGAATGACATTAAACTTATTTACAGCTGTATGAGAGTACTCCTCTGTTTTGTAGCGGTAGATATCATTTAGTTGACGGAAATCAAGCCAAAAATAACTTCTCATGTGAAAGCTCAATGCGTGCAGTCGCTTCACTATTCTTTCAATAAACTCCTTCCCCTCTGTGTCATGTTTAAGCATAGACAAAGCACATCTCAGTGACATGAAGAAGAGAGCTTGAATTTCAATAGGATAACCATAAACTCCCTGCAAGTTGTCTCAGAAAAGGATGTGGGTTATCATACGGAAAAGAAGACTGTGAAACAGTAACAAAATGCACATATTATGTTATGTTCTTCAGTAAGTAGCAATAGCAGTGTTACATTTGTATGGATGAATTTGTGATATATAAAAACATAAGCGATGCACAATTGTCTGAAACATGGAAACAAGGAACTGATCATGTAAAAGGCAATTAAGAAAACTTAAATTTCCTACTGACACTAGCATGACTGATCATGTAAAACTAGTTCATAAGTTCAATGGAAACATCTTAGACTTCCACTGCAAGTTCTGCAACTAGTATCATAAGTAATAGGCAAACTTGTGGTGATTTGAACAACAAAAAGTTTCTCAGGGAACAACTCGCATACTGGAGGTGAAGCAGGCAAAGGACAGAATTAGTAATGACGACAAATATGGTGGATTACAAGCATAGATTTTAATAGCTATATCTAAGTATAGCAAGTAAGAGTCAGCATAACAAAAGTAAATCAACGAAAGCAAAATAAGCAGAGCTGCTATAGTTGATTCTTTGTAAAAACAACTTGAAGTTCCCAATATGAAAGTATGAGACAGATGAGATCCATGTGACGGTCAAACAGATATACAAGCACACTGCACACCTAGAGATCTTCTGTATGAAAATCTTGTAAGATATCAACATGAACTTTATAGTGAGTATGAAGCAAAAAGAGATCAACTATTGTGAAGAGCTTAAAGGTCAATTTACCATTCTCCGATCGATCATTGAACAGCCATCTGCGCAAAGTAGAGTGGGAAATGTATCGAACCCCTCGGACAAACACAAAGTCATTATAAGCCTCATCCCCTTCTGACATTCCGGTGACTCTGCCAAGGACATATCTCCTGTAGACTTTGTATATGCACGCAGCAGAATAATCCACCAGAAACCCGAGTCAACTGGAGCCACCCTTCCAATGGCACTCTCACCGAAGTCTGCAACTATAGTATCTGTTTTTCGGACCGGATCGTGGAGCACCTTAAAGCTGGCTGGCATAGCTCCTTCCCCAAGCTTGAATCGGTCAACTCTCTTTTCCCAAGCCTGAAGCTGCAGTGTCTTTAACAGGAAGTTCTTAACTATATCTGGCTCGCCATTCATAAGGAAAGCTAGAGCACTAGGCACAAAATCCCTCACGAAAACCTGCCATAACCAAATATTATCTTCAGACAAGGTCATAATAATACATACCCGATACCCTGACACTAATTCTTCTTAATCAAAACATAATAAATCCTTGTATGTGTTCCCCAGATCAAAAAGATATAAAATAAGAGAAAGACTATATTCAAATGATTTGTTACCAAACAATAGAGGGAGGGGATTTAGGTGATTCCACTTGCATAGGCCTCATCCCATTTCCTCTCTTTCGTTTGCTAACAAACCGCTTGTTGTTTAGCCGTATTCGTAAAATATAGGATTACCTGATCATAATTTAGAATTTCTTCTGAAGCATGGTCATAAGCAGCAATGGTGCCCACAGGCTGACCTCTAAAGTGCACCAAAGATCGTCGTAGTGATTCCCAAGCTTCGGCTACCATAGGATGGGGTTCAAAAGAGTTCCTAGTCGATGAAGCAGGGGTATCGAAACCCGACCTTGCCCCAGGAGAGTACATGTGCTCAAAGTTTTCTACACTCCCTCTATTTAAACCTATGGATAACTCACTCAACGATCTCTCGTCGAAAGATCTCTGCCTCTCGATATTAAGCCTTGGCTTATCAAGAAGCTTAGAGAGGTCATAATCATCCATCTCAGAGATCGAGGTATGAGATCCCACTTTCCTAAGCCCAATTCCATCCATATTTTCTCAATACTCTTGTTTATACACACAAGAAGACACCCTTCAATAGTACTTAGGAGTTTAAGACCTACAAATGTTCAAGTACTTGTAATCAGAACACATAGTTATGTATGAAATAAATAAAGAGCAACCTCTAAAAAAAAGAAAGTCATAAAATAGCCCCCCAAAATAGATCAATAAGATCTCTAAAGATTCTCTTATGTAAACCTTAGTCCCCACCAAAATGTCATCCAAACTTAAGAACACATGTAACATGCTTCTACTCTTCAACATACATATCTTTATTCTACAAGGGAAGACCCGAACACCAAAATACTAATAATAAGAAAATATACAAGATAAACTAAAATCCAGTTTTATGTATCGCGTTGATATAAGACTACGAAAAAGAATCCCAACATAATCCAAAAATACATACCTAACATACCTTAGTTATAACATTGAATGAATGACAAGAGATTTGACCTCACCTAACAATTTTCAACTTATAAATAGCACATTATCTTCAATATATATAATTTAAAACTAACACGGTTTTTCCAAAGCACACTGGCATAACCATCGCATGCATATAAGACTAGTAAAAAGAATCTCAACCTAATCCGAAAGTATATACCTAACATACCTTAGTTATAACATTTAATGACAAGAAATTTGACCTAACCGAACAATTTTCAACTCATAAACAGCACATTATCTTCAACATGAAGTTCTAAAATACAGATTTCAAAGATATGAAATCAAAAACATCAAGCAGATCCACAAACAAATTCATAAAAATTCTAAAAGCAATACACAATAAATCAAACATTATGTAATAAAACACACCTAAAATTGAAGAAATCATCCAAAAAAGAAAAAAAAAAAGTAAAAATGAGTGGAAATGAGTGTAATGAAGATAACAAAACATCAGATCTGGTAAAGTTAAATACGAGATCAAGAGTTAGAGAGAGAAAGGACCTAGAAAGAAGAAGATGAGTCGGCGGTGGAAATACGCCGGCAAGATCGCCGGAAAACCGCGATCGTTGACGGAGTAGAGAGAGAAAATTGAGAAGAAAGGGAAAAAAAGAGCATGTTTGGTGAAGCAGGGATTTATAGTGATACTGGAACAGAAAACTAGGAGAGAGAAAATTTTAACATTTTATTTTTATTTTTAAAAACTAACAATTCTTTTCAAAATATATAAAAAATAAAAAATAAAATAAAAAAATAATGTAATCTCCATTCTAAGTTTCTAATGCTACTTCGAAAATAATTCTTACACTATCGTGTACCTTGAAGTATGATTATGTTCGATAAGTTTTACTTTCTTCAGTATTTTTTTTAAGAATTAAAATCGCTAAATGGCAATTTTAAAAGTTGTGGATTATATCAACGATAATGGTTAAATAACTCTAATTTGAGTTTATCTTAACTTATGTGAACTTTAAACTCAAAACTATTTTTCAAACAACGACACACTTAGGGGGTTTGGAAGGTGACTTATGACTTTTTATGGTGGCTAGTTTGATTAATTGAGCTTGTTTTGTAGATTTATTTCATTAATTGTTTAATTATTGGTCATTTATGGAAAAAAAATTTGGTGAAAATTGCATTATTGTTGGCTGTTCACTACTTCTTCTTCCGTAACAGCTTAATGTTAAAAATTGATTTTGTACGCATTTTAAGGAAGCGATTTGATGGTGTAAATGAACAAATTAATCAAAATGGATTTAACCCAATCAAGAATGATATTAAAAGTTACTGATCTTTTGATTAATTTATTTATTTATATATCTTTAAATCTTTTTCTTAAAATACGTAAAAAAATCAATTATAGTTATTAAACCGCTACGTATAGATTAGTATATAGTGGAGGCAAAATTTAGAAGCCGACACAAAACTAGTAATATCAACTTTTAGCTTTTGTTTGTTAACTTTTCAATTACGTCAAAAGTTTTTTACCATACATTTTTTTGACTATTTAACAAAAAAAAGAAAGATAAAAGTAATAAAAAATGAGCCGGGTGGAGTAACCGGGACTGGGAGTAGCCGGTGAGGGAATATGAAAATGGCGCACGAGGGAAATAAGGGAAACTGAGAGAAGGTTGAGGGGGGTGACAAAACGACACAGTTTCAGAATTCTGACATCTGACGAAAGAGTGATCCACTTGGTTTGGGTTTTTGGTTTCGGGGTAGTTGGGGCCGTTGACAGCCTAGAAATTTTGAGCCTTTAACTGGCAATTTTTGCTTCTTTCTGCATTATTTTTTTTCTTCTTTTTCCTCATTATTTATGATACCATAATAAGTTTAATCTATCGATTAATGTCTCATAGGTTATTTATTGATTGAGTGATGTGTGAATTGTGATGTATCATAGATTATCTATTTATTGATTGGTGTTCATTGATTACAAATGCTTTACGTAAGACTATCATGTAACTCGGTTTATGTAGTGGCGGATCTAAAAGCCTGTTTTTTTTCGGTATAAAACAACTGAACTGAATTTATAGGAGCTGATCGATCTGTTCTGAACTGAACTGAATTGAATTAAATTAAAATAAATGTAATAAATATATAAATATAGTAAAGATAATGTTTAAGACGTTTTTTAATTGTGTCAAGGCAATTATATTAAATATAGAAATATTTTAGACATCTTTTCTTCATATTTTCCTTTGCACAATAAAAAAATGTCTTAGTAATATCTTTTTTGAATGCATTTTATCAAGTACAATATTGAATTCATGACTTACAACACCAATTGTTAAGCACTCAACACTATGTCCAAGAGGCTTTTATTTATGTCATTGAATCTTATTATTTAGTTAAATCACATTTTAAGTAGGCTATTAACACAATTCTTGTAATGTAGCTCCGCCAGTAGGTTTACCATGAGTGTAATGACCCAAATTCGATTGCATCACTGACAGGAAATACACTACTTGTGGGTCCAATATGTGAATCGTCAAACACAACTCGTGGATTCTTATGTTATCCATTCACAACTATACTTAACTTTAGCTAATCCTTCATTTAACAAACTAAATTATTTAAATAGTAATATATTCTCATTGATTTAAAAGCTAGAAATGAGGAGTTCTTACTTCTTAGCTAATTATTATAAATTTACAATAATAGTACGTAATATTCCTATTTCAGTCATATATTTTTTCCATTTTGAGGTATCAGCGAAATTTGTTTAGTATATTGAGGTATCTAAATGTTAGAAATAGTATGTGGTGAGTATTTTTATAGCTTCACTTGGTGCAACTAGTGGTGAGCATAACAGGGTACCCGGTCATATTGCTCGGAATCGGTTGGACCGGGTACCCAAAACTTGGAACCGGAACCGGAACCGGAACCGGTTGGACCGGTTCCTTAATTTTTGGAATTGGAACCGGAACGAACCGGGACCGGTTCCTTGACCGGGTACCCAGTCCCACAAAAGTGATTGTTATTTGGTCAATTTAGCCAGTTCCAATACCGGGTACCCGCTACTCAATTACATTCAAAAGCTATATTTTTCTTGTTTAGCTAAATATAAGCATCATACATAACATAATTTGATACTTTCATTGACAAGTTAGTCTTAAAAACCTTCAAGTCTTAAGCATACGTTACATATGCATTCATGTAAAAAAAATCGCTCGTTGAAACGGTTGAAACGGGTACCCAGTGGGTACCGGGTATATAATTTCACTACCCGGAATTGGACCCACTTCCAACAGGTTCCTAATATTTGATACCCAGACCCAGTCCCAACAGATCCAGTTCCGGAACCGCCGGTTCCAACCGATTCTGGGTCTGGAACCGGGTACCCAACTTTTTTGCTCACCCCTAGGTGCAACACCCACCAGAATTCTTCTATTTCACATTTAGCAATTTACATTTTATATTTCTAGCATTTCTCTTGCTCTTATAAATTAAAACTGAAACTTAAATTTGGCTAAATTTTAGTTAATTCAATACGATCGAGACGTGGATAACATTGGCCTTCTAAAAAGTGAAGTTACCACAATAAATGCATTAGATACATTCCCGCTGAAAATATACTTCCTCGGTTCCATTTTTACTAGTAATATTGGGAGCTTTTACACTATTAACAAAGCTTCCTTTCGCCTTCTATTATATCTAAGTTATACATAATGACAAATATAGTTATATAGATCTTGTTAGATCCGTCTCAATTTATTGTTAAATATCCACTTTTTGTAGTTTATTTAAACACAAGTAAAGACATAAATACTTAAAGTTGTGCATTGAAAGACGTAAAAATTTTACACGTTGCAATTACTATGAAATAAAGGAAGTATATATTAAACACATGGATTAAAAGATTATCTACCTAAAATGTAGCAGAAGAATATGAGCTATGCATTGGTCATGAATTTGTCATTCAATGACATAATTGGTAGGCACCATACTTTCTACAAGTTGTAAGGAGCAATATTGACCGACTATTGACTAGTAGCTTTCCCCATACCCATCACAAATTCACAATATGCTTGACACATTTAATTATTTCCCAAATTTCTCTACACATCATTCTCAAGGGCCAACATCATCTAAAGGTGAAAGTAATAGACATTAAAAAATTAGTATTAGAAATAATTGGAAAAACTATTGCAATATTAGAGAGGAAGTACTATTTTTGAGACTTTAAAATACATTTTATTCGTAAAACATTAAAGAAAAATTGATATTATTGAAGATAAGGTATCAAATATATTTGGCTTCCAAAAATGAGAACCTTTCTCAATTCCTTGGCCCCACACAACAACATCTATATAAAGAATTAAAGTATTTTGATAAATATTATATTTGTCATAGTAGTTATCTAAGTTTGACCATTTGATAATAAAAAATGTTCTTGACATTTGAACAAGAAAATGTCACTATCATACATTGACAATGTCCGATCATCCATGCTTATCCTTCATTACTACAAATTGTTTATAATAATTTAAAAAGACAATAGTAAATTACTTAGGGTCGACATTATTAATTTATTTAATTATATTTATCATTGACAAAGTATTTAAAATAGATTTAAAGTTGAAAAATCAATAGTTTAATTTAAATTATATCTTATGATTCGAGTTACTTTACAATTTAGCACGGCCAAATACCCTAACAATACATTTTGACAACAAAATATTTTGTCAACATTTGAAATTTTTACCAATTAAGATGATATAATTCAGAAACCAACTACTCCATATGAAAGATAATTAATGTGAACTTAAATAGAGGTATAAGTTTTTTTGCCCATGTAGATCATAGTTTATTATAAACATTTACTTCTTTATAGATTCAATTAACTAAAATCTTAATTTGTGAGTTAATTAAGTTACCTTCTAAATCATTGTTAAATATTTAACTTTGAAATTTGGTTAACCAAATTCAACAACTAGGTCTACCACAAAGAAGCATATGGTCCTTCTCTCGGCAATAACAACATGATATGTAGGTTAGTAGAAACGAGTAATCTATGGGTAGATGTAGCTATATAGCAAATAATGGGTAAAGTAAAAGAAAAAGAAAAACTTACCAGCAAATGTGTTGCTAGGGCATCTAGGGTTTGTGCAATGTACACTTGCAATTTGCAAAGCATCCAAATTGTGATTAATTTTGGTGGTGAAATTTGGAGGGAAGTGACTTCTACACCAATGCCTATATATATAAATTGATTTTCTTGAAATTGATTCCTTGTCATCTACCACATAAGATAAAACTAATACTGTGTACTGCATGAATATTTGGTTTTTGTTTTGTGTATTGCATAAGACAATATAAATAATTAAGGGAGTAAATGAGAGGTCCATATGCTAGATTCCATGCCAATATTCTGCAGAGAAAGTTAGAAAGGGGCATTTTTAAGGCCATTAATTATATATTACTTGGTATTTGGCAAGGGTCAACACTAAGCCGTTGATAAAGGCATAATGGTGACAATGCCATGCATCACGACGCACATTACTTATTGATTGCACGGATCATTTGTCACGAGAGTGCTATACTGCCTTTCTAGTTTATATAATAGGCCTTATTAGAGTCGAACAGTCAAGGCCATGTTTTTTTGGATTAGATTAAAATTAAATTAATTTTAATTCTATTCAGTTTAGTTCAGTTTTATCTAAATTAAAAGAATAGAATTTTGAACAATTTTTATTATACACTTAGGTGTATCATGAGCATCGTACATCCAAAATTATTTTTTGCTTAAATAGTCTTGGGTGTACCACGAGCATAGTACACCCAAGATTAGTTTTTTGTTCAAATTGTCTTAGCTTGGGTGTACCATGCTCATGGTACATCTAGGTGTATGATGCATAATCTCAAAGTCTTGTTCAATGGATATGTTCCTCTGGGTTTGATGTCAAAAATTGGGTCGTTATGGTCACAAAGATATTTTTGAAGTGTCGCTTTCTGCTTTTAATCGAGCAAGAAATGTGTTTGCATTTGAGGCAACCATCTAAAAATGGTCAAATTTGAACTTCTTAGACTTTTCCAACCAAATTGCGTAAAACTGGATCGGGCCAGACGGGCCCACAAATATGATGAATTTCTAATTTAGATTGCTTGGGCTGCCTCATTACATTAACATTTGAATCGAGTTTAGACTCTTTCAAACTCAAAACTTCAACTTCAACCTAACTACTTAAAACTCAACTCAACTCAAGTTTGAAAATGATAATTAAGTAATAAAATACCCTTTAATATAATAATTTTATTTTTAATTATATTATTGATGATAATTTAAGACCCTCGTAAGTATTGAACAAACATATATTGTACTGTTCTTGCTTATATGATATTTACTTCCTAGCCTGTCTGGTCTACGCAATAAAAATGGAGGATTATAATATTACACGTGATAACTAAAAAATTGTAAAGCAGAATAGTTGTTGAGGAAGGCTTTTAAATCGAGCTTCTAAGTTTCCCCTTAAAGAAAGTCCATATCGGTTGGTGCGCTAGGAATCATTACATCGATTGTCGTTGGAGCATTATTTCGAGTTCGTTAGACTTGAGTCAAGAATACCGGTCCTCGACTTATCAAAAGTTTGAGTCGAGAGTAAATAGGTATCAAAATATCCAACAACATTTATGAAGACATGCGGGCAATAGTTGTTGAATTCGCCTTTTCATTAAGGGCGTGTTCGACAAGTAGTGGTAGAGGTAGTGGTTAAAGTAAAGGTCAGAATTTTAATTTATAATTTTAAGTGTTTGGCAAGGTAGTGGTTAAGGTAACTGTTAGAGGTAGAGGTAGAGTTTTGGTTGTGGTTGTAGAACGCTAAAAAAGAATAGGTTGAAGGTAGAGGTAGAGGTAGAGGTTGGAAAAAATATAATAAGTTTTTAATAAATAATAAAGGGAATATTTATTAACAGTTACTCCAACCGCTACTTTTACCGAACACTAACATTTTACGCAAATACTTTGATGGCTAACAACTCACAACTACTACTACAGCTTACAGACAATATTTACCCAAACAACTGACAGCTACCCCTACAACTGACAGCTACCTCCACAACTATTATTGTCGAACAGACCCTAATTCGGGGGTTTGATTCTTGTTGTTAGGTAGGTTACCAGCGTACGACAGAGATTGCGGGTGGGTTGTAATTAGATCAGTTGTATATAGTAGGTTATTTTAGCAATTTGCAATACTTTTTTTCAAAATAAGAGTTCGTGTTGTAACTTGTAAGTATACATATCCATCGACAAATTCACGTCCTACCAAAGTTTTGAAAGGAAATTGTGTTGGATAATTTAGAGTATTTGGTTGATTGAATTCATGTGACGTTTAACTTAAGCTACTTGGTTATGGTGTCGTTGCTTAAGTTACGTTAAAATGCACGATTAATAGTTTATGGTTTAGTAAACTATTGTAACTTCATATGTAATGAAGTTGAGCAACAAACGAAGAACGAAGCAGCAAGTGCAGGAACGGGTCGCGGCCCGCGGCCCTGGTCGCCCCCCGCGACCGGGCTTCGCGACTCGCGACATCGTTAGCGACTCGCGATGATCTCCTGCTTGTTGACGCTCATGTTTTGCGGTTTTGCCTTTTGAGCGATTACTAGCCGTTTTTTGGTGTTTGACGTGCATATATGTGGTTGAAACCACAGATGAATGTTCATTCTATTATTATCATTCTCTCTAAAGCACTCAAGGTTATCTCTTTGGTTTATTGTTCATCAAACACAAAATCACACTAAACTTTGTTCTCATTTTGTGAATCTCATACGAGCGTGATATTCACTGTTCTTCTTTGTATCTCGGAGGTGAATTCCGTGCAACCCGTGCTTCGTATAGGGTCGGAATATCGCTTTTGGGAAAGTGTTCCCATACACGCCTAGAAGGTCGTTAATTCGTTGTTGTTATTGTGTGATCATCTTTGTTTTCCCGGTTACTAGCACTAACAAATTGATATCTAAAAATACAATTTCTATACATCTGTAACCATACTACGTTATCGCATGTTGTTTTCCATTAAGATTACTTCTCCATCTATTCCATAAATATTTTTCTTGTTTGCATACATATGTTCCCTAGTGAACGACTTTGACTATTGGTATTTTATTCCCATAACAATTAAAATCTATATATATATTAAAAAGCGTAAGGACGGATTGCAATCCGCCACGTGTCACTCTCCCTTCTTTTCAACAACATTTTATCAACGTCATTCTCATTTAAAAATAATGCAAATTGTTCATAAGGAGTTTCGAACTCGCGACCTCGAGTATGGGAGAGAAATACTCTAACCATTGCGCCACTACATTGTTGTTGCTTCTTTTATGAATACTAATAATGATATTATATGTTTTCAATGAAAAATAATATTTTAATTGCATTTATGAATAAAACTACTAATTTATAATTTTTAACTAGCATCATTCTACACCAAATTTTAATTGTGTTAAAGTACTAATGTATAATACAGATAAACCCCAGAGCATCGTCTGGGTCTAAATACTAGTTAGTATCTTAAAATTATACATTAGCGAAGTATATTAATGAGGCCTCGTAGTATATATTTATTTACTATATATGATCAATTACCAATACAACAATATATATTTGGAAAAATTGATAAGAATAATCCGACCTTTGGCCGGTCTTCCACCAATGGTACCACCTTCATTTAATCCAGCAATAATCCCACCTTTGACACTCATATTCTCTCAATGGTACAGGATGATGGCAACCTGTTTGACCGCCGAAATTACCGTTGACTTTTTAAAAAAAAAACTTAAAAAAAAACCCACCCCTCCCCCCATTACTGCCATCCCTCCACTCCCCTCCCCTTCTCCTGCCACCCTCCCCCTCCGCCATAACACAACTGCCCCACCCCCAAAACTCCCCCACCCCTAAATTTTATACCAATCAATCATGTCTTTTTCAAGTTAAACAAAAAAATGGCATCAATCTGACGAACTTTCTCCCCTGCGCATCAAGATCGATCATATTAGAATGGATCAACTTCAAACCCATTCTCTCTCTCTCAAAAACAATCCAATTCCACTTTCTTCCTTCAACTCCGTCGATTCTTCTTCGGTACAATTCTCCTCCACAATTCACGCCGAATTCAACACCATCCATGGAAGAGACATCACTATCGTTGCTTGCTTTGCTTCTTCATCGGTTTCTTAGGTATTTTGCCTTTAAGTCACATTCATCAAGATGATGTTACTACTCACGATTTCTCTTTCGAGATCAAACCTTACTAATTAGAACTCATAACACAGTTGAGGTTAAGCTTGATGTTATATTAGCAGAGAATCCTAATGTTCAACTTATAATAGAGTATTTTTCAAGCTTATTATCTGAAATGGTTGAGTCAAGTTTTGAAGCTTGTGAATCCGCCTGTTTTGTAGATTGTGGTTGAAATGAAAGCTCAGTCGCCGAAAACTGCTGCTATTTTGAGAAATACGGGAGTGATGTATATCAAAGAGAAATCGAACACATTTGGTTTTCCATAAGAACTTGACGGATATCAAAGACAGGGGCGTCGAACAACGGAATGTGGCTCTTCAACATATTCAACTTCATAGGGGTGTCGAACAACTTCATCCGCCAATGTTAAGAGTTTGAGAGTTGCAGAGGCGGGGGAGGGAAAGGGGAAGGGTGGCAGAGGCGGGAAAGGTGGAGGGGAAGGGTGGCAGTGGCGGGGGGTTGGGGGAGGGGTGGTGGTTGAGGTGAGGGAGATGGGCTGGCAGGGGGTGGGGGTGGGGGAGTTCTTTTTTAAAAAGTTTTTTAAAAAGTTAATTATAAATTATATTTAGATTAGCTATTAATCACGTAATTAAGAGAGTTTACCTGTAATTGTAGGTCACCAACAGGTGAGGGACCATTGAGAGAATATGGGTGTCAAAGGTTGGATTATTGCTGGATTAAATGAAGGTGGTACCATTGGTGGAAGACCGGCCAAAGGTCGGATTATTATTATCAATTTTTCCTACATATTTTTCTTCGACTACATACGGTAACATTGTAACTTTGAAAGGAACATATTGAGTCTGTAATTTGTATCATAAATCTCGTTCAATTAACCGTATTTTTTTATCGGACTTATTTTTATTGGATCTTACTTATTCTTAGTGAACTAAACATATTCTTGTCAAACCAACAATTAAAACTGGTTCAAACTTAGGCCCTGTTCAGTTCACCTTAAAATAATAATATTCAGTAAAAATAAGTTCCATTCAGTAAAAATAAGTTCGGTTCAGCAAAAATAAGTTCAGTTCAGTAAAAATAAGTTCACTTCAATAAAAATCAGTAGTGCAAATAAGAAAAAAACAACATGAATCAGTAAAAATAAGTTCAGTTCAGTAAAAATAAGTTCAGTTCAGTAGAAATAAGTTCAGTTCAGTAGAAATAAGTTCAGTTCAGTAAAAATAAGTTCAGTTCAGTAAAAATAAGTTGAGTTCAGTAAAAATAAGTTGAACTGAACGGGGCATTATTTGTTGCTGTAATGAAGATAATTTTACTGATTTCCTAATGTTTTTGTCTATGCAACTAGGAATTTACTGAATTGAAATTATTTTATTGAACTCACTTTTGACAACCTAAAATTACTTTTTCTAATAAATTGAACTTATTTTTAATTACCATTATTATTGTGTGAAGGTGGTCTACAAAGAGAAAGTACACTAAAACTTAAGCACTCAAAGGAAATTTGGTGAAGAAAATTCAATTTAGTAGTACTAAACACGTGGATAATGTATAGTTTAAATTATTACAACTAATATCAAACAGTAAAAGTATTAAGAAAGCATAGTTCATTATTAGAAAATTCGAATGACTGCGACTAATATAAAATGAGGGAAATAGTCTTAACTCTTTATTATAGCTAAAAGGTTGCTCGTAAAAATCCTCCCTAATAAAGCAAAAGGCACTATATTACACAGGGAACAAACAAAATTCTGACCTTGACTTGAGTTGAGTAATAGAAAGAAGATAATATGAAATGAGGTGGAGATCTTATCCAATAGAGATTAAGGGTCTCTCATTCTTTCTCCCAATTCCCAAATATTCTTTACCAAATGGCATTAGTGTGATGCACACATATCTCTATTATATAAGTGAAGAGGTGGGGGTGGACACCAAAGAGAAAAAAAAGGAAAAATAAATAAAATAAATCAATGAGTTTATTAAGTATTCAAGTTTTATTTCCAAATTTAGCGATCTGATTTTTAATAAAAGATGTTCAAAACTTCTAACTAAAATATCTAAAAACCTACAAAGTAAAAACAATTAAAAAAAATATTAACGATTATATTTTCTTGAGATCTATAGATAGACACCCACTTTGCTATACTTTTATATACTTTTAAAATTTTTTATTTTGAAATACATGAGTAATTAATTGTTCATAAGTGAAGGCACATTTGATCAAATTGATCCTGATAAAGTATTTTAGCATGAGTGAGAAATATGATAAAGTATTTTCAAGTACTTTTGAACTTTTTCTCATTTGGACAATGAGCAAAAAATACCTTATCGGGTACAATATAACAAAAGTTGTAGTTGACGGTGGGGAGTAAGGGATGTTTTCAAAGAAAAATAAGCCAAAATGAATTTAGCTTGAAAATAAATAATGTTGTGTGCCTTTATATTTTATCATGTTACAGTAGCCAAAACACACATCGTATGCAAATAAAATTAGGATTTTTTTGTTCAAAACCACCTAAATTTTTTACGTATTTAGAAAATCCCATCTTAATGAATTTTTCTTTTAAATTTTCACCTATCATTCCCAATTTTATAAGAAACTCCCACCACTTAATGATTTTTGTTAAATTCCGTTAATAAAACCGTGAAGTGGGCCCCACATATGAATTTTATTATTAGTTTACGCTGAAATTGAAGTCAATTTCATCGATTTTAGGGGAAATCCTCAACAAATTTAGAGCAAATTTGGAACGAATTACAATTATTTGGAAAGAATTACAACTATTTCAAGTTCCATTTTGTTAACAAAATGTACATGTGGGACCCACTTAACGGTTTTTGTTAATAAAATTTGACAAAAATCGTTAAGTGGTGAGAGTTTTTAATAAAATTGTAAATGGTAGGTGGAATTTTTTTAAAAAAAATCATTAAGGTGGGAGTTTCTAAAAACATGAAAAGTTTAAGTGGTAAGATGCGACTATCCATAAGATTATCTAATGTAGATTATAAAATTTCATAATAAAATTATTGTCGCACGCATCGCGTGCATTGAAATCTAGTATTTTATATTGGAACTTTAAATAGTAAATGGTGCTGCTGTAAAATTAACTTTTTTAATGATGTTCGGTAATAGAAAGTAGACTTGACATGATATGGAATTAAATGCACGAAATAATCAATTGAACCCTTGAATTTCATATTTAATGTTAAGAATATCAAGCTACATGATATCTTAGCTATACTAGATTTCTTCTCTTATAAATTCTGTTAGAGCCTAACTACGATTTTTATTATACACTTTGGTGTACCATGAGCATGGTACACTCAAAGCTATTTTTTGCTCAAATAAGTACACCCCAAGGCTATTTGAGACTTGTAATAGATTTTCTTTAATCAATTTAGTTAGTTCATTCTAACTAACACTACAACTATATATATTTCTCTCTATCATTCTCTCTCAAACTCTATGTATAAACGGCTTCTATTGTGAAGCTCCGCTGGTGATGAAATGGAGTTGATGATGAGTTCTTGTTTGCACTTTAACATTACATATCATTTTTTTTTATGTAGGGATGAACTGGTTATATAGGTGTTAATGTTTGAGCAAAAAGGAAACATTGTCATAGTTAGTCATACATAGTTTTCAAATTTTGAACTCTTTTCTTGAAAAATGTTAAATTAAGAAATATATCCTCTGTAATAGGTTATAACACATTGAAATTCAACTTATTTACAAGACTCTCATGTGCATTGAACCAAAGAAAAAGGCCGGATTTTCTAGTTTATGTGGATGGTACTCATATAGAATAGTTTCATTCGAACACGACATGATATTTGTTTTCAGCATTCAAGAATATATTTGTTGTTTGAATATAGTGTCAACTAAAATTTGACTTGTTTAATAATGGAGAAGCAAATGATAAAGATAAAGATAATGGAGAAGAAAATGATAAAGATAAAGATAATAGTGAAGAAAATGAGTCCAACTAAGTGAGAGATCTCATTTTCCTAATGCATTGATAATTAATTCATAGAAACCGCAATATCAAATTTACTTAGCTTGATTGTAGAAGTATAAAGGTTATTCAAAGTGTTAGAAACTGACTGTTTACAATGACTGAACAAAGACTAAATTCAAGGCTGTGTCGCGGTAGAAGACCACTGACTTGAAAGCAATTACGGCCCGACTATGGTGGTAATCGCAACTGGCCGGAAAGCTCCCCAAGGTTAACACAGTTTAGAAGAGAGAAAGAAGAAGAGAAGAGAAGTGAATTTCGGATGCAAAACTGAGGTAGCAGTGGACTGATTTTATAGTAAAAGAATCAGGCCAAATAAAGAAGGTAATAATCAGAGGGAGGAAATCAAGGGCGACTAATAAGCTCCAGCTCAGCTCTTCCCAGAACCCAGGCCCAGGCCCAGTCCGGGCGGGCGGCGCGCGTGTGATAGCAAGCCCAAACCCAAGTTTGATCTCCAACCACAAAAACCAACCAAGTACTCAACTCAATAAACATGAAGAGGAAGGGAGTTAATAAACAAAGGCAAGCTCCCTTCCATAGGAGATGTGGGATGTTTGGGAAAAACACAAGTAGGCTTTGCAAGCCTTAACTCCAACACAAAGTGTTAAAATATTTACACACTAGAGTTTACAAGGGAATATTTATAAAAATAAATACATAATAAAATATTTACATATTCTAAATTTCTAACACAAAGTATACGGTAGGTAGGTCGGCAAAATCAAACATGTTGGGGAGCAGGATAGATTGCGTATCGAAAATAATGAAATCTCAAATGTATGTGATTGAATTTGCTGTTAATAAACGGTAAAGCAAAGTAATTGTTTGGGAACGTGTTCCACACTTAAAGCTCCCGTAGTCCCGTACTGGCCGTACTAGCCTCCATCGCTAATGTTTATTTTTTCGTTTGGCAGATTCTTATACGCGGCTTGTCAAATCATTAATTAATAGTACAACAAGACTATTTAGTAACATAGGAAGTAAATTACTAGTTTACTCTCCAAATTCACCAAAAACAGTTGGTAACTTATCCTCTTAATAGTCAATAACCACTCCTCCAAAATAGTTGGTAACCCACATCCAAAAAGATAATAACCCCTCTATAAAGAGTTAGTAACCTTCAAACCGTTAGAAATCCCCCTAAAACAGTTAGTAACTCTCCCAATTAATTAATAATCCCCAAAACATTTGTTAACCCCCCTAATTAAATAGTTGCTAAACCCCTAAATTAGTCATTATGTGCGCGCACACAACTTGTTAATCGTGCGTTAGGTCGCACACAAGACTCCCGACTTTTGTTTTTCTTCAAAATTTACAAAAGTTATTAAAAGATGCGGTCTAACTTTATATTAAAATTAGACTAATTTAATTCTATCATTTATTCAAAAAGCCCATCACTTTATTCAAGAAAGTGTTCAATCCTCTTTTTTCTATTGGGCTTGGGTTGTTGTCTAATTTTAAATTAAAATTAGGCGGTCTCTTAGAAAGCCAACTCCAAAAAAAATCCTAGCCTATTCTCTCCACTTTATTTTTGGTTCAATTTAGGCTCCATTCTTTTCAACTTAATTTTGTTGTCTCAACTTATCTTAACTTACCAGAACTTATTATAAGGACTAAAAGACCTTATTAAACTTTATTCGGCCTTAATCGACCTTAATAGACAAAATCTTATTAGACCTTATTCAACCTTATTTATCATATTAGACCTTATCTGAACTTATCTGAACTTATAAGGACTGAAAATAAGCTGAAAAAACGGAACCTTAGTATAATATTATTATTCTCACGTTTCACTGGTTAATATAGTTCAATTATGTTCAATTCAATTCAGTTGTATTCAGTTCAGTTCGGTTCAGTTTTATTGAGTTCAGTTCGGTTCAGTTGTATTGAGTTCAGTTCGGTTCAGTTGTATTCAGTTCGGTTCAGTTGTATGCAGTTTAGTTTGGTTCAGTTGTATTCAGTTCATTTCGGTTCAGTTGTATTCAGTTTCAATTCTGTTGTTTTCACTCGAAAAAAATTCATTCCCAATATGTAGTACGAGTTTCTGGAAAAATTGACACTAATGATCTTATCTAATTTGTTGATAAGTCTCAGTTTGTCTTATTATTGGCGGTTCAACTCCGAGTAGAACCTATTCTAAACGGCCTTTCACTTGAATACACATGTTATATAAGTTGAATTAGACACATAGTTGGAAGTTTCTATTGCAAATTGACCTTAACTATTTAGGGCCTATTTCCCTTAACTTATTTCCAGTTTAGTTTAACACAATACTTTTACTCTCACATTTCACTACTCCTTTCAATTCAGTTCGATCTGCAAAATTATTTTCAGTTTAGATCAAGTTATGTTTTTAGCCGAAAAGAACAAGCCCGTACTTTGTGACCAATAGTACCAATTTTTCTCAACAACTATGGTGTTGTAATAGATTGAATGTAGTAATGTCTTTGGGCGGGCCGAGCTAGTCGAGTTTAGGTAGGTTGGCCCCGATGGAATTGGTGTAACGTGGGTTGGGCTACAAGGGTGGGCACACTGATTTTGCATCCTGTGTGGGGGAATTGACCCGTGCAAGTCGGGCTACGAATTCGATCTAGTTGGGTTAGGATGGATTGAGTGAGGGCCTAGGTGAAAAAAAATGAGTTTGATCGGGTGGGATATGTGGGGTCGAGTTACATGAGTTTGATAGGTGGGCTTGAGTGAGTTGGGTCATATTTCTTTAGTCTTATATGGGTCCACAACGACTGTGGTCACATGTCTAGAAGAAGCCCGAAAAACGGGCTATGTAGGGTGGGATGGACTTAATGGGCCTGATGCGATCTTTAATTGCACATAATTATTATAGTTATCTTGGAACCGACTTAACAAAAAGGCTAAACTAATGGTTGAAAATTCAAAAATAGTTTTATATTCTATCACGCTTCTTCACACTAGAGCCCATTGAGGTTGAAATGTGGATGCAACATAGACCTCCGCATACTGGGCGCTAAATATTTCACTTATAAAAGAGGTGTAAATTAGATTTAAACATGTGACCTTATAATCACACTAACTCTTGATACCATGAAAATGAACCAACTCAATCGAAAGTCTAACCTGATAGTTGAAGGCTCAAGAATAGATTTATACTATATCAATAATGATTTATGAAGGAGGAAAAATGCCAAATAAGGAATCCACAATATTACAACATTAATTAACAATTATAGTTTGACACTTTCATTAAGATTACACTAGATTTCTATGCACGCGATGCGTGCGACAATAATTTTATTATGAAATTTAATAATCTACAGTAGATAATTTAATGGATAGTCGCATCTTACCACTTAAACTTTTCATGTTTTTAGAAACTCCCACCTTACTGATTTTTTTAAAATTCCACTTACCATTTACAATTTTATTAAAAACTCCCACCACTTAACGATTTTTGTCAAATTTTATTAACAAAAAACCGTTAAGTGGGTCCTGCATATACATTTTGTTAACAAAATGGAACTTGAAATAGTTGCAATTCTTTTCACATAGTAGTAATTCGTTCCAAATTTGCTCTAAATTTGTTGAGGATTTGCCCTTAAATTGATGAAATTGACTTTAATTTCAGCGTAAACTAATAATACAGTGCATATGTGGGGCCCACTTTATGATCTTGTTAACGAAATTTAACAAAAATCATTAAGTGGTAGGAGTTTCTAATAAAATTGGGAATGATAGGTGGAAATTTAAAAGAAAAATTCATTAAGGTGGGGGTTTCTAAAAACGTGAAAAGTTTAGGTGGTTTTCAACAAAAAAAATCCTAATTTTATTTGCATACGATGTGTGTTTTGGCTACTGTAACATGATAATATATGAAGGCACATAACATATTTTATTTTCAAGCTAAATTCATTTTGGCTCATTTTTCTTTGAAAACATCCCTTACTCCCCACCATCAACTACAACTTTTGTTATATAGTACCTGGTAAGGTATTTTATGCTCATTGTCCAAATGAGAAAAAATTCAAAAGTACTTGAAAATACTTTATCATATTTCACTATGTGCCTTCACTCATGAACAATCAATTACTCATGTATTTCAAAATAAAAAATTTCAAAGTATATAAAAGTATAACAAAGTGGGTGTCTATCTATAGATCTCAAGAAAATATAATCGTTGATATTTTTTTATTTTTTTTACTTTGTAGGTTTTTAGATATTTTACTTAGAAGTTTTGAACATCTTTTATTAAAAATCTAACGGCTAAATTTGGAAATAAAACTTAATTACTTAATAAACTCATTGATTTATTTTATTTTTTTTCCTTTTTTTATTTTTGGTGTCCACCCCCACCTCTTCACTTATATAATAGAGATATTAATAAATTTGAAAGAAATTAGGAGTCTAAATGGATCTAACCAATCACTACTATTATCAATTAGTTGTAGTCTTGTAGGAGTAACAATGTCAAGAATATACATTTATAATTATATATTATACCCATTCTTTTGTAGATTATACTACTATTATAGTGCATGCTCACTAATACTCAGACATTAACCAATTGTACATTTGTACTAGTGGTTTGAGGATCAATATCGACCTAGGCTATATAGCTTGTTCTTTACTTAAGTGAACATGACAAAATACATGTCAATTCATATATGTTACGACTTCATTGTTCATTCTAATGACAAGTTTGAGTTTCAATATGACTTTACGTGAATTATTATTAATGGGTTGGGCTAACGAGCCCATTCAAAATTTCAATCTAATATTTCTCCTAACTTACCAAGAAAATAGTAACGTAACCATCAAATATTTCTTGGTGTTCTCAATGATGATCCGGCCTGCTACTTCATTCCAATCACTATCATATTGATGTTATTCTTACTCCAGCATTTTATGTATCATATACTATATTAGTCTCATCAGTCATCAATATATAAACAAGAAATGCTATCCATGTGCCGTTGTTAGTTGTTACTAAAGCCGAGACATGCATCGTCTTCACTCTGCATAGTCTTCGTAGGCATTTATACTTTCTCTGACGAAAATATAACTTACTTCCTCCGTAATGAATTAATTGCACTTTTTGTCGTTTTTGGATGTAACAAAATAAATGCACCAAACTGAAATCATTCTTATTTTAGTAAAGTTTTTGGTATAAAGTTACGAAAATACTCTTAATTTATAAACTTAAAAATTGATTAAAATTAACCAACAATACATTACATTACTAACTAAGAATCAACCCCATTAATGATTTCCACCCTAATCTAATATCAAGCACCACCTTCACCAATACCATAAAACTGTCAACCCTTTCTCCACCACCAAAAACACCAAATTTTCCCTAATCCATCACCAAAACCCACCAATCCTTCTCCCTCCTCCACCGTCGTCTTCTCCACTGCAGAGGAAGCCACCGCAAATTGTACGATCCTTCTCCGCCTCTCTAACATATACCACCAATTTGAGCAATTTGAGGTTCGATTTTATGGGTTTGGGGGTTAAAATTATGGGTTTGGGTCCAATGTTTTGAGTTTTATGTTCGATTTTATGGGTTTTGGGTTCAAATTTTGGGGTTTTTGTGTTCGATTTTATAGGTTTTGGGTTCAAATTTTGGAGGTTTTGGGTTCGTTTTTATGGGCTCAAATTTTGGGGTTTATGGGGCTCGATTTCTGGGTTCGTTTTATGGTTTTTAGGTTCAAATCAAGGGGTCTTAGGTTCGAAAATCTATTTTGGGTTACAAATTCCTGTGTTTTGGTCCATATTCATGGGCTTTGGGTTCGAATTTGGGGTTTGGGGTTCTATTTTCTAGGTAAGGGTTCGAAAAATCTGGGTTTGGGATTCATTTGTTGGGTTTTCAGGTTCGAATTTATGGGGTTTGGTTTCGAATTTCTGGGTTTTGAGTTCGAATTTAAGGGTTTTATGGTTCAAAGTATGTGGGTTTGGGGATTCGAATTTTCGGGTTTGGGTTTGCATTTTCTGGGTTTGGGGGTTCGAAATTTTGTGGTTTAGTTGTTGTTGTTCGAATTCTGGGTTCAAAAATTATTTCGGTGATGAAGGTGGTGGCAGGCGTGGTTGTCGGAGTTGAAGGTGGTGGGTGTTAAGGTGGTTGGTGTTGGATGTGGTGGTTAGCGTGGTGGTTGGAGTTGAAGGTGGTGGTGGATGTGGTGGTTAGTGTTGAAGTTGGTGGTTGGAGTTGAAAGTCATTAATTTCACTTTGTCTATAATTAAAACCTAAGTTACTCCCTTAATTTCTCATTTGGAAATTTTGCCTAGGAGTCCGAACCGACCCCCAATGGTGCAATTAATTCGTTACGGAGGAAGTATAAATTTATCAATACAAAATTTGGCGATTACTTCTTCCGTCCGTAAAATAATTCTCATTTTTTCATTTATGTTTGTCCCAAATAATTGAATTTTTTAGTAAATATGAAAATGTGTTTGGTTGATCATGGGAAGTTCTACTTATCTAGTGGAACCTACGTAAGTAACTTCTTTCTATACCCCTAAAGTAAGTAGAACTTCCTCCTTTTTTATAAAGTTCTTATGTTCTTGTCAACCTACCAACTCCACATGATCTTACTTTATAGGAATTTCCACTTCCAATGAACTATATTGTGTCAAACAATCAGGTTTTAATATGATCATGCGCCTATGGACCTCCTAAGCACGATGACGAAATTATTAATCACTCAGAGCTTTGGGACTTTTTATAGATAAAATTTTCTTTGGTGACTAAGGAGCTAGAGTTCCGAAAGTATGATGAGAATTGATCCTAAATAGCCGAGAGTTCTTGGAGTTGAGAGCAGTGCTCTAACTAACTGAACTATCGTCCCTCACTCCCAATTTTTATAAATTACTCCCTTTGTCCCCCAATAGCCTTCCCATTTGCTTTATTCTAAGTCAAACTTTGTTAGCTTTGACTATAAATTCTCACTAATATATAAAATTGATAATAGTCCATGTCGATCTTATTAGCTTCGTATTAATGTGTAGATTCAACATAGATTTTTTTTAATATAATTTTTATTAACAAACATATAAATATATTAATGGTCAAAGTTATACATTGAAAACCGTGTAAAAAGCAAATGAGAAATCTATTTGGGGACAGAGGGAGTAATTAACATAACATATACTTCCTCCGCTTTTTTTTACTTGCATCATTTTCCAATTATGGAAGTTGCAAATTACTTGCATCATTTCCTTTAATGGAAATACTTTCTCTCTATCTCTCTCCAATCACATGAGTCCTATTTTTTCCCTCTTTCTATCTCTCTCCTCTCCTTAATTTTTGTGCACATTCTCAATGATGCAAGTATAAAAAAACGGAGGAAGCATGTGTCCCTGTAAGCCAGTGTATAACACATCCACACTCACCACTTCAACCTTAGCTTTAAGCAATTTTGCATGTGAATAGAAGCAAAGGGGAAAAAAATTATCACCACATTCTATACGACCAAAACAGAACACAAGACTTTATTGTAGAGAAAAAATATATATCAATACATCATATATTTAACTAATTTGCCACAAATTAAACTAAAATACAAGAGTGCATGTCATAAGTAACTCCAAAGATTGGGATCAAACCTGGGTACTTTATTGTAATGTCATATTATTCCCTTGTCTTTCTCCTCAATTCTAAAGAGTCTTGCTTGTTAAGATATAAGTCGACACTAATTAACCCATACGAGATTCTAGTTGAGTAGGGCATCATGCTTCACTTAGAAAAAAAGTCCCTAGTTATTTTAAGATTACATATTACATGTTACATGATATATATCATGACCTTTTAAGCAAGGCAGAAATTACTCCATTGAAGGTATACTCGTCACAAGGAAGAACAAGCTTGTCCTGGCAATCAAAGCCATACTCATCTGCAGCTGTCTCTAACAATTGTTGAAAAATCGCGCTTCGTAAGACGTATGTAGGTACAACATACCTTATCATCTTGTTTCCTACATACACCACAAAGTGGCCCTTTGGTACCCTTAAACTACCTTCTGCCTCTACTCTTTTTGGCATACTAAACTATAGGTTATATAAGGGAGCTAGAGATATATTTATAAGTATTTTTGAGGAGTGTGCCTAAAAGATTATATATGCATATGAAGTATAGTATAAAGTCCTAAGTTTAGGTAGTGGTAATTTATAAGGAAGATAAAATGGTCGGTGCAGAAGGTGCAGGAGATGGAAGTAACGTGGAACTGTTCATGGCCATGCAAAATGCAGTGCATGAGGAAGATTGAATGTGTAAATTTTAGATTGTAAGGATAAATTTGAAGATAAAAAGATTGAATTTATCCCAGAATTTCACATGGATTGTGGCAGAGGGCTTCCATACTTGTGAAATAAATTTTGAACAAGACAAGTAGTGTATATATTGGAGAAAATGGAGAGTGGTGATGTTGTTTTTGCTTCCTTACTTCCTGTTGATCGACTTGATCTCCTATAGACCTAGCCAGCCACTAGGGTGCAAAGGTGCTATCTAATTAGGTTACACCAAACATTTTGTGGATATTTATGTTGGGAGAGTGGCCAGACCGTTTTAAACAGGTTGGAGGTCGTGCTACTTATTAAAATTTAGCTCAAGGCTTCAATTCCCATGCATAATTCTAAGATAGAAAATTACATAATATAAGCTGAAAAAGTGTATGTACCTAATGAAGGTCTATTATTGAGACCCTATAACTTAAACAAAAAATATATATTGAATCCATTTTGGGGGGCCTTTTAGGTTGATGAGGGGTCATGTGTTGTAGGTCACTTTGCACGCTCTTATGGACAACCTTGAAGATTAGCACTATTCTAGTAGATGAGTAAAGAATAGTACTAACTTATCTTTTTATGGTTTTTATTCTAACCGACCATTATTATCTATATTGTACTATATGATCTTATTGGCCAAATTCGTCCTTTTAACGTTATTGAAGTATTAGAGTTTTTTCTAGAACTTTTCTAATACACAATCAAAAGCATTTAAGAGTCAAAAATGTAAAGTCACAAACCATAATAAAAGTAGAGAGGAAGTATGATTTTGTCATACATATACACTCCCTTCGAATTCGATCCCTTCGTTCCAATTGTTTTCTTGTTGGTTGAATTTCATGATCCCCAAGTAGCATGATACATTGATACGTGACGTAGATGCTTAGCCACATTGCCCATATATGAGTTAAATCTTTTAGTTAGACTGGGGACCTAAGCTAGAACTCAGAGATTCAAGGATATGATAATTGTATACGTACGTACTTACTCTGTCCTTTGAAACTAATCGCTTAATAATGTAATCCACTGCCATTCCTCACCCATCATATAGGATTCTAAGGTATAGAGCTACCCAAAGCATATTGTAGAGTGTAGAGTAGACTATTGGACTATATCCCCCCTAGGAGAATCTTTTAGTTATGGCATCAACTATCAAGTGAGATGATATTATGATATACTACTTCCTTCGTCCTAGATGACATAGTTTAACTGGTACAAAGTTTTAGGAGTGTTATTTAGTTAATTAACTTATTTTATTAAGAGTAGTTGATTATTAGTATTTATTTTATTACATAAAGTACATGTTGATGGGGTTACTAAATTAATTATATGCAGGACCCATTTATTATATATACTCACATGTCATTGATAGAAGTGTAAGAACTAATGTAGACGGACGAATAAAGAAAGTGAATAATGTGGGATGTAGGGAGTATAATCTAAGGGTGTATTTGGCTCACACTGTGGACTGGAAAGGAAATGGAATATATTGAAGGAGTGGAATAGAAATGGAATGAGTTACCTTTCATATTTGTTTGGTTGGACTTGTGTTAGAGATATATTAGGATACTAATACTACCTCCGTTTCCTAAAAACTGTTACACTCCTCAAAAACCCAATAACCAAAAGAGTGAGTATGAAAAGTATGACAATGATAGGAAAAGTAAGTTTATGAGAGAGAATAAAGAATAAAAAAATGAAAAGCCCTACTAAATGGTAAAAGTTTAGGGCCACTAACATTTTAGTTGAATAAAAAACTAATGGGCCATATATCCCTAAATGGTAAAAGTAGAAGTGTAACAATTTTAATGAAACGCATTAAAAAGGAAAGTGTAACAATTTTTGATAAACTGAGGGTGTATATCCTAATACTGTATATCTCTACAACTCGAGAATGGAATCACTTTTTGAAATTTATTTTTTTTGGTGAAAAAAATCTTGAAAACTTTAATTTTATAATATGAGATTTTCAAAAAGAAAATTAAAAACAATCTTTAAAATTCTGATAAAATAAAAAAATCATTAAAAAATTCTAGAAAAGTTCAAGAAAAATTTGCACAATAATCAATAGGAACCATCCAGAATAATCACTTCAAAGCTACAAAAAACAACATATCCAAAAAATGTCCATATTTTCATAAACGGCTCCACAATCAAACTCAAAATTACATAAAAAAAACCTAAAATGATGAACTTAAAAAATCAAAATCACGTCAAATCATCTATGTTAAGATAATATTGATATTGTTGAGATAATATTTAGGAGTAATATGAGTAATATCTTTTAGAGTATAATATCTTTAATATCTTTTAGAGTATATTTAGGAAATTCTATGCTTATTTCCTAGTGTGTATATATACTCCTTAATGTTTAATGAAAGACAACCTTTGCCATATTCTTGTCATGGTATCAAGAGCCAAAACTAAAAACTAACCCTAATTCCCTAACCCTTCCCCATCGGCACCATGGCCGACGAACAGCCGCCACCTACCGGCGGTGCTACGCTCAAAATCGAGCCCTCCTCTCCTTTTTTCCTCGGTCCACAAGACAGACCCGGGGATTTCATTACTCCCGTTCGCCTCAAAGACGATAATTTTGATTCATGGGCACGTGCAATACGTGTTGCCCTTAGTTCTCGCCGCAAGTACGGTTTTTTAGATGGCACTATTATGGCTCCGAAATCACCATGCTCGGAGGATGATTGGAATACAATTCACTATATGCTTGTTTCTTGGATTACAAATACTATCGATTCCGAGGTTAGTAGTACCCTTTCATACTATGACAATGCTAAAACTTTATGGGATGATCTTCATGAGCGTTATTCGGTTGTCAATGGCACTCGTATTCATCAACTTAGGTCCGATATTATACGTTGTGAGCAAACAAAATCAATGCCCGTTGCTACTTATTTTGGCAAATTAAAGGTCCTTTGGGATGAATTAGCTTTACATGAACCCTCTCTTGGGTGTAAATGTGGTGAACTTGGCCCGGCCTTACAAAAACAACGTGATAGTATTCATTTGCATTAATTTCTTTTTGGCCTCTATTCGGACTACTATGGTACCCTTCGTTCCTCGTTGCTTTCCCAAGATCCGTTGCCCACTCTCAATAAAGCTTTTCAACAAGTGTCTCAAGAAGAAAGGGTGCGTGGTTTCACGCGCGCCAAGGATGACAAACCCGAAGTGGTTGGTTTCGCTCTCCAAACGGAGGGACGTGGGAGGGGCGCTGCGTCTTCTCGTCCTCCCAAGGGTCCTCTAATGTGCTCTCATTGTCATAAATCCGGTCATGATGACACTACTTGCTTCTCTCTTCATGGCACTCCGGATTGGTGGTATGAGAAATATGGCAACAAATCGGACGATGGAAGTTCTACTTCACGTGCAATCTCTCGCTCCCGCTCTAATGGGCGCGACCGTGGTCATGCTCGTGCCAATGCCACCACTGAAGCCGCTATCGGACGTTCATCTAGTCAAAACGCCCCCGCTATCTCTCCCGAACAGTGGCAAGCGTTTTTTGCCACCTTTGGTAACTCTACTAACCCCCCTTCGAACCGCTTGAACGGTAAGTTCGAAGTCTCCTCTTGGATTATTGATACGGGATGTAGTCATCATGTGACTGGTAATCGTGCCTACTTGTGTGATATTCATTCTATTATCGATTGTCCTGTTGGTCTTCCTAATGGGGCATCCGTTGTTGCCACCGAGGAAGGAACGGTTCATTTGAGTGCCTTCCTTGTTCTAGAACATGTTCTTTATGTCCCTAATCTACATTGTAACCTCATATCTGTGACCCAATTGAGTGATGCATTGTCTTGCTTTGTCACTTTCACTTCTAACATTTGTGCTATCCAGGACCTTCGTTCGAGGGAGCTGATTGGAACGGGTGAGAGACGGGATGGACTTTACTACCTTCGGCAGCAATCTACAGCACTTGCAGTCTCAGTTGACAGTTCTGCTACTTCTGACTTGGCGCTCTGGCACATGAGATTAGGTTATCCTTCCGAAGATGTGGTGAAGTCACTTCCCTTTGTTACTACTGCAACACATTTAGATAAAGGATGTGTAGTGTGTCATAAGGCTAAACACTCTAGATTTAGTTTTAAATTGAGCGAGAATAAAGCATCTAGGATTTTTGAGATGGTTCATTGTGACTTATGGGGTCCCTATGCGACACCCTCTTCTTGTGATTCTCGTTATTTTATGACTTTGGTTGATGACTATTCCCGTGCTGTGTGGGTTTACTTGATGGTTGATAAAACAGAAGTGTTTGGCTTATTCATGTCGTTTATTGCTATGATTAAACTTCAATTTTCCACAGATATAAAAATTATGCGCAGTGATAATGGGACAGAGTTTAAATGTCTTGAGGGTTATTTTCACACTGTGGGGATCATTTTTCAAAAATCATGTGTAGGCACCCCTCAACAAAATGGAAGGGTAGAACGCAAGCATCAACACATCTTGAATGTTGCTCGCGCTCTACGCTTCCAAGCCCACCTTCCTATATCCTTTTGGGGTGAATGTGTGTTAGCTGCGGCTCATGTGATTAATCGGACCCCATCCATGTTACATAACAAGAAAACCCCGTATGAATTGCTCTTTGGTGCTCCTCCGATGTTTGATGCTTTGAAAGTCTTTGGTTGTCTTTGTTTTGCTCACAATCAAAGGTCTAAAGGGGACAAGTTTGCTAGTCGTAGTCGCAAATGTGTGTTTGTTGGCTACCCCTTTGCAAAGAAAGGATGGCTACTTTATGACCTTGAGTTGCATGAATATTTTGTATCTCGTGATGTCAAGTTTTTTGAAGATGTGTTTCCATATTTGGATCATGAGGCGGTTAATTTTACGCCCCCGCATGTTGAAAATGACCATGTTCCGTGTGGTGATTGGGAGGCATACCCCACGGAGCCTTTTTATGGGAATAGTGATGATGTTGGTGCTGGCCCAGGCAGCCCGCGGGCGCGGGAGTACCCTGCGGGTGGGCAGACGTTTGGTGACGACTCCACGACTGAGCCTGCGGGTGGCCTGCAGGCGCGGGGTGAGCAGCCTTCACCCACATCTCGGCGGGCGCAGGAAGAAACCGCGGGTGAGCAGGTTTATGATACTACACCCTCATTGGGTAATCATCATGTAAATAATGGTGTGGATGATAATGATAATGTGGAGAACAATGATAAAATGGGGAGAGGCATGCGTGAAAAATGGAAATCGGTTCTTCTCAATGACTTTGTAAGCTACACTACTACGGCTTCTTGTTCCAAAAGTCCATCTCACACTCAACTTGCTCCAACGGCATCCTCAGGTACACCATTTCCTATAGCACATTATGTTAAGGAAAAATTGTTAATTACCACCTTTTATAAGGCACTTTTTGTAAATTACCACCTTAAAATTTTTTTTTTTTAAATTACCACCTTTTAAGTTCAATTTTTTTTATCTTCCCACCACTTAACGTTTTCTGTCAAAGAAATCGTTAAGTGGGGCCCACTCTAACTACCAACCTAAGGTTATAACTAACCCAAAAAAACCCCAATTCAATTGCAAATAGTGAACCCTAACCCTAACACTTTCAAAGTCGAATTGGAGAGCAATAGTTCATCAAATTTGTTCGAAACTTATAATTTCTGGCAATCTCATTCGATTAGGTCACATTTGAATGTAGGGTTGTTGTTTTCACTTAAAAAAAGTGATTAAATTTCCAGAAAAAGGCATATATGTTCCGAAAATTAGGGTTTTTTTGATAGGTATTTTTGGGGGGTGAATTTAGCCCAATTTTTTCCTTTAACTTATTGATATAGTTTTATTAAACCCTAATTTTATGTTCTACCTTCAATTATGCATGATTTGTGGAGAATCAGTGAAGAGAATCAGTGAAGAGAGAAGAGTCGTGGTTGAGAAATGAAAAGCAGAGGGAGAAATGGAGGGAAATTCGTTTTAGGTATTAGAGTGGGCCCCACTTAACGATTTCTTTGACAGAAAACGTTAAGTGGTGGGAAGATAAAAAAAATTGAACTTAAAAGGTGGTAATTTTAAAAAAAAAATTTTTAAGGTGGTAATTTACAAAAAGTGCCTTATAAAAGGTGGTAATTAACAATTTTTCCTTATGTTAATTGTGATAAGTTTTCTGTGAAGCATAGACATTTCTTGGCAACCATCACTGCAGGTTTCGAGCCTCAATCCTTTAAGGAAGCAATGAAACACCCTGAATGGCAAAAGGCCATGCAAGCTGAGATCCAAGCACTTGAAAATAATGGCACGTGGACGATGGAAACACTTCCAGCAGGCAAAAAGGCACTAGGAAGCAAGTGGGTGTATAAAATAAAGTATAACTCAGATGGTAGCATTGAGAGATTAAAAGCTCGCCTTGTGGTCTTTGGGAATCACCAAACCGAAGGCCTTGACTATAATGAGACCTTCGCTCCTGTGGCAAAGATGGTTACTGTTCGAGCTTTCTTGTCCATTGCCGCCTTAAGAATTGGGAACTACACCAGATGGACGTCCATAATGCCTTCCTTCATGGGGATTTGAGCGAGGAAGTGTACATGAAAATTCCTCCTGGTTTTGGACCTTCGTCGTCAAATCAGGTTTGCCGTCTCCGCAAATCTCTTTATGGTCTAAAACAAGCTCCTCGTTGTTGGTTTGTGAAGTTGGTTTCTGCTCTTAAAGAGTATGGGTTTTGCCAGTCCTACTCTGATTACTCATTATTTACATACACTAAGCAAGGTGTGCATATTAATGTTTTGGTGTATGTAGATGATCTTATTCTCTCAGGAAATGATTCCGCTGCTTTGAAGGACTTTAAAACCTATTTGGGGCGTTGTTTTCATATGAAGGACTTAGGTGTTCTCAAATATTTCTTAGGGCTTGAGGTTGCTCGTAGTTCCAAGGGGATCTTTTTGTGTCAACGGAAGTATGCCCTAGATATTATTTCTGAAACAGGATTGCTTGGCTCGAAGCCCGTAGCTACGCCTATTGAACAAAATCATCATCTTGGTCGGGATGATGGTCCTCTCCTTGATGATCCAGAACTATATCGACGCCTCATGGGTCGTCTGATCTATCTTGCCGTTACACGCCCTGATTTGGCTTATGCGGTTCATGTTTTGTCTCAGTTTATGCATGCTCCTACACAGACACACTTGGAGGGCGCTCATCGTATTGTGCGATATTTGAAAGGATGTCCGGGTCAGGGCATCCTTCTCAGTTCTACTAGTGATCTTTCTCTCCAGGGTTGGTGCGACTCAGATTGGGCAGCATGTCCTATATCTCGTCGATCTCTTACAGGATGGTTGGTGTTTCTTGGTGCTTCTCCCATCTCTTGGAAGACTAAGAAACAACATACAGTTTCCCGCTCCTCTGCTGAAGCTGAATATCGATCTATGGCTTCTATCACTTGTGAGCTTAAATGGCTCAAGGGTCTCTTGTTGAGTTTAGGAGTTCATCATCCTAAAGCTATTCCTCTCTTCTGTGACAGTCAGTCAGCTCTACATATAGCACAAAATCCTGTATTTCATGAACGTACTAAGCACATCGAGGTAGATTGCCACTTTGTGCGTGATGCTATATAGGAGGGTCTCATTGCTCCGTCCTATGTTCCTACCACAAATCAACTAGCGGATGTGTTCACCAAAGATCTTGGGAAGAAGCAGTTTGAGTTCTTACTTTCCAAGTTGGGCATTTCTGACTTGCATGCTCCAACTTGAGGGGGGGTGTTAAGATAATATTGATATTGTTGAGATAATATTTAGGAGTAATATGAGTAATATCTTTTAGAGTATAATATCTTTAATATCTTTTAGAGTATAATTAGGAAATTCTAGATGCTTATGCTTATTTCCTAGTGTGTATATATACTCCTTAATATTTAATGAAAAGCAACCTTTGCCATATTCTTGTCAATATGGAATCATAGATTCTTACACGAAAATGAATTTTACAAAATGAGAAACACGAATTGGAGCTTTTTCATTTAAAAATGGTTAAACGTGATAAAAGAGCATGTAGAGAGACAATTAGACAAAGTAAGGAAGACTTTGAAACCTGCAAACTACTGCAGGATGAAGAAACGATCTAAATTCGCCTACCTTCCTCTTTTCCTAGTCATCTATGGGATGGAATGAGGAAGGTAATGGGTTTTGTTTCCACTAGGATGGAGGGTTTTAAAAGGATGCAGTGTGATATGGTCTTTTAAAAGGAATGAAAAGGTGAATATGTCTAATCAAACTAATGAAAAGGGACAATATTACTTCACTCCGTTTCTACAATTAGTAGATAGTGCACAAGGGAGTACCATGAGCATCGCAATAAAAGTAGAACAAAACATGGATTTTTAAGTTGGCCTGGCTGCTCAATGTACATTGAGTGTCCGTCAATGTACAAAATAAAATTCGAAAAGTAATTGATTTGACATATTACTGTTCATCATTAAATGCAATAGGGTGGGTTTATTGTCATTTTTCTCTCCACTTCCCCATACTCCAACAATGTACATGTGTATACAATTAGTGAACATATGAATTATGATATAGTACACATGTGTAAAGCGAGTAAACATTGGTAATTGTTCAATATCTTACATGTAAGTGTACAAATCAATTATAGGTTTAGACAAAGTACATGTGTATACAATTAGTGAACATATGAATTATGGTATTATACACATGTGTAAAGCGAGTGAACATTAGTAATTGTACAATATCTTACATGTAAATGTACAAGAGATCATATTTGAGTATACATATGTCAAATAATAAAATCCTTGTATTCCCTATCTTGCAAATGTCATTATATATATGTCCAAGTATCAATTATTTGACATATGTACACTCAAATATGATTTTTTGTACACTTACATGTAATCTATTGTACAATTACAAATGTTCACTCGCTTTAAACATGTGTACAATACCATAATTCATATGTTCACTAATTGTATACACGTGTATATCGTCTAACCTATATGTTCACCCATTAAATTTTTGTGTCAAAGTTAATTGGAATAATTTTTTTTTGAAATTGAGTATTATTATATAATGAATATTTGAAATAAATAAATGAGCATGTTTAATAATCACAGTGAACAATAAAAGAATATATGCAAAAGTTAATTGGAACATTTGGAGGGAAATGAATTCAAAATGTTCAATTATGGAGGAGAGAGAAAGATAAATAAATCTGATGTACATTTGGGAGTTAATGTACAATGGGAGTTTTTTTGTACACTAGCAAAAGTCTTATATACACAGCGAGCATGCTGACATACATGATGACGTCGGCGAGGAGCACCATGCTCATAGTGCTCCTCCCTGCACCATCTAATTTGCGCCGTTTCTAGGCCTCAACATATGCGAACCGAACATGCCCTAAAATGATAGCAGTTGACCATTAATGAAAATTTTGCGAAGAAAATGAGAACCTCCATATTTATTATAGATAGTGGGAAAAACTTGAAACTTTTCTTTACAGATTCAACTCTAAGAGTTTGATTGTTATTAGGAAAAATGAACGTAAATAATCACAACTATTACCCATCTTCCATAATTAATCCCACCTTTCATAATTCCCAAATACTCCCATCTATTGTCCACTATTTCGAATACAGTCCCACTCGATGGCTGTTAGTACTATTTTTGGACAGTTTTAGATCTTCCACAATGCGTTATGGAGGGAATATTTGGATCTCATAATTGTACCCTCTCCATACCCTTTTGTACCCTCTCTATACCCTTAATTGGGACAAAATATGAATGACAAGCTTAGCACGTTCTCCTTAGCTGTATATGAATTAAACTGAACGGAAAGGAAGAGTAAGACGTAAGACGTAAGACGTAAGACGTGAGACGTAAATGTAATTATCCAAAGATGAATTAAACCAAGCTGAATCGAATTGAAATGAATTGGATCGAATTAGAATGAAACTAGAAACCGGCTAAGTTGATGAGTAAAGTTGCAAATTCAGTAGCAGAAACAGAAGAAGAGAAACTTCAAAGTTCAACAACCATTACACAAACCAGAAACACACTCTCTCTCTCTCTTCTCCTCCTCTTCCGCAAACTCCAAACAAAGGAGGAGAGAGAGAGAAACTAAACAAATTACCTCACGAAATGCGATCAAAACCTCTACTAAACCCAATTTCAATAACAATCATGCTATCTATCTCAATCTTCTTCTTCCTCTTCTTATCAGGATTCTTCCAATTCCCATCTTTAGCTTCTCCATCAATCATAAACCCACCCATCAAATTAAGTATACCCGACCCGTTTACTGACTTATTGGGTGCGTTTAGAAAATGGGATTCTCAAATGGGTTGTGCTAGATTTAGAGAAAAGTATCAAACTTTAGGGTTTTCTAATGCTTCTGATTCACTGCAATTTAGTGGGATTGATGAAGTGGGGTGTACTAATAAAGAGTTGAAATTAAAGCATGTGAATTTGTTGGTAAAAGGGTGGACTTGGATTCCTGATAATTTGGAGAATTTGTATGAATGTAAATGTGGGTTGAGCTGTTTTTGGACTAAATCTTCTGTTCTTTCTGATCCTCCTGATGCCCTTTTGTTTGAAACTACTACTCCTCCTTTGCAGGTTTGTTTCTGTTCAATTTTGATTGTTATGTTATACTACCTCACTTCTTTATTAATCACTACATTTTTTTTACACTATTCATCAATCTCTCTTTAACCAATTAATGATTTATGCACAAGGATAAAGATAGTCACGTGAGATCTTGTTAGATTCGTCTCGGTATATACTTAATCATAGTTAACTTTCTATGATTTTTACTTGAGCATAATTAGAGTTATTAACATTTAGAATTGTGCATTGGACCGCGTGAAACTCTATAGGTAGTGATTAATAAAGAACGGAGGAAGCATTACTTATATAGGATTCACATTGGATTAGGTATGTGTATTGAGATTTGATCTATTGCGACGAAGAATCATCAACGAAGGGCCTGTTCGTTATTGTTTTTTGTAACCGAATACTAAAAACCAAAATATGAAACCAGGAAAAGTAGTTTCAGTTTTTTGTTGTGAGTTTTTATAATATGCATGATTATTATCGGTATGACCAAATTTAAGTTTATTATACGATATGTATCATGACATTGATACCGAACTGGCCTTAAGGTGTAGCATTTTTAGTTGAGGTAACCTATTTTGCATTTTATTTTTGTAGTTATGGGGTTGATGAGAGATATTTAGTTAATGATTTTGCTCCTTGATAATCAAGTTTTTTTGGTAAAAAACATGTTGTGGAAGTTGAATTTGGTAATTGAAATTTTGTCGTGGTAGCAAAGAGCTTGGTTTTCGGTTGCAAGCAAAAGTATATGTTAAGCACGAGTTGTGACAAGAATTAGACATTGAGTATTTGGAACAGTTTTTGCCAAGACTTGAGAGTGTGAGATTCACAAGAAGATTGTTGCTTAGTTTAGTTTGTGCGTTTAGCGGGTTGTAACAAGAATTAGATGTTGAGTTTTTGGAACAATATTAATCAAGACTTAAGAGAGTGTGAGATTCATAAGAAGATGGTTGCCAGTTTGGTTTGTGCTTTTAGCGAGGTATGTGAAGATGAAGAAAGCATCTTTTGAGTATAGTATTGTAGTTTGAGTTTTGGTGTGTTGAGTAGTGTCAATTGTCAATCTATATTTTTGGGGAGAGGAGTTTCCAAGTTGAACATATACATGCTATTTGCAAGTCATCATATAAAAATTAGCATTAGTGAGAATTCTGTACTAGAGAACACAAAAGTTAGCATTAGTAATGCCTTGCATCTGGATTTTGTTATCCTTCGTCTGATGTAAGCCTTCGTTATGGTTTACTTTCATTTTCGCCTTATGAAGGATTATATTGAGCCGTTGCTGCCTTGTGGCTTGTGGGGACTAATGTAAAGCCTGATATTCTGCACGAGTCAGGCGGAGTATTCAGTACATGTCAGTATGTCACAATTTCACTTGCAGAATAGGTGGTTTCAAACCCTTTTTTTCATTTGATTGCAAATAACAATGTTAAACCAATTCGGTATAGAGGTAAACTATACTGCTATGATTATTGGAGTGGTGTTTATAGAAACCTGGAGTTGTGATATCTCGGTCTTGGAATGGTTTCGCTACTGAAAAATTAGGTTCTCAGGAAATTGATACAGTTGTGGGAGTTAAAACGGCTACTTAGGCCCTCTTTTGGACTAGAACAATGTAAATTAATTTTAGTTTATATCGGTCCAGTCCACTTCAGCAGCTCTTGGCTGAGTCAGGAATTTCAATCCGGTTCAATTCAGTCCAAAAAAATGGAGCTTTAGTGTGGTTGTGTTATGAGGGAAATATCGGGTTACGAGTTTACGACTTACGAGGATACATTAAGATCGAGTTGTGATAGGAAGTGGGCATGTGACTTTGTAAGAGCATCTTCTAGAGTGCGCAAGATAATTGGTATGAAAATTGTTGCTTTAGTTTGATTTGTGCTCTTATTGGGTTGTTTGACGATGTAGAGAACATACGTCAGTTTCACTTCAGTCTGATTTGTGCTCTTATTGGGTTATCTGAAGATGAAGAGAACATACATTAGCTCACTTGAGTTTGATTTGTGCTCTTATTGGGTTTCAACTTGTACGAATACAAGGCGTTTGAAGGTCACCATATTGTATGCCTCTGTTTGAGATTGTAGATCAAACTTAGAAGTTGGAATGAATGCCCTTTTTCGAATGCTGCTGATTTACCAATAGGTGTTCAGTAGGTATGCTAAAGTGGTCTTTCCTTGTGAAGAAAATTGGAATGGAATTCAAAATCCAAGGTCCTGTTGTGTTAACTGTGGGTTGATCTTCTGGGGATTAACTTGCCAAATATTTAAGTGATAGTAGATGTGTGGAGATGTGACTTACATAGTTCGACATCTCTTTCGTATTTTAGCCAAATCATGACTATGATGTCTAAAGCTTCTGAATTGAATCTTATTCTTCAACCCATGAGTAATGAGTAAGATATCTTTGTTTATAGCTGACGCTTGTGCATTTGCTGCTTCTGCAACTTTTTTAGTTTCATTCCTTCTACAAGTCTTTGTATCTCATCTTCTCATCATGTACCACGTTGAAGCGGCTCTAAATGGGATTTAAGGACATTAATGTGACACAAAACCTAATTTGATGGGCTAATGTAGCTTAAGATTATTCATGAGCAAAGAAATGTAATTTTCTCTACTTTAAGTCCAAAACTTGGGGATGGGTGCTCCATCATCAGAGGATATAGTTTCTCCTTCAATTTGAAGTTGAAAAAGAGTATCGACTCTTGTGGTTTGCTCAGATTATGGTTTACTATTTTGAGCCTGGTTTGTCTCTTTTCAGCATCCATTTGCAGAGTCAAAACCAAGTGGCTGACTGTGCAAAATTGAATAGAACTGGAAATACATTCCCTGGACGTTTGTTGAGGTTTAGGAGGTGTCGTTACCGTCATATGATCTTTAGGGCAAGGTTTTAAAGCTGGACTTGTTGCTTCGCTTTTCTTTTTTTAGTGCGTGCATTTGTGAGAGGTTAGGGGGGGGGGTCCCGAGGGGGTTTAATATAGGCTCGCTGTTGACCTGTTGTGATGTATACTTTCACTCATCTTCCACTTCTAATTTGTAAGTTGTTACTTTTTGTGAGTCTTGTTCTTGCCTTATCTTGGGTATTTTACCTGAGTTTGATGTTTCTTCAGAGACGCATGGGTGATCCACTACGCATCTACATGGATCTTGAGGCTGGTAGAAGACGATCAGGACGCGAGGACATTTTTGTTAGTTATCATGCCAAGGATGATGTTCAGGCAACTTATGCTGGAGCCCTTTTTCACAATAACCGAAATTATTATGTGTCTTCTTGGAAGAAGAATGTAAGTCCTCTTTAGCGAAACTAAAGCCAGTCTTTTTCCTTCTTATGCTTAAAATTTCTCACTTACTGATCCATATCCTCTGTTACCAGGATACTCTTATATACTGGTCCTCATCCCGTTGCCTTCCTGATAGAAATGACATCGCCGAGAGATTGCTTTCCTTATTACCTCATCATTCCTTTGGTAAATGCTTAAACAATGTCGGTGGCCTAGACAAGGCACTTTTTATGTATCCAGAATGTGTAAAAGACCCTAATTCTGCTCCTAAATGGTGGGATCATTTACATTGTGCAATGTCTCATTACAAGTTTGTCCTTGCCATTGAGAACACTATGACTGAGAGTTATGTCACTGAGAAGCTATTTTACGCCCTTGACTCTGGAGCGGTCCCCATATATTTCGGGGCACCAAATGTATGGGACTTTGTGCCCCCACATTCAATAATAGATGGTAGTAAATTTAACTCAATGGTGGAACTAGCATCTTACGTCAAGGCACTTGCTAATGACCCTGTTGCTTATGCGGAGTATCATGCTTGGAGAAGATGTGGTGTGCTCGGTAATTATGGAAAGACTCGTGCGACGAGCATTGACACGTTGCCTTGCCGCCTGTGCGAGGCTGTTAGTAGACGGGGTGGACGGTATGCTAGAGCTTTGTGATGTGTTGTTCTTTTGTGATAGTGAGGAGAGATTTCTGGTCTTCTTTTTTTCTTTTTTCTTTTTTCCAATTTTGTTAGAATCTGTTGTAAATGTATGTCCATTTGTTAGGGCAGAAAGGAAATACAAATAGGCTGTATGATGATGTTGAGAAATACCGTAATCATATTGTAGTGACTAGTGAGAATGAAAGTCATCATTTTTTATTATTTTTAAAGATACAAGAAAAGCCTTGGAGTTCCCTTCTATCAAGGGTGTACCTGCGGGGGATAAAAGTCATTATTAGGTCAAGTACTTGGTATGATACTCGTATATCCTATAGGTCGTGCTTGGAACTAATTTCATGTGCAAATATGTTGCCAATGGTTGGGAACTTGCGAAAAATTTGGATGTATAGACACAATATTGGTTAAAGTGCTTGCTTGGTTGAATCTCGATAAATATATAATTTGAGTGGGAACTACTCTAACTTGGGCTCTAGTCAAGATTTTAGCAAACATAGTCCAATAATTCTCAACTCGAGTCTAAAAATGCACTAGAGATACAGCTTTTTATATAGAGTATTCCCATGTTGTTCAAACATCTTACTTCCTCCGTTTCATTTTAATGCAACAAATGCACTTTTACGTCTCCTGAGGCATTACTTTAACCACAAATATCTAGAGTTACATATAAGTAAAAATTATAAATATTACATATTATAAAAGTACGTCACAAGATGAATCTAAGAAGATCCCATTCGATTATATTTTTCATTATGTACAAATCGCAAATATTAGTGAAAGTGAGAAGTGTGAATAGTGAAAAGTGGAATTGTTGCATTTAAAATGAAATGGAGGAAGTATGATTAAAACCTAGTTTTTGAGAAAGAAATAAAATATCTATAAACATAAATCATCCAAAATTCTGACAAACATGGCTCACCTTGGTGTCTTCCCTCTGTTTTTGAGAATTGACTTGATTTTCTCGATAGAACCTTTTGGCTACAACTTCAATCACTATTTGACAAATTTTCCTAATAACCAACTGCAACAAAAATTAGAGTTGGGATTTAGAATTCCTAGAAAGGTGAACTACGATGAATTTGTTATTCAACTTTAGTCACTCAAGATAGGATCTTTTATTTGGTTCTGAAAAGTAAGAATGCTTAAATAATGGGGTTTCTCTTAAATCTAGGGCATCTATCATATTAGGGCTTCTAAAAAACTTGAGTAATTATACAATTCGAAATGATATCGCATGGTTGGACACTATTAGATTATAAAATGATAACGTGTCTAGAAAAGAAATTTTGTGTAATTATATATATATATATATATATAGTGTCCGTAATTGTGGATTAATGTGGCGTAACCGTATATAAGACGAATCAAAGTTTTAGAACCCCGAATTTTAGATAGCCTCAATCTAGACTTTCGCAAACACACTCAACATGGGTAACTTTTAACCTTTCGCAACAAAAAGCAATTGGGGGAACCCTAAATAAGACTGGTTGTATGGTTTGCATGCACTAACTAAAATATTTTTTTCTTCATGGCATTGTGCTGGTGTTAAGGCTCCTGCTTTCTTAATGTAATCACCACTTAATACGATCGCTGATCCTAATATCATCAAGATTAAACCCCTTTTTGTTAACTCTCATCTCTTCATGACCTATTGACCTCCATCTTTAATTAATTTATTGGGGGATTTGATTAATTAATATGGTGAATATACTCTTGCTTTCGATGTTCTTTAATGCTTTGAGGTTGGATTATTTATACAAGTTGATTTATTAAAGTTTGGCAAAGTCAGAAGGGACTTCAGGAGGGAAAACTTCTCATTTTTAGAAGGAAATTTTTTGTTTTAGTGGCTTTTGTTTTAGTATATAGTACATTAGTACTCCAATAAGTTCCGCTATTTGGCTATTCATACCATGTAGCTTAAATATTCAACATGCTTAGGACTGTCCCATGCTTTTCAAGGTCCTGCACGAAAATTAAAATAGAGGTCCTTAGAATTGGAGGAGGTATGACTGTCAATATAGTATGATACCGATTGTATGGGGTCTGCTCAGCAGACCTCCAGCTAGCAGCGGACCACTGGTCCTACCACTCCACGTCAGAGCGCCAGGAGCAGAGCAGACCTCCTCAGGCAGACCGCTCCAGACATAACCTCTAGACTGGAGTTTAATGAAGGCCTTGTTCCACCTTGGCCCACTACCAAAGAGGCCCACTCACCTTACTAGGTCAGTTGCAAGTCCATGTCTCATATAAATACCCATGCCCATGCATGGGTAAGGTACGTTCAATCAAACACTCACAAAATACCTGCACTTGATACTCGTTTTCTCTCTACTAGAGATCTTGTGCTCAACTTGGACTGACTTAGGCATCGGAGAGGCGATCCTCGGAACCACCCCCGAGGTTTCTCCTTGTTTTGCAGGTAACCACCACCACGAAGGACGTTTGGGAGCCACGTTCCACCAAGTACCCACCACCACATACACTGTTGCTGTCTTGGACAGAAACAATTTGGCGTTAGAAGGAGGGAAAGAGTAGAAAAGCCCAATCTACAACTTCGCAATGGTGGTTCCAACCTCAGAAACACTCGGTTCCGACAGTTCAGGAGGAGAAAGCAACTCTCCACTGAGAGAAACAAACACGAGATCAACTAGAAGGGGTAGTGCTGCTACCACCAGATCAGGCAGGAGGGATAACACTGTTACCCCCCGTCAAGAAACTAGGCAGACCCAGCAGCCAAGCAGCTTAGTGGTCATGCCCACACCTGAGCAACTCCAAGCAGCCTTCCAAGTGCTACAATCTGCCCAACGGTTTATGCAAACTGTTGGAGGCCAACCTGCTCGAAAGAGGAGGAGAACTAGAACACATGGTTCAGTTCGAAGGCACCTGCAGCCGTCATCTGAAGAGGAGACAGACGCAGCAGAACCTCTATGCGGGTACAACATGACAAACATCACACCCACCCCAACGTCAGAGTATGGCCTATCTAGCCGCTCTGGACCTGGGTATATAAGAAGTGTTGGCAGGAAGCAGAATGAGATAGTGAGATGATGCAGGAGGATCACCCCAGTATGTTTGAGGAGCTGACACCCACAGGGTATACAGCAGGCTCAAGAAGGAGATCTGTCCACAGAGGAAATCCAGGAGGCGTGGCCCAGAATGTCCAGCCCTGGCACAGAATCAGGCGTAACTCAGGAGCTGAAGAGGCCCTGTCTGCGCCTGGTGGCGGAACGATCAGAAGGCATGTCAGCCTGAGATTGGGAACAATACCAGAAGAGGGCTCTGGCGATAATGGAGCCCCCACAGATCTCAGAGGACTCATAACCCACAGAGTCTACTCCAGACCCATTGTGGTATCATCAACAGAGGAGATTAGGTCTCCTTCCAAATCTCCCTTCACACCTGAAATCATCGCGGCCAGAGTGTCGAAAGCGAAGATCCCACCAAACCTCAAGTTTGAAGGGGAGGGAGACCCAAAAGAGCATGTGGCAGCCTTTGAGACCCATATGGAGCTAGGAAACTACAATGAGGCCACCTGGTGCAGACACTTCCCTGCCACTCTATCAGGGATAACTCAGACCTGGTTCAGAACTATCCCCCAGGGAACGATTGCTAACTTTGATGAACTGAAGAAGAGATTCAAAGAGCATTTCGTTAGTGGTAGTAGGAGGAACAAATCCACACATGAGCTGCTGTTGTTGAAGCTGACTCAGAACGAGAGCTTACGGGATTTCATAGGGAGGTTCAACAAAGAGTTGGTGCACATCCCAGAGCTGGAGCAGAAGCTCGCTCTGCACGCTCTGAGGAACGCCCTACCCCACCCCAGTAAGTTCAGAGATGACCTTAAATGGGTCACCATGACGGAGCTCAGCCTGGCCCTGGCAGAAAAATACATAGCTGTCGAAGACTTCAATAAAGCCTCGACACACGGAGCAGGAACAGGAAGACCTGCCAGGCAAGATACCAGACAGAATGAGCACCAGTTTATGGGAGGCAGACTGAACTTCGGAGGCCCCAGGCCCCATCAGAGCAGAGGAAGAGAAAAGCAAAAAGAAGCAGAGAGGGAAGTGGACCGGCTGAGGGCCCAGGAGAAGTATAACAACTACATCAACCTCAGCGCGCCAAGGGCTTAGATCTTTCTGACCAACAGAGATGACAGCAGGTGGCACAGACCACCTCCCACCAAGAAGAGAAGCCTAGGCCCCAACATGGCAGAGTTCTGCGCTTTCCATGAGGCGCCAGGCCACAGTACAGAAGACTGCGTAAGCCTAAAAAAGGATCTGGAAAGCCTAATCAGACGAGGCTACTTTAAAGAGTACCTGTCCTTGAATCAGGGGATCAAGGAGAAGGAGCAACAGAGCGAAGGGCAGAAATTGCAGGACAAGCGGGCAGAGATAAGGGAAGGAAAAAAAGAAGACGATATACGTCATATTTGGCAGTTCTAGTTCGATGGGGGGAGAGAGGGATCATCTGAGGCAGCTCACCCACCCCAACCTTTACTCCATCGACCAGGCAGAGCTGAGCCCAGATCTGCTAAACATGACCTTTACGGCAGAGGACTGCAAAGGCATCAGTTTTCCACACTCTGACCCTCTAGTGTTCACTCTGGAGATTAGCAGCACAGATGTACGAAGAATATTGTTAGATGGCGGGAGCGCCGTGAATATCCTTTATAAGGACACCTTCAATAAAATGGAGCTGGACCGTTCAATGCTGAAGCGAGGAGGAACACCAATCGTTGGATTCACAGGGAACTCCATCATCCCAGAGGGGAAAATACATCTGACTGTGACCACATAGGGGCAGAACGGAGTGAAGAGAACTGTAGTGCAAGAGTTTCTGGTAGTAGACCTCCCGTCACCGTACAACGCTCTGATGGGAAGGAAGTTCATTGAGGCAGTACAGGGAATCCCGTCAACCCATCACCAGACCATGCTTTTCCTAAGTAGCACTGCTGAGGTGGGCAGACTGAGGGGGAGACCAGAGAGCAGCTAGGTCATGCAATCTGAACGCTCTGAAGAAGGATAAAAGACCTCCTCCTCCTGACCACTCTGGGTCCAGGAGAAAGAGGAGAAAGGATAAGAAGGAAGGAAAGAAGAAAGAGGCTGAAGAAGCCAAGAAGGACCAGGCTGAAGAAGCCGGGAAGGAAAAAAAGGAAGGAAAGGCCGAAGAGGCCAAGGAAAGAAAGGAAGAGTGTGCCTTTATCAGTGAGGCTGATGCTCGGCTGGAAGCAGAACAGGAAGCAAATAAGCCTGAACCGGGAGAAGAGACCGAAGAGGTACTAGAGCCCTGCAAGTATCCAGAATGGATGGCCAATGTGGTGATGGTAAAGAAGGCGAACGGGAGCTGGAGGATGTGTGTCGACTTCACAGACCTCAATAAGGCCTGCCCCAAGGACTGCTATCCCTTGCCAAGAATCTACCAGCTGGTAGACTCTACCATTGGTCATGCTCTTCTCAGCTTCATGGACGCATTCAGCGGATACCATCAGATCTTCATGGATCCTGCAGATAAAGAGAAGACGACATTCATCACCCCTATCGGGGTATTTTGCTATGTCATGATGCCCTTCGGGCTGAAGAATGCAGGCGCCACCTATCAAAGGCTGATGGATCAGGTCTTTGCAGGTCAGAGGGGAAGGAATCTGGAGGTGTACGTGGATGACGTCATCACCAAGAGCAAAACTGAGACTGACCATATAGCAGACCTAAAGGAAACCTTCACTAACCTCCGCAAACACAGCATGAAACTGAATCCTAAAAAATGCGTGTTCGGAGTACGGTCAGGGAAATTTCTGGGCTATCTGGTCAGTGAAAGGGGGATCGACGCGAATCCCGACAAAGTGGAAGCAGCTATGGATCTGCCAGAGCCTAAAAGCATCAGAGACATCCAGAGGCTGACAGGCAGAATGACAGCCCTGTCCAGATTCATAGCTCAGTCTGCAGAGAAAGCTCTCCCGTTCTTCAAGATATTGAAGGGGAACAAAGAGTTCAAGTGGGAAGCAGAGCAGAGGGAGTCATTCCAGAAGCTGAAGTCACACCTCTCTGGTGTGCGAACACTGGCCAGACCCAGGACAGGGGAAGCTCTCTTCCTGTACATTGCTGTTACTGCTGCAACTGTGAGCGCAGTCCTGTTGAAGGAAGAGAACAAAAAGCAGCAGCCAGTGTACTTTGTGAGCCATACCCTCACGGGAGCAGAAACACGCTACCCATTGATAGAAAAGGCAGCCTACGCAGTAGTGCTGGCCACCAGAGAGCTGAGGCCCTATTTCGACGCACATCCCGTCACTGTGCTGACAAATATGCCTCTGGAAAAGGCAATGGAGAAGGTAGACAAATCGGGGAGAATCATGAACTGGGCCCTGGAGCAGACAGGGTTCGGCATCAAATTCGCCCCACGAACCGCCATAAAAGCACAAGCTCTGGCTGATTTCCTAGCACAGTGTGCCTATCAGGAAGCAGTGGGAGAGCCCAGAGCCTGGGAAGTATTTACAGATGGGTCTGCAACCATCAACGGCTCCGGTGCAGGCGTGGTCATCAGAACCACGGAAGGGAAAATCATTAAATACGCCTTGAAGTTCATGTTTTCAGCAACCAATAATGAATCAGAGTACGAAGCGGCCATCGCTGGACTGCAACTCTGCCAGACCCTGGAAGCCAAGCACGTCCACCTCAAAATTGACTCTCAGTTGGTAACCAACCAAGTCAAGGGGGAGTATGAGGCTAAGGAGCCAACAATGCAGAGCTACTTGGCCAGGATGAGGTCTCTAATTTCAAATTTTGAAAGTTTTAGAATTGAACAAGTGCCTAGAGCACAGAACGCCCAAGCAGATGCTTTGTCCAAATTAGGAAGCAACAGTCTGCAGGAGCTGAACAGGTCTGTTCTGGTGGAAGTCAGACCCACCAGTGCAATCTGCGAGGACGCAGAGCGAGTTTTGGAGTTGGAGGATATGCCAGAGTGGATCAGGGAGATCGTTGAGTATAAACAGACTAGTAAACTACCAGAGGGAAAGATGAAAGCAAGAAAGCTCAAGCTGACAACATGCAGATACTACCTGATCGGGGACGAGCTATACAGGAAGTCTTTCTCTCTGCCCCTACTCAAATGCGTAGGGCAGAGAGACGTAGACTACATACTGAGAGAGATCCATGAGGGACTCTACGGGCAGCACATCGGGCCAAGAGCTCTGGCCCATAAAGCTCTCAGAGCTGGTTATTATTGGCCCACAATGAAAGCTGACTCTGAGACTCTGGTGAAAAAGTGCGACAACTGCTAGAAGTTCGCACCAAATATAAAGCTGCCAGCAAACGACCTCATGCCGATCTACAATCCTATCCCATTTGCCCAATGGGGACTAGACATTCTGTGACCCTTTACAACGGCCCAATATAAGAAGAGATGGTTAATTGTGGGGGTAGACTACTTCACTAAGTGGATAGAGGCAGAAGCCCTATCTACCATCACAGAGGCAGCCGTCAGAAAGTTCCTATGGCAGAGCATCATCACCAGATACGGGATTTCGAAGGCTTTCGTCTTCGATCACGGGAGACAGTTTGACAATATGCCCCTGTCAGGGTGGTTAGAGCAGTTCGGGATCAAATACGCTCTATCCTCAGTCTGCAACCCTCAGTGCAATGGTCAAGCCGAATCCGCTAACAAGCAGATCCTGATAGGTCCGCAAAAGAAGCTGGAGGAACAAAAAAGCAAGTGGTTAGAGGAGCTGCCTAACACTCTGTGGTCAATCAGAACCACAGTCAAAGAGTCAACTGGGCAGACCCCCTTCCACCTAGTATATGGTTCTGAGGCCGTCATGCCTGTTGAGATCGATCAGAGAGTCTGAGGATCAGCCTATTTGAGCCAGGTCTGAACGATGAAGCTCTGAGAACAAATCTAGATCTGCTGGATGAATACAGAAATGAAGCTAGGCTCAGAATGGAAGCCTACAAAGCCAGAGTCAGCAGATACTATAACCGGAAAGTGAGGGCTAGGCCTCTGGAGGTAAGGGATCTGGTGCTCAGAAATGCAGCAGCTGTGCAGAAAGACAAAATACACGGAAAGCTGTCGGCTAAGTGGGAAGGACCCTACCAGGTTAGTGAAGAGCTACACCCTGGAACCTACAAATTGAAAAGAATGGATGGGAGCGAACTGAAAAGCAACTGGAACGCCCGAATACTGAAAAAATACTTCGTGTAACCCAGATTGTATCAAAAAACTCCTATGAATGAAAGGCCTTTGAGCCACCCTTTGCAAACTATACACTCTCCATTTCACATTAAACCCCCATCCCCTTATCTATTCTTTATGAAAAACAAATGAAAAAATCAGACAGACCATTAGCAGACTGAGAAAAAATACCACAGTCTGGCAAAAGAAAACATGGTCTGAGTCAGACTGAAGGCTGAAGAGGCCCTTCAGAGACAAAAGTAAACTATATAATGAAGAAAGGGAGCCAGCCGAAAGGTCAACTCTGTCCAGAGCCCATGAGGATCGCAGAGTGATCGGATGCCGACTCGACTTAGCGATGTCATAGACCTCTACCTCTAAACCTGCGGGGCCGAAGGCCCAAAAAGCAGCAAGGATAAGTCATAGACACCTAAGGTTAATGGGGACGCCAGAGTTCCAAAGAACCAAACGTACCCCGACACGAAAAGGATGGCAGAAGGAGTTAAAGGCCAAACCCCGAAACTCCCAGAATCATCATGACTTAGGGCGTCAAAATACCTCCTTTGCTCTGCTTATTGTTGAATTTTTGTCACGCATAAGGCAGAGCAGAAGAGTAAAGGGCCCATAAAGTCGCAGCTCTGAGCAAATCTCACCCGCCACCGAGCCAAGTAAACGAAAACGCTCAGATATGTTGTATGGTTGCACAGCAAACTCAGCATCAGAGCAGAATGCAAGACATGCCGGGCAAAAAAGCAGCAGAGCACAAGCACTTAGCAAAAATAACAAAACTTAGCATGCACGAGATAGAAGAGACAAAAGTCAACAAAAGAATACAGCTTGCATTCCTGAAAAATCATTGTATCTTACAAGAAAGATATGGCTATAAGCCAGATCAGAATGCTACAGAATACTACAACAACGGCGGCTACCTAACCAAAAGAAGGGAGCAAATACAGATGAAAAGGAAATGTTTGACTTTTTAATTACAAATATTACAAGATAAGTCAATTAGGATATTATCGGAGGGCAAAAATGGAGGACTGCAGTCAGTTCAGCACAGGCTCCCAGCTCATCCACCTCTGCAGCTCAGACAGGAGTCACAAGAAGACTGAGGCGAAGCGTGAGATAGCCGCCCGAGTTCCTATTGCTTAGGAACAGAGCTGCCATCTCTCGCAGAGCTCCCATCAGCTTGTTGCTCTGAAGACTCTCCCTCTGGAGGCAGAGAGTAGAGCAGCTCCAAGTCTCTGAGCTCCTGGGTAGCAGGAGGTTGCATGTGCACCTCACTGGCGTAGGCCTCCTCGAAAGCATGCCAGTCGAAAGCATGTTCCCGAACGCCTCCTCCATCTGCGCAGCCCGGGCTGTCTCCTCAGCAAGCAGCTGGACCTCCTTCTGCTTCAGAGCTTCCTCAGCCTCCTTAGCCTGCTGAGCCTCCCTCTCAGAAAGCAGCTTGGAGAACTCTGCCCCTAGCTCCTCCTCCCTCAGTCTCAGAGCCTCCTCAGCCTCCTTCGCTTGAAGAGCCAACTTAGCGGAGCAGCCTTCATGCTCAGCCTGTATAGCAGAGAGCTGACCCTTGAGCTGCTCCTGCTCCTTCAACGCTGCCTGTAGCCTGGCCTCGGAGGTCTTCAGCTTAGTCTCCGTCACTGAAGCGCGAGACAAAGCCTCACTAAGCTGGGAAGAGAGCCTAGAGTGCTCAGCCGCGATAGCCTCTGCTTGCATCGCCTGACCCTCCATGCGTTGGTTGGGGGTCCGCAGGGTGTCGCGCTCCACAATCAGAGCATCCCTCTCCTCCTCAGTTTCGCGGCAGGTAGACACAATCAGAGAGTTCTGAGCCTTCAGCTTGGCGTACTCTTGACTCTGCTGTGCTACCTGAGCCTTAAGCTGCTGCAGTTCAGGGAGATCTGCCTCATGTCTACCCAGCCCGACAGCATGGCAGAACTCCCCAATGAAGGCGCCAGCCCCCACAGCCTATATTAAAAAGTAAGACAGATCAGATTAACCACAAAAATACCACAATCTGCCGAGGAATAAAAGTTGAAGAACTCACCAAAGGAACATCCTGGACGACGTAATCCCCAGAGAAGCGACTGGCCAGGAGCTTCAACCACTCACTGGGGTCAGGGAAGGCCACAGACATTTGCTCCTGCCCTGAGCCTCATGCTGGTCATCCGCCGATCTCCTCTTCGGAGAACCTGAGCCAAAAGAAAGACCAGTAAGGTCCACAGAAGGGAAAGAGTCGGAATTGAGGCCAGGTAGAGGATACGCACCTTTGGTGACGACGTCATCCTCAACATCAATGATCCGAGGGGAGTCAGCAAGGAGACGAGTCTTCTTCTGAGGGGGAGCTCCTTCCTCACTCTGCCTCTCTTCTGGTCTCTTCTTGGAATGCGAAGAGACCTCAGACTCAACTACAAGCTTCTGAGCAACCTCTGCAGGAGACTTAAGCTAGCCCGCAGTTTGAGCAGATATCTGAAGAGCCTCGGCAGACTGCGCCTTCTTAGCTCGCAACTGCTGCTGAAGAAAACAAAAGGTAGAAATGTCGTCAGCAAAATAGGGCACAGATCGAGTTGAAAATTATAAGAGAGAAGAAAAGAAAAGAAAGCACTAACCAGGCGCGCCAACTGCTCAGGAGTAGGGGCAAGGACCTGCTTGAAACCTCTGGGAGGAGGAGCAGCAGCCTTCCTTCCAGGAGGAGTAGGCTTCTGGGCAGAGGGAGTAGACTTCTGAACAGGGGGAGACACGATAGTCTCCAACACCTCCCCCTGGCTGGTCTGAGCAGGCGTAGGGATGGCCTTCCCAGCGGGACCTATCACATCAAAAACAAAACAGCAAAATCAAGAACTCTCAGATAAAAAGAAATCGGTGAGAAAGAGCAGTCTGGGTTAAGAAGACACCTACCTGATGCAGCCTGGCCCTCACTCTGGCCAACGACAATCTGAATCGTGACAGTCTGAGCAGTCTCTGCCTCAGTGGTCATGCCCACACCTGAGCAACTCCAAGCAGCCTTCCAAGTGCTACAATCTGCCCAACGGTTTATGCAAACTGTTGGAGGCCAACCTGCTCGAAAGAGGAGGAGAACTAGAACACATGGTTCAGTTCGAAGGCACCTGCAGCCGTCATCTGAAGAGGAGACAGACGCAGCAGAACCTCTATGCGGGTACAACATGACAAACATCACACCCACCCCAACGTCAGAGTATGGCCTATCTAGCCGCTCTGGACCTGGGTATATAAGAAGTGTTGGCAGGAAGTAGAATGAGATAGTGAGATGATGCAGGAGGATCACCCCAGTATGTTTGAGGAGCTGACACCCACAGGGTATACAGCAGGCTCAAGAAGGAGATCTGTCCACAGAGGAAATCCAGGAGGCGTGGCCCAGAATGTCCAGCCCTGGCACAGAATCAGGCGTAACTCAGGAGCTGAAGAGGCCCTGTCTGCGCCTGGTGGCGGAACGATCAGAAGGCATGTCAGCCTGAGATTGGGAACAATACCAGAAGAGGGCTCTGGCGATAATGGAGCCCCCCACAGATCTCAGAGGACTCATAACCCACAGAGTCTACTCCAGACCCATTGTGGTATCATCAACAGAGGAGATTAGGTCTCCTTCCAAATCTCCCTTCACACCTGAAATCATCGCGGCCAGAGTGTCGAAAGCGAAGATCCCACCAAACCTCAAGTTTGAAGGGGAGGGAGACCCAAAAGAGCATGTGGCAGCCTTTGAGACCCATATGGAGCTAGGAAACTACAATGAGGCCACCTGGTGCAGACACTTCCCTGCCACTCTATCAGGGATAACTCAGACCTGGTTCAGAACTATCCCCAGGGAACGATTGCTAACTTTGATGAACTGAAGAAGAGATTCAAAGAGCATTTCGTTAGTGGTAGTAGGAGGAACAAATCCACACATGAGCTGCTGTTGTTGAAGCTGACTCAGAACGAGAGCTTACGGGATTTCATAGGGAGGTTCAACAAAGAGTTGGTGCACATCCCAGAGCTGGAGCAGAAGCTCGCTCTGCACGCTCTGAGGAACGCCCTACCCCACCCCAGTAAGTTCAGAGATGACCTTAAATGGGTCACCATGACGGAGCTCAGCGAGGCCCTGGCAGAAAAATACATAGCTGTCGAAGACTTCAATAAAGCCTCGACACACGGAGCAGGAACAGGAAGACCTGCCAGGCAAGATACCAGACAGAATGAGCACCAGTTTATGGGAGGCAGACTGAACTTCGGAGGCCCCAGGCCCCATCAGAGCAGAGGAAGAGAAAAGCAAAAAGAAGCAGAGAGGGAAGTGGACCGGCTGAGGGCCCAGGAGAAGTATAACAACTACATCAACCTCAGCGCGCCAAGGGCTTAGATCTTTCTGACCAACAGAGATGACAGCAGGTGGCACAGACCACCTCCCACCAAGAAGAGAAGCCTAGGCCCCAACATGGCAGAGTTCTGCGCTTTCCATGAGGCGCCAGGCCACAGTACAGAAGACTGCGTAAGCCTAAAAAAGGATCTGGAAAGCCTAATCAGACGAGGCTACTTTAAAGAGTACCTGTCCTTGAATCAGGGGATCAAGGAGAAGGAGCAACAGAGCGAAGGGCAGAAATTGCAGGACAAGCGGGCAGAGATAAGGGAAGGAAAAAAAGAAGACGATATACGTCATATTTGGCAGTTCTAGTTCGATGGGGGGAGAGAGGGATCATCTGAGGCAGCTCACCCACCCCAACCTTTACTCCATCGACCAGGCAGAGCTGAGCCCAGATCTGCTAAACATGACCTTTACGGCAGAGGACTGCAAAGGCATCAGTTTTCCACACTCTGACCCTCTAGTGTTCACTCTGGAGATTAGCAGCACAGATGTACGAAGAATATTGTTAGATGGCGGGAGCGCCGTGAATATCCTTTATAAGGACACCTTCAATAAAATGGAGCTGGACCGTTCAATGCTGAAGCGAGGAGGAACACCAATCGTTGGATTCACAGGGAACTCCATCATCCCAGAGGGGAAAATACATCTGACTGTGACCACATAGGGGCAGAACGGAGTGAAGAGAACTGTAGTGCAAGAGTTTCTGGTAGTAGACCTCCCGTCACCGTACAACGCTCTGATGGGAAGGAAGTTCATTGAGGCAGTACAGGGAATCCCGTCAACCCATCACCAGACCATGCTTTTCCTAAGTAGCACTGCTGAGGTGGGCAGACTGAGGGGAGACCAGAGAGCAGCTAGGTCATGCAATCTGAACGCTCTGAAGAAGGATAAAAGACCTCCTCCTCCTGACCACTCTGGGTCCAGGAGAAAGAGGAGAAAGGATAAGAAGGAAGGAAAGAAGAAAGAGGCTGAAGAAGCCAAGAAGGACCAGGCTGAAGAAGCCGGGAAGGAAAAAAAGGAAGGAAAGGCCGAAGAGGCCAAGGAAAGAAAGGAAGAGTGTGCCTTTATCAGTGAGGCTGATGCTCGGCTGGAAGCAGAACAGGGAAGCAAATAAGCCTGAACCGGGAGAAGAGACCGAAGAGGTACTAGAGCCCTGCAAGTATCCAGAATGGATGGCCAATGTGGTGATGGTAAAGAAGGCGAACGGGAGCTGGAGGATGTGTGTCGACTTCACAGACCTCAATAAGGCCTGCCCCAAGGACTGCTATCCCTTGCCAAGAATCTACCAGCTGGTAGACTCTACCATTGGTCATGCTCTTCTCAGCTTCATGGACGCATTCAGCGGATACCATCAGATCTTCATGGATCCTGCAGATAAAGAGAAGACGACATTCATCACCCCTATCGGGGTATTTTGCTATGTCATGATGCCCTTCGGGCTGAAGAATGCAGGCGCCACCTATCAAAGGCTGATGGATCAGGTCTTTGCAGGTCGAGGGGAAGGAATCTGGAGGTGTACGTGGATGACGTCATCACCAAGAGCAAAACTGAGACTGACCATATAGCAGACCTAAAGGAAACCTTCACTAACCTCCGCAAACACAGCATGAAACTGAATCCTAAAAAATGCGTGTTCGGAGTACGGTCAGGGAAATTTCTGGGCTATCTGGTCAGTGAAAGGGGGATCGACGCGAATCCCGACAAAGTGGAAGCAGCTATGGATCTGCCAGAGCCTAAAAGCATCAGAGACATCCAGAGGCTGACAGGCAGAATGACAGCCCTGTCCAGATTCATAGCTCAGTCTGCAGAGAAAGCTCTCCCGTTCTTCAAGATATTGAAGGGGAACAAAGAGTTCAAGTGGGAAGCAGAGCAGAGGGAGTCATTCCAGAAGCTGAAGTCACACCTCTCTGGTGTGCGAACACTGGCCAGACCCAGGACAGGGGAAGCTCTCTTCCTGTACATTGCTGTTACTGCTGCAACTGTGAGCGCAGTCCTGTTGAAGGAAGAGAACAAAAAGCAGCAGCCAGTGTACTTTGTGAGCCATACCCTCACGGGAGCAGAAACACGCTACCCATTGATAGAAAAGGCAGCCTACGCAGTAGTGCTGGCCACCAGAGAGCTGAGGCCCTATTTCGACGCACATCCCGTCACTGTGCTGACAAATATGCCTCTGGAAAAGGCAATGGAGAAGGTAGACAAATCGGGGAGAATCATGAACTGGGCCCTGGAGCAGACAGGGTTCGGCATCAAATTCGCCCCACGAACCGCCATAAAAGCACAAGCTCTGGCTGATTTCCTAGCACAGTGTGCCTATCAGGAAGCAGTGGGAGAGCCCAGAGCCTGGGAAGTATTTACAGATGGGTCTGCAACCATCAACGGCTCCGGTGCAGGCGTGGTCATCAGAACCACGGAAGGGAAAATCATTAAATACGCCTTGAAGTTCATGTTTTCAGCAACCAATAATGAATCAGAGTACGAAGCGGCCATCGCTGGACTGCAACTCTGCCAGACCCTGGAAGCCAAGCACGTCCACCTCAAAATTGACTCTCAGTTGGTAACCAACCAAGTCAAGGGGGAGTATGAGGCTAAGGAGCCAACAATGCAGAGCTACTTGGCCAGGATGAGGTCTCTAATTTCAAATTTTGAAAGTTTTAGAATTGAACAAGTGCCTAGAGCACAGAACGCCCAAGCAGATGCTTTGTCCAAATTAGGAAGCAACAGTCTGCAGGAGCTGAACAGGTCTGTTCTGGTGGAAGTCAGACCCACCAGTGCAATCTGCGAGGACGCAGAGCGAGTTTTGGAGTTGGAGGATATGCCAGAGTGGATCAGGGAGATCGTTGAGTATAAACAGACTAGTAAACTACCAGAGGGAAAGATGAAAGCAAGAAAGCTCAAGCTGACAACATGCAGATACTACCTGATCGGGGACGAGCTATACAGGAAGTCTTTCTCTCTGCCCCTACTCAAATGCGTAGGGCAGAGAGACGTAGACTACATACTGAGAGAGATCCATGAGGGACTCTACGGGCAGCACATCGGGCCAAGAGCTCTGGCCCATAAAGCTCTCAGAGCTGGTTATTATTGGCCCACAATGAAAGCTGACTCTGAGACTCTGGTGAAAAAGTGCGACAACTGCTAGAAGTTCGCACCAAATATAAAGCTGCCAGCAAACGACCTCATGCCGATCTACAATCCTATCCCATTTGCCCAATGGGGACTAGACATTCTGTGACCCTTTACAACGGCCCAATATAAGAAGAGATGGTTAATTGTGGGGGTAGACTACTTCACTAAGTGGATAGAGGCAGAAGCCCTATCTACCATCACAGAGGCAGCCGTCAGAAAGTTCCTATGGCAGAGCATCATCACCAGATACGGGATTTCGAAGGCTTTCGTCTTCGATCACGGGAGACAGTTTGACAATATGCCCCTGTCAGGGTGGTTAGAGCAGTTCGGGATCAAATACGCTCTATCCTCAGTCTGCAACCCTCAGTGCAATGGTCAAGCCGAATCCGCTAACAAGCAGATCCTGATAGGTCCGCAAAAGAAGCTGGAGGAACAAAAAAGCAAGTGGTTAGAGGAGCTGCCTAACACTCTGTGGTCAATCAGAACCACAGTCAAAGAGTCAACTGGGCAGACCCCCTTCCACCTAGTATATGGTTCTGAGGCCGTCATGCCTGTTGAGATCGATCAGAGAGTCTGAGGATCAGCCTATTTGAGCCAGGTCTGAACGATGAAGCTCTGAGAACAAATCTAGATCTGCTGGATGAATACAGAAATGAAGCTAGGCTCAGAATGGAAGCCTACAAAGCCAGAGTCAGCAGATACTATAACCGGAAAGTGAGGGCTAGGCCTCTGGAGGTAGGGGATCTGGTGCTCAGAAATGCAGCAGCTGTGCAGAAAGACAAAATACACGGAAAGCTGTCGGCTAAGTGGGAAGGACCCTACCAGGTTAGTGAAGAGCTACACCCTGGAACCTACAAATTGAAAAGAATGGATGGGAGCGAACTGAAAAGCAACTGGAACGCCCGAATACTGAAAAAATACTTCGTGTAACCCAGATTGTATCAAAAAACTCCTATGAATGAAAGGCCTTTGAGCCACCCTTTGCAAACTATACACTCTCCATTTCACATTAAACCCCCATCCCCTTATCTATTCTTTATGAAAAACAAATGAAAAAATCAGACAGACCATTAGCAGACTGAGAAAAAATACCACAGTCTGGCAAAAGAAAACATGGTCTGAGTCAGACTGAAGGCTGAAGAGGCCCTTCAGAGACAAAAGTAAACTATATAATGAAGAAAGGGAGCCAGCCGAAAGGTCAACTCTGTCCAGAGCCCATGAGGATCGCAGAGTGATCGGATGCCGACTCGACTTAGCGATGTCATAGACCTCTACCTCTAAACCTGCGGGGCCGAAGGCCCAAAAAGCAGCAAGGATAAGTCATAGACACCTAAGGTTAATGGGGACGCCAGAGTTCCAAAGAACCAAACGTACCCCGACACGAAAAGGATGGCAGAAGGAGTTAAAGGCCAAACCCCGAAACTCCCAGAATCATCATGACTTAGGGCGTCAAAATACCTCCTTTGCTCTGCTTATTGTTGAATTTTTGTCACGCATAAGGCAGAGCAGAAGAGTAAAGGGCCCATAAAGTCGCAGCTCTGAGCAAATCTCACCCGCCACCGAGCCAAGTAAACGAAAACGCTCAGATATGTTGTATGGTTGCACAGCAAACTCAGCATCAGAGCAGAATGCAAGACATGCCGGGCAAAAAAGCAGCAGAGCACAAGCACTTAGCAAAAATAACAAAACTTAGCATGCACGAGATAGAAGAGACAAAAGTCAACAAAAGAATACAGCTTGCATTCCTGAAAAATCATTGTATCTTACAAGAAAGATATGGCTATAAGCCAGATCAGAATGCTACAGAATACTACAACAACGGCGGCTACCTAACCAAAAGAAGGGAGCAAATACAGATGAAAAGGAAATGTTTGACTTTTTAATTACAAATATTACAAGATAAGTCAATTAGGATATTATCGGAGGGCAAAAATGGAGGACTGCAGTCAGTTCAGCACAGGCTCCCAGCTCATCCACCTCTGCAGCTCAGACAGGAGTCACAAGAAGACTGAGGCGAAGCGTGAGATAGCCGCCCGAGTTCCTATTGCTTAGGAACAGAGCTGCCATCTCTCGCAGAGCTCCCATCAGCTTGTTGCTCTGAAGACTCTCCCTCTGGAGGCAGAGAGTAGAGCAGCTCCAAGTCTCTGAGCTCCTGGGTAGCAGGAGGTTGCATGTGCACCTCACTGGCGTAGGCCTCCTCGAAAGCATGCCAGTCGAAAGCATGTTCCCGAACGCCTCCTCCATCTGCGCAGCCCGGGCTGTCTCCTCAGCAAGCAGCTGGACCTCCTTCTGCTTCAGAGCTTCCTCAGCCTCCTTAGCCTGCTGAGCCTCCCTCTCAGAAAGCAGCTTGGAGAACTCTGCCCCTAGCTCCTCCTCCCTCAGTCTCAGAGCCTCCTCAGCCTCCTTCGCTTGAAGAGCCAACTTAGCGGAGCAGCCTTCATGCTCAGCCTGTATAGCAGAGAGCTGACCCTTGAGCTGCTCCTGCTCCTTCAACGCTGCCTGTAGCCTGGCCTCGGAGGTCTTCAGCTTAGTCTCCGTCACTGAAGCGCGAGACAAAGCCTCACTAAGCTGGGAAGAGAGCCTAGAGTGCTCAGCCGCGATAGCCTCTGCTTGCATCGCCTGACCCTCCATGCGTTGGTTGGGGGTCCGCAGGGTGTCGCGCTCCACAATCAGAGCATCCTCTCCTCCTCAGTTTCGCGGCAGGTAGACACAATCAGAGAGTTCTGAGCCTTCAGCTTGGCGTACTCTTGACTCTGCTGTGCTACCTGAGCCTTAAGCTGCTGCAGTTCAGGGAGATCTGCCTCATGTCTACCCAGCCCGACAGCATGGCAGAACTCCCCAATGAAGGCGCCAGCCCCCGCAGCCTATATTAAAAAGTAAGACAGATCAGATTAACCACAAAAATACCACAATCTGCCGAGGAATAAAAGTTGAAGAACTCACCAAAGGAACATCCTGGACGACGTAATCCCCAGAGAAGCGACTGGCCAGGAGCTTCAACCACTCACTGGGGTCAGGGAAGGCCACAGACATTTGCTCCTGCCCTGAGCCTCATGCTGGTCATCCGCCGATCTCCTCTTCGGAGAACCTGAGCCAAAAGAAAGACCAGTAAGGTCCACAGAAGGGAAAGAGTCGGAATTGAGGCCAGGTAGAGGATACGCACCTTTGGTGACGACGTCATCCTCAACATCAATGATCCGAGGGGAGTCAGCAAGGAGACGAGTCTTCTTCTGAGGGGGAGCTCCTTCCTCACTCTGCCTCTCTTCTGGTCTCTTCTTGGAATGCGAAGAGACCTCAGACTCAACTACAAGCTTCTGAGCAACCTCTGCAGGAGACTTAAGCTAGCCCGCAGTTTGAGCAGATATCTGAAGAGCCTCGGCAGACTGCGCCTTCTTAGCTCGCAACTGCTGCTGAAGAAAACAAAAGGTAGAAATGTCGTCAGCAAAATAGGGCACAGATCGAGTTGAAAATTATAAGAGAGAAGAAAAGAAAAGAAAGCACTAACCAGGCGCGCCAAATGCTCAGGAGTAGGGGCAAGGACCTGCTTGAAACCTCTGGGAGGAGGAGCAGCAGCCTTCCTTCCAGGAGGAGTAGGCTTCTGGGCAGAGGGAGTAGACTTCTGAACAGGGGGAGACACGATAGTCTCCAACACCTCCCCCTAGCTGGTCTGAGCAGGCGTAGGGATGGCCTTCCCAGCGGGACCTATCACATCAAAAACAAAACAGCAAAATCAAGAACTCTCAGATAAAAAGAAATCGGTGAGAAAGAGCAGTCTGGGTTAAGAAGACACCTACCTGATGCAGCCTGGCCCTCACTCTGGCCAACGACAATCTGAATCGTGACAGTCTGAGCAGTCTCTGCCTCAGTCCTGTCAAACTCCGTCATCGCTTGGCGAGACTCCTGACCAGCTTCACCAGACTGGGCAGAACCATCCACTGGAGTGGGTTCTTTCTCAGCCTTGTCCAACTCGGTCATCGCTTGGTCAGGCTCTCCCACGGACACGTCCTCCACCACAGTTGGTTCTGAAAATAAGCAGAAAAGATGAGAAGTCTACAACAGAGTGCACACAAGCAGAAAGAACAGATTGATCATCGTAAATAGTACCTGGTTGCACAGGAGGAAGCTGTTGCAGGGGATCAACAACCAGAACGGTCCCTTGCAGAGTGTTGGCTTCCTCTGCATCACCATCATCGTCGTCGTCCTCCGGCAGATGCACAGCACGCCGAGAACGTCGGGTCTGCAAAGGAACATCCGCCGCCTCCTCATCATCACCAGACTCAATCTCTGTGACAGTGGCGGAAGGGCCCTCCTGCGGCCGAGACACCCCGGTAAACCTATCCACAAGCTCCGGGCGCTTGGTCTTGAGGGAAGGATGGTCCAAGGGAGTAGTGTTAATCTCCCTGATAAAATTAGGGACGGTGTAGGTCCCTGGGTCTGGTATAGGACGATACCTCCGGCACACCGAAGACTGACTCAGACCCAGCTCCCAAGGGATGGCAGACCCCAGAGTCTCTGCAAAAATCAAAATATTCATCAACAAGTACTAGTCAGACAACAGACAGAAAATAATGGAAAGGGGCAGAGCATGTTCACGAGCTCAAGACCCACCCTTAATCAGAGCACGAACAACTTTCTGCACGGAGCTGCAGAACAGCACAAACAATGAATGCCAGGGGGCACAGCAGAAAGGAAAACGAAAACGTCAAAGATAAGGGCTGGCAGAACACTTACCAGTAGTATAGTCGGGTGACAGCTTGCCTATCCTCAGGAAGGCATTCTGACACATCACATAGTGATGCGGCAGCCAATACTTGGGAAGAAACTGCTTCCCAACAGTTGGCTTGGATTTGGACTTGAAGTAGTAGTAGGATACCCTCTCGTCCCAGTTCAGCACATGAGGGTCCATCTGCTTCTGAAAGTCAGGCGCCACAGGGCGCAAAGGAGCCTTAAATTGATAATGGTGCCCCTCATCTGTCGGTACCCTAACGAATACGAAACTATCCCGCCAATCCTTCAAAGTGAGATCAACAGGATAGACCGTCAGATGGTTGGTTCGTACCGAACCTGTGAAGTAGCCGTACTCCCCCTGCCTCTTAAAGTAGAACAGACACTTGAAAAGGTTTATGGTTAGGGGGAAGTCCAGAGCTTCACAGACCCAAATGAACCCTTGAACCTTCTTCAGAGACTGGGGATTAACCTGGCAGAGTGCCATCTTATACTCGCAGAGAACCCACTCCAAAAACCAGTGGATTGGAAATCTAAGCCCAAACTCCAACTGCTTGAGATAAACAGCAGTGTACCCCTCTAGTACATCTACCATGCTCTGACCCTCCTTGGGAAGTACTACCCAAGATCCGCGAAGCGGCTTGATCTCCGCAGCAATCTCAAGGCAATACGCAGCATGCGCCCGTTTGAACGCATCTGCAGATTTCTTCGCCAAGTAAGGCTTGCCCTTATTTTCATAAAGGGCAGTAAGCCGCATCTCATAATCACTGTAGTCCCATTTGACTGTGGGCAGAGTAGGCTTCAACTTATAGTTGGGAGGGAACCTGTTGGTTTCAGGACCCAACAGCTCCTTGCGTAAGCCGTTCCAGGGGTCAAAGACCTCCCATTCCTCTGGAACCACCTCGTCCTTACACCGAGGCAGATCCAATTTCAAAAATGGAGACTGAGTATCCATCGGGTAAGGCTCATCCGGCTCAGATGAAGAGGTAGATACCACACCCTTCCCACGGGAGGCGGCAGACTGAGAAGTAGACATTCTGCACAACATAAGAAGCAGAAGACAATACATTAGACTTGAAGTCACAACACAAGACAGTCTGGCACCTCAGACCTATAGACTGAGCTACCAGACTGGGGGGCAAGGATATGTATGGTATGTGAGGATCAGAGATAGCCAAGAAATAGGATATTTTCTTGCTTTTCTTGCAAAAAGATACATGTAAAGTAGCCTGGCACCTCAGATCTACAGACTGAGCTACCAGACTAGGGGGCAAGGATATGTATGGTATGTGAGGATCAGAGATAGCCAAAAAATAGGATATTTTCTTGCTTTTCTTGCAAAAAGATACATGCAAAGTAGTCAGATCTACAGACTGAGCTACCAGACTGAGGGGCAAGGATATGTATGGTATGTGAAGATCAGAGATAGCTAAGAAACAGGATATTTTCTTGCAAATGACACAAACAAAACAATCAAGGCACATCACAGATCCACAGCCCAGCAAATAAAAAGGATAACAGGGTAAACAAAGCAAACCCTAAAAATCACACAAACAACAGTAGAGCAGAGCTCAGCTGAAGAAGCAGAGCAGAGCCTACCACCCAGAACAGAGCCCAGCTGAAGAAGCAGAGCAGATCCTACCATCCAGAGCGGCAGAACGAAAATGAAACAACACCTAAACAAGGAAATAAACAATCGCATATGAAGACCAAAGGAAAGAAAACTATAACCTCAAGAACACAGGCAGATAAGTGCGTACAGAAGAAAAAAAGGGGGAGAAACCCATAAACACAGAGAGGATCACATCCAAACCATCCAAGAAGGAAAAAAATCAAAAGTAGATATGGGAAAAAGAGTTTACCTGGATGGAGAACGGAAGACGCTGAGAAAAGAGAAGACGAAAACCACAAACGCAACAGTATCAACACTTCAAATGGAGCTCCAAACGCAGACAAATCCCAGGGAAATCGAGAGAAATCACCTGAAAATGGCTAGAGCAAAAGGAAATTCTTGGAGAACAACAGGAAAGATTGAAAGCAAAGAGTTCGAAAGAGAAGAAACTGAAAAGTTTCACAAAAGGTCGATTCAGCCTTTAAATAGGCATAATTCGTCCACTCAGCATTAACTTGTCATCATTACATTCCTTGGGAACCCAAAGAGTCACATCAATTTAATTCAATTCAAAATGAATTAATGACCCTTGCTCAACACCCCAACCAAATGGGCGGGAAAAATGGAAGCATTCTGGAGTTTGTGAAGAGCAACTCCCAGAGAGTCACGTATCAGTCTGCGAAGAGCAGAACGACAGACCAAAAACAAACGTACCCAGCATATTGCAATCTGCAAAAACTGGGTCCGGGGGGCAAATTGTATGGGGTCTGCTCAGCAGACCTCTAGCTGGCAGCAGACCACTGGTCCTACCACTCCACGTCAGAGCGCCAGGAGCAGAGCAGACCTCCTCAGGCAGACCGCTCCAGACATAACCTCTAGGCTGGAGTTTAATGAAGGCCTTGTTCCACCTTGGCCCACTTCCAAAGAGGCCCACTCACCTTACTAGGTCAGTTGCAAGTCCATGTCTGATATAAATACCCATGCCCATGCATGGGTAAGGTACGTTCAATCAAACACTCACAAAATACCTGCACTTGATACTCGTTTTCTCTATACTAGAGATCTTGTGCTCAACTTGGACTGACTTAGGCATCGGAGAGGCGATCCTCGGAACCACCCCCGAGGTTTCTCCTTGTTTTGCAGGTAACCACCACCACGAAGGACGTTTGGGAGCTATGTTCCATCAAGTACCCACCACCACATACACTGTTGCTGTCTTGGACAGCAACACCGATCTTGTGCAAAAATTTAAATAAAGGCCCGTGGGAAATAAATTCCCTTATGCTTCACATAAATCACGTAGTCTAATGAAGTTACGCTGTTGACAAAGAGCAACCTATTTCATTGTTTTTCTTGCTGAATTATCTTCATATGAAGATATCTACCGTGTAAATCTCTACATACTTATGCACGCCTCGTGTGCATTAAGGATAGATATTAATGATTGAAGGTGTATATTGGAAATCGAACAAAGTTTAGATAGGATTGAGGGAGTATTTTGCAATATTCGTAAGACGAAAAAGGAAAGATGCTCAAACTAGTTCCAAGGATTTATTTGAATATGAAATGTTATTAATTATAATGTTTTATCACCGGTCCACCACCAGTCATAATCTAACTCAACCTTTAACTTGAAATTGCAAAATGGAGGAATATAATAGTAATTCCCATGCATTTCATTAGGGAACTTATTTCCTATAAATTGCAATTTCATGGGAATTTTGATTGCCCATGTAAACCAAACGACCACTAAATATATAAAACAAGTATTGTCTTAGACCCTGATTTGTTTACTTTAAAATAATAAATTCAGTTAAAATAGGTTCAGTTCAGTAAAAATAAGTACAATTTTGTAAAAATAGACTAAGATCAAGTTCATTTCAGTAATAGCAAATTTGCCAAAAAAACCCAATTCAGTAAAGAAAAGTTCAGTTTAGGTAAGTTAAGTACATTTCAGTTTTGCAATATATGTTCAATTCTATAAAAATAAGGACAATTCATTAAAAAAAAGTACATTTCAATGCAAGATAGTAAAAGTAATATTACTCCATAGGTTCTTTAATGTTCCCATTTTTACTACTCCTACAAGTACCAAAGCAAAAAAGAGAGATAATGTCTAAGTGATTCCTTTTTGTTTATCTAAATAGGAAGAATGTAGGGGTGAACTAATGGATAACCATTAGGGTCCAAGAAGTAAGATAAAGTAATGTGAAAAGGAAACAAACCTTTGCCCATAGGAAAATAAATTAGAAGTGAGTACAACTTTAGACAACAAACTTAAACGGAAAGATAGTAGAACTTTAGAGAATGAAGGGTTTCTCCCAGTTATTGTAACTCCTAATGCCAAGGAAGATGATGTTATAGGCATGTGGGTGGGGACGTACAATTAAGGAAACCACTAATTTTATAGTAAATGTGGTGATTAAAGCAAGTGAGAGAAAATTGTAAGGTACATATAGGACCAAAAGGTGTAAGGTACATCAACTTAAATGTTGCACAAATTTAAAATAAAATAAAATGAAGAATAACTATTAAGGAACCATATCAACAAAAGTTTAAAACTGATGGTTGAAAGCTCAATAATAGATCTACTCTAGCACGCCTCCTCACCCAAGAGCTTTTTGGGCTTGAAATGTGGATGCAAAACAGGCTTTCGTATATCTAGCTCCAAATTGTATTTCACTTGGAAAAGAGGGGGTGAATAAGATTTGAACTTGTGACAATCTGGTCACGCTAACTCTTGATAGCATATCAAGAAACCAACTTAACCAAAAGCCTAAACTGATGATTGAAGAACCATGAGTAGTTTCATACTCTATCAAACCCCTCACCCCAGAGTCCTTTGGGCTTGGAGTGTTGACAACAAAGGCTTCTATTGTACCTAACGCCAAATATTCCACTTAAAAAGGAAGGGTAGATGAGATTTGTACTCGTAATTTTGTGGTCACACTAGCTCTTGATACTATGTTAAAGAACCAAGTCAACCAAACGCTTAACATGATGGTTGAAGGCCCAAGAATAGTTTTATAATTGAAAAAATCATCTTGGTTTTAAAAATTGGTTAATTGGCTAGATAGATAAACCAAAACCTTGTGTGATTCTGAGCCTAATAGACTACACATATGCATCCGTCCCATTTTTCTTTTATGAGTGACAGTTTCCTCTATAAAGTATGGCTCTGGAACTTAGCTTGATACTCTTTGAAACTTTTGGGACAAATGAATGAATAACTATGAAGAAATGATTTAGGGATTCTTCTTCATATATTTGAGGTCCCATGATTTTTCTTTCATATAATATTATCCATGTGTTGTCCCTTTTGAGGGTTTGCTTTCCTTATTTTCATGACTACCCGCAACAAGCTGACGGACATGAAACCCAAGCCTAGCTAGTGCAGTAATTACTAATATTAACTTTGAGCTTGTATTGTAGTGTTGACGTAAAAGGGTGAATAATAGAAAGTTTTGCATATGTTGGAAAAGTGAAGGAAAGGAAAATAAAAAAAAAAGAAAGAAAAAGTAGACATATTCTTTTGAGAATAGATAGAAATAGTGAAATGGCGAATGAAAATTCTTGGAAATGATAAGAAAGACTTTTTTTACTCTTTATTACTGAAAATTGTGTCATGATTCTAGTTGGATGTTTGTGTCCTTTGTACTTGTTGGTCTATATAAGAAAGTATTATGAAACTTTCAAGTTGAGCTATCAATAACTATAAAGTTTAGGAAGGCATAACAAAAACAAAATCAAAGTACCAAACAAAGATCCTATTTTAAATCCATACATATAAAAAATGTTAATCTAAATCATTACTTGAAATGGTTTACAACAACTAAAGCTACTAGTATCGAAATCTAACAAATACCTCTCCAATCACTATAATAACAAAGAAAAACGAAAGTCCCCGAAAAAATGAACTACGCCATGAAGGAGGAGGTCGAGTAGACTCAGGATCCGACACTGGTGGAGGTAGAATAGGAAGATCTACCCCAAGTCTGACATCAAACACCTCAGTCCCACTCCCACCGTCCTGAAGTGGAACAGGGGAAGTCAGCCAATGGTGTAATGTCAGAAATACCAGGCAACCTAGTGCCGTGAGACCAACCCAAAGACGTCGCAAGGGATCCTCGTGGGTCATGCTCAAAATGATCGTACCAACAACTCCGACTGAAGTGTGAACGACCATATACTCAAAGATAGGTATAATGGCCATCTGGAGACAAAAGAAGTCGGCCGCGAAAAGAATAGTGGCACCAAGTGAGTTAGAGGCGTCAGTCAGACTACCATCCATCATCCATGGTGCAGCCAAGTGGTATGTAGAATGTCGCAGTGCAAGCCACTACAATAAATAATGGAATAGGTGGTATGCGGACATAGCGATGCCTCCTGATGCGATGAGTGTAAAGAATTACTACCAGATGCACGATCAAAAATGAAGTGATCATCAAAGTCAATAAGATAACTCCGCTAATCTGCAAATAAAATATCAAATTTTGATGAAAATTGCTATGTCTCGGATAATGCACGAGTCTTTGTTTTCCCCAACTAACTTTCAGAGAAGTTCAATTCAATTCCGCTCTATTCAATGTAGTTCAACGCCATTATGTTCAATTTAGTTGAATTCAACTTCATTTAGTTCCGTCTATCTCCATTCAGTTCAATTTAGCTCCATTTATTATTTGACCATTTCTGTCGATATTATTATTATTGTTAATCTAATTTAATTTACTAATTATTTTATTGGTATTATAATTGATAAACATTCATTTGGTAAATATATATTTACTTATTATCTTATTATTAATTCTGATAATAATCATAATAATAATAAATATTATTGTTACTATTATAATAATAATTATTATTAATTACTATTTTTTATTAAGTATTGTTTATATTACTATTATATTATATTAATTTTAGATCTTTATTTTTAATTTATCTATAACTATAATCTATTAGTAACTAAATGATTATTATCATTATTCGTTAATTATTATTATTATTAAATATTTAGCATTAGTAATTAAAATGATAATTTTAAAATTATTATTTTTATTTAATAATTCATAATCATGGATTTATCATCATTTATCTATTATCTATAATTAATTACTATTCTATTGGTTTCAATTTAGTTTATTTCAGTTCAGCTCCATTCAGTTTAATAGTTCTGTTAACTTATGTTAAGTTAAGTCACTCAGTTTAGCTTAGAGTCCATTCTTTTCAACTTATTTTCAGTGCTTATAAGTTCAGATAAGTTCAGATAAGGTCGAATAAGGTCTAATGAGGTCTAGTAAGGTTCTTATATTTTTTATATTACAATATTATTATTATTATTATTATTATTATTATTATTATTATTATTTCTTTTGACAACATTATTATTATTATTATTTATTATTATTGTTATTTATTATCTAATATTTATTATTATTATTTTCATTTGGCTATCATCGTTGCTTGTACGCTTGAGAATTTTCGTCTACATTTCTGTGGATTGTCGTTTGTAATGTATTCTTATAAATATTAAGCTATTGTAGTTGGTGGTTGTTCTTGAATCAATATATTTGTATGCATCTTTTATATTTGCCTTCGTAGAAATTTATAACTAATAGTAACAATAACAATAAATAATGACTTATACATCAACAATAATAAATAATTATAGTATTAATATAATAATTTGAATAATAATAATAATATGATAATAGTAGTAGTAATAATGATAATAAATATTAAAAAGATAATAAGAAAAATAGTAATAGTAATTGTTATAAAAGTAAAATGGTAATAGTATAAACAATGATGATGATAATAATAATAATAATAATAATAATAATAATAATAATAATAATAATAATGATAATAATAAGATCGAATAAGGTTTAATAAAATCGAATAAGGTTTAATAAGATCGAATAAGATCTAATAAGATCGAATAAGGTCTAATAAACTCTAATAAGGTCGGATAAGGTCTAATAAGGTCTAATAGACTCTAATAAGGTCTAATTAGAGGTGTCAAAAATAGACCCGACCCATGGGTGTACCCGTACCCGACCTGTATCTGACCTGTTCCGATCCGAATCAAGTCTCAAACCCAATCTGTTCCGACCCAAAGTTAACCCGAACCATATTACATCCGAGAAAATAAAAAAATGACCCGATCTGTACCGACCCAAAGTCAACCCGAACCCAGTTAGACCCGAGATTCTAAGATCTGTATCCGATCCGCACCCGACCCGAAGACACACCGAACCCAAATAGATCCGACAAAGACCCATATAAACCCGACCCATTGTTACCCGACCTGATTGTAACCCGACCCAAGGTCAACCCGACCTGTTTTAGACTTGACTCGTTCCCTACCCGACCCTTATCAACCCGACCTGATATTAAGCGAACTAATCCTAATGTCGCCCCAACTACTTGAAAAATCAAATCAACCCCCACCTAAGCCCATACAACCCTAAATGTTATTTGACTAAACTTAATTTATATCTAATATAAATTTATATTATTGTAGTTGCAAGATATTTGTAAATGAATTCATAATAAAACTCTTACTTCAATTGTAAGTTGACTATGTTCATAATAATAACTTTTAATTAAATATTAAAATAGAAAAATCTACAGTAATCAAATAATATATTCTAATCTTTCGTTTATGTCTACCTAAACACATATTCTTGTTATATATATTTATAAATGAAGTACTTCTTAGAATTAAATTTGTAAACTTAAATCCATAAATCTCTTACTTAATTGAAATTTAAGTATATAATCAAAATAATAACTCTTAAATTTTAATTAGTCACAATTTGAAAATTAACTTTAAATCTCTTCTACAATAACTATATTTTTTATTACCAACCACAAATCATATGCTTTTCACATAATAGCCTAAATATGACCTTTATGTTTCAAGAAACAATGTATAAAACCACAAATGAATATCCTCACAAGCATTTGTATTTCGTGAAACAAATCTGCCTATTAATTACTTTAAGAAAAATCACCAGCACCCCTCACAAGCATGTACCAATTGTCATTCTTATTTTAAGAAAAATACCAAATCTGCTTATCCTCACAAGCATGTAGCAAGTCATTAATATTATATATAGGGTACATCTAAGGAACAAAAACCCCAGCACCGCTTTCAATTGTAGCATAATAAAAATCGTACCAAAAAATACCAATCGTTTGTACGACAAATCTAGGTGTTCTACACGTGTTACATTCACATACTAAGACTACATCATAAACCACCAAAAAGGAGACTTTACATAACACAACCACGGTTGTAGAGCACAAAATGAAACAGCAAAGGCTGCTTATAGCACCAAATCAACATCCAGCAGATGCACAACAAACCGGCAGCTACAAACAGCAACCCAGCAAACCGGTGGCGCAGCAACCAACATCAACCTAGCAGCAAAACAACAAGGTACCACAACAAAAATAAATCAAGATATAAATAAACACAAAAACAATAGTATTTGAACAACAAAACACCCAAATAGTAGAAAAAACAAAATCCATCAAACCCTCATATATAATCCAAGTAGATGCTACTAAATTGCTACTAAAATCGGAGAGATACACATACCCTCATATTTCAAGTAAAGACGGAGTAATATACATACTAGTAGACACACATAAATGAGAGTAAAAAACAAAAGGCATTCTTTTAGACATTTTATCATATAGTTGGTGTGCACCTAACAAAACCACATATAAAACAATGAAGAAGAGCTTCCTGGGTATTAGGTGAACTTTAAAATACAACAAAGGCATTAACAATTCAATCATATAGGTGCTGTGTAATAGAGAATAGAGAATAGAGAATAGAGAATACCAACTGTCCATCCTCTACGTGACTCCACTGTAAGAATTATGAATTCCTCATAATTTCATTCTTCATTACATTACACCAACTTCCTCATATATACCACTATAAGATTATAGATATGCAGTAGTACTTTGCTAAAATGCGTGTTCTTTCTCACCACAATTGTAGCTGTTTGTAAAAATTCCTCATTGCATTAACAAGTCCAACGACAATTAATTCTCAATTCAGGAACCCATATAAGATTTATCTACTTTAACCTTGAAATTGATTAAAACTTTCAGGGCTTCGTGTGCAATTACGATATTGGTGATAAGATTTATAAGTATTTCAATCATATATTTGTAGCAAACAACTTATATAATTGATAAAAAAAACTAAAATAACAGGAAAAACATGAGTTTTAAGCGAACAAAACAGAATATAATCAGATCTATGAATGAAATTTGAGCAACAAAGAAAATGGTGAAGGGGCTTACTTGGAAACAACAACGGCAACGGAAGGTATTCAGTACTATCCAAGCAACGAACCACCAATGAGATTCAATCGTGTCCTTATTTAGATTTGAGGAAAAAATAAAGAAGAATGAATTAGAAACAAAATAAAATAATAAATCATTTATTCATATGTAGAAACTAGAAAGTAGAAAAAGATACAATGGTGAAGTTGTTTACCAGGGAAGATGAAGGTGGCGCTGACCCTTGTTAGGGTAAGAGTTTTACAGAGTGAAAATGTGAAATGTTAGTGTGGGTTAGGGTTTTGTAATATATACTTATGTCTTTGGGAGAGATTGAGAACCATTGGATCAAAGTAAGGTTAGATTATTAGTGTTGGACAGCTGGAATTTGTAATCAACGGCTGTAAGTAAATATGTGATTCAATCAACGGTTAAGATGGGTGATCCATGTGCCTTCTCCCTAGCCAATGAAATTTCAAGAATGATGACAACAACAATAATATTTTGCTAATTATTTTTTTACTATCTTACTTTCTAGTATATATATATATATAAATATATATATATTATATATAGGTCAACTAATAAAAAATGGAGGAAGTATATGTATATATTATATACTCATTATTATTATTATTATTACTATTATTATTATTTATTATTATTATTATTATTATTATTATTATTATTAGTTTCTTATTATTTTAATTCTTTTTATTGTTATCAATAGTTAATAAAACTATATTATTATTATATTCATATATGTGAACCTAAATAAATATCTTATATATCGATCCAATATAATGATAATTGATTCTACATAATGATAACTGATCCAATACATAAAGCTTAAATATCATATAAATTGATCTAATATATTGATGTTTGATCTAATACATTGATCTTAACTATCTTATACATTGATCTTATAATAGATTAATGCTTGATATCATGCATTACTCTTAAATGTCTTATTTATTGATCTAAATTGATGATTGTTGCAGGCTCTGTTCTTTTCAACTTGTTTTTACTGATCTGAACTTATCTTTACTTGTTTAAACTTATTAGACCTTATTAGATGAAACTTTATTAGAGTTTATCTAACCTTATTCGTCCTTACTAGATGAAACCTTATTAAACCTTATATGAAATTATCTTAACTTGTTTAAACTTATTCGACCTTATCAGACCTTATTAGATGAAACTTTATTAGAGTTTATCTGACCTTATTCGATCTTATTAGATGAAACCTTATTAAACCTTATATAAACTTATTATTGCTTATATGAACTTATCTTAACTTGTTTAAACATATTCGACCTTATCAGACTTTATTAGACAAAAATTTATTAGACCTTATCATTGTGTTATTGCTTATTATGTTAAATAGTGAAAGTATAGGCCAATAAGTGATTAAAAATATCCACATGGAATATATCAATTTAATTACAAAATTATTAGAGCATAATATGCATACTAAATTGAATTTGACTTTAGTTTTACTATTTTGAAACATTTCTAGACTATAATCTATGCTCATCTTAATTATCAACTAGTTAAAACAAAGTAATTTTGACTTATACTAATTAATTATATTGTCAAATCTATCTTAATCGCAATTATAATCATGATTTTTTTAAAGATATATTTAAGGAATGAACTTATTGGTTATTACTTAGTATAATGTTTGAATGATTACTAGTAGTCTATTACTGATATCTTAGTCAAGTGAGCTTAGTATTAATTTTATATGAAATAAAAAACTTTTGAACTTATAAAACACGAATTTATATGAACTATTGTATATTATAGATAATATATATATATGAATCGATGAGTGAAAAATAGTCGTTAAAGACAACAATTACACGATGTAGGAGAATAACTTGCCATAGAATGACAATATACCTTAATGATGTTCCATTATCAATCCCAACGGGCACGGCCCAACCCGAATTTAAATCAATATCAATAATAATGATACGAACTGAAACAAACCAACTCGTGACATTGAAATGACCCGGCTCAAATTGATCGAGCCCAATTAGACCAATACTATCAATATCGATAATATCATGAATTGATTCAAACCAACTCGTGACATTGAAATGACCCGACTCAAATTGATCGAACTCAATTAGACCAATACTTGTAGCGATTAAACCAAGTTAGCATGAACTCAACTTGACCCGACTTGACCCAAGTTTATCCGAAACCCAAATTAACCCGACCCAAGTATATTCGAACCTCAATCTAATCCGACCCAAGTCTATTCGAAACCCAAATTGACTTGACCCAAGTCTTACCGAACCCGTCTGGACCCACACAAACCCGTTCAGAATCCGACCCAAGATTACCCAAAACCGTTCAAACCCGACCTGATAATGACCGACCCATACCCGACCTGCAATACAACACACGTTGAACCGACGTTGAACCGACCCAAATTCACCCAACCCGACTCGCACCCGACCCAAGGATATGTTAGACCCGGTAATACCCGAGCCAAACACACCCGACCCAGCTTAGGTCAACCCAAACCCACCCAGTGACCCAGTTTGACACCTCTAGGTCTAATAAGATCGAATAAGGTTTAATAAGGTCTAATAAACTCTAATAAGGTCGGATAAGGTCTAATAAGGTCTAATAAACTCTAATAAGGTCGGATAAGGTCTAATAAGGTCGGATAAAGTCTAATAAGGTCGGATAAGGGCAAATAAGGTTAGATAAGTTCAGATAAGTTGAAATGAACGGACCCTTAGTGCAGTTAAGTAATTTTTCGCCTAAGAGCACATGCTCATAGTGTAAATACGCACAAGTCATCTAATTTATCGAAAGTTATTAAAAGATACGGTCTAACTTTATATTAAAACTAGACTACCTTAAGCCTATTACTTTGTTTAAAAAGCCCATCACTTTACCCATCCCTTTATTTTAAAAGGTGTTTTTTTTGTCTCTTCTTTCTATTAGATTTAGCGGTGTATTATAAGAGCAACTCCTAATTTATATACAAAAATAATACATTCTAAAAAAAAAGAATAACATATTTTATTATAAGAATAGATTCCATGATTTTAGGAGTAGTGAAGCATATTACACGTGAAAATTAAATAAGAGAGAATCATATTAACATTTAGATTATAGAAAAAGAGTATAACATATCATAATAAGCATAGAGTTTTGGTTCCCGTCACTTAGACCAAGTACCTATTACAGTGTATCTTCCATCCCTTCTTTTCTTACTCTTAACCAATCATTTTTTTTAACCTTCAAATCTATCAATATTTTCTAATTTACATTTTAAACATCCGTTCTTGAAAATCATAAAAACAAAAAAAAAGAAACTAACCTCAAAAGAGCCACGAGGTTTCCAGAAATGGAACCGGCGAACATTGACGAGAAAGTAGCTCGCTGCGGCAAAACACAATCAAACTAGACTAACCCAAAAGCGAGCATATTGGTTCATTTGCGTCATTCGCTTGAAAGATTCCAACTTCGACTTGAAGAAGTCGAGGGTGAGAGAGGAAGCCATGAAAAGAGATGGGGAAGAAAGAGAGGCGAAAAAACGAGACAGAAATGTTATAACAGCGCCGGTACAGTTGAATAGTTTACCAACGGCGAAGTTTAGACGAGGGGAACAACATTGGCGGACCTATGTTAGAACAAGGGGGGACGGTTGTCCCCCCACTTTTAAAAAAAATCGGGTAGGAAATCTTAATTAAATCGAATTTATGTCGATTAAATTTGGATTTGATTTCAGTTTGGCTTAATTTAATAATTTCGGGTAAGAATCGGTTTGAATTAATTTCTTTTTAAATTAGTCTAAGGTTCAATCCATACTCAATACTTTTTACTCTTTTCTTTTTTTTTACTCTCTTTGACATAGGAATATTTCGAGTATTGATTAAATTTTGTGAATTTTTAGAACATTGTTTATCGAACTGTCAAACATTCATAATTTGTCCCCCAAAATGAAAATCCTGGGTCCGCCACTGGAGGATAAGGTATTCATCTATGGTGATTTTCTTCTTATGGTGCTGATTTATAAAACTTGCTCACGCTGTCACGCGTCACGTCACGCCTTTTGTTTCTCAGGAGATCTTTGTTTTTTTTGTCCTTTCTTGAAGTTGAATTGCTTTGCTGGGAACTCACCATTATCTATTTATGTGTTGCTCCGTTGATATATATACCCCTATATATAATAGGCTCTATTTTATTTTATAGGTATGCAGGAATTCTTTATGTTTCTCATTTGTAAGAAAGATGAAAATACTCGTTACACATAAATGAGAGTCATTTGTAAAATCGTTATATTAGTCTAAAACTGTTTAAAATAATATAATATTTCATTAGTCATCCGCAAATAACAAGTCTGGAATTTAGTCAAACACCTACTTTATATAGAATTCGATAGAAAACTTTAAAACTTATAATTCCCTAATCCATGTTCCACCTCAAGACGAGAACAAATAAAATTTTCTTGCACCTTAAAAAAAATTAATAGAAAATAAAGGAATTCAAAATTCGGTCCAAACTCGAAAAAAGGATTGGAACAATGTTTTGTCCTAGTCATTGGTCCGGAATTTGGTCTAATTTTGATCCTCGTCGGTTTTTGATTTGCTCTTGGGCTAATGAGCATCCATATTTATGTTAAGGATGAAATCGTCATATATTATCACTTTTTTCTTCCTCTTATTTTGACAGTCACTTTTTTCTCGATTAGTAAAAAACAGGTTAATAACTTTTAAAAAATTTCAACTCTTGAAAAGTATTTTACCGATGAAACCAATTCGTAAAATCATTGTACTATTAATAATCAAAATCAATAAACACGCTATAAACGAGAAAGGAAATAGAAGAGCAAATCAACAATGGGCCTGTTCTCTTCAGCATAATTCAGCTGAACTGAACTGAACAGAACAGAACTGATTAGAGCTGAACTGAACTGAACAGAACTGATTGGAGATGAACTGAACTGATTGGAGCTGAACTGAACTGAACTGAGTTGAATTGAATTGAATTAAATAAATATATAAATAATATTTAAACAATAATAATATGAATATTAAATAAAAATTATAATATAAGTAATAATAATGAAAAATAATAATAGTATTTTGGGTATTTTTAAATGATGGTTATAAATAAATAATATTAATAATCATAAATTAATAATAATAATAATGATAATTAATAAAAAATTATATAGTCTTTGTATTAATATATTAATACTTGATGATGATTATATAATAACAATAATATCTAAGAAGTAAATTAATTAATATATCTATTTTAATAATTAGATTTAATAATATAATAATATTTAGTAATAAAATAATGATTGGGTCGGAGCGTGCAAAATTGCATCATAAACCGTTTTGACTTGATTTGATTGGTTTATGCTTTTGACCTAAACCATGTTCCTCCCTAATGATAATAGTAATAATAATGAGTAAAGTTATAATAAATAAAATAATATATAATAATAATAATAATACTTAATAATAATGATATAAAATAAATAATAATAATAATAATAAGAGTAATTAGTAAAATAAATTATAAAAGAACTGAACTGAACTGAACTGAATTGAACTGAAATGAACTGAACTGATTGGAGCTGAACTGAACTGATTGGAGCTGAACTGAACAGACTGAACTGATTGGAGCTGAACTGAACTAAACTGAAAATAAACTGGGGAGAACAGGCCCAATATACTTGACATAAACCGTCCACGGTTGCACTTATTGCCTTATTGGTGAATCTGCCCTATGATTTTTTGTTATATTGTTCAACTATCATTTTACATCATAAGTTTAGATGGTCTTATAACTTTTATGTCTTTCTCAGAAACTAGGTTTTAATCATAAGATGTTTGAATAACATGCGAATACGCTCTATATAAAGAGCTGCATCTATGGTGCATTTTTTAGACTCGAGTTGAGAATTATCGGACTATGTTTGCTCAAAATCTTGACCGGAAGCCAGATTAGAGTAGTTCTCACTCAAATAATATATTTACCGAGATTTTACCAAACAAGCACCCTAACCAATATTATGTCTCTCGAAATCCAAAATTTCCGCAAATTCTCGACTGTTGGCAACATATTTGCACTACACATGAAATTAGTTTCCAAACACGACCTATAGGGTATACGAGCATCAGACCTTGACCTAATAATGGCTTTTATTCCCGTGCAGGTACACCCTTGATAGAAGGAAACCCTAAGACTTTTCTAGTATCTTTAGTAAAAAAAACAAAAAAAAAAACAATGCGTTTCATCCTCACTGTAGTATGAATAGTTGATTACAGACACAGTATTTCTCAACATCATCAAACCTATTTGTATATCCTTTCTGCCCTAACAAATGAACATACATTTACAACAGATTCCAACAAAATTGAGAAAAGGGATCAGAAATATCTCCTCACTATCACAAATTATCAGCACATCACAAAGCTCTAGCATTCCATCCACCCCGTCTACTTACAGCCTCGCACAGGCGGCAAGGCAACGTGTCAATGCTCGTAGCACAAGTCTTTCCATAATTACCAAGCACACCACATCTTCTCCAAGCGTGATACTCCGCATCAGCAACAGGGTCATTAGCAAGTGCCTTGACGTAAGATGCTAGTTCCACCAATGAGTTAAATTTACTACCATCTATTATTGAGTGTGGGGGCACAAAGTCCCATAAATTTAGTGCCCCCCGAAATATACGGGGACCGCTCCAGAATCAAGGGCGTAAGATAGCTTCTCAGTGACATAACTCTCAATCAGTGTTCTCAATGGCAAGGACAAACTTGTAATGAGACATTGCACAATGTAAATGATCCCATCATTTAGGAGCAGAATTAGGGTCTTTTACACATTCTAAATACTCGACAGTGCCTTGTTTAGGCCACCGACATTGTTTAAGCATTTACCGAAGGAATGATGAGGTAATAAGGAAAGCAATCTTTTGGCGATGTCATTTCTATCAGGAAGGAAACGGGATGAGGACCAGTATATAAGAGTATCCTGGTAACAGATTATATAGATTAGTAAGTGAGAAATTTTAAGCATAAGAAGGAAAAGAACTGGCTTTAGTTACGCTGAATAGGACTTACATTCTTCTTCCAAGAAGACACATAACAATTTCCGTTATTGTGAAAAAGCGCTCCAGCATAAGTTGCATGAACATCATCCTTGGCATGATAACTAAAAAAAATGTCCTCGCGGCCTGATCATCTTCTACCAGCCTCAAGATCCATGTAGATGCGTAGTGGATTACCCATGCGTCTCTGAAGAAACATCAAACTCGTGTAAAATACCCAAGATAAGGCAAGAACAAGACTCACAAAAAGTAACAACTCACAAATTAGAAGATGAGTGAAAAGTATACATCACGACAGGTCAACAAATATGAGAGATATTAGTAAACTTGTAAGATATAATGTAACCAAAATTCCTCCTTCCTATCCAATACGCTTAGTTTAGCACATATTCGACCAAAACAAAGAACACCTAAAGACTGAATGTTGTTTAATACTTTTATACTTAATTTTACAGCAACCATTGAACCAATCAAACCATTAAAACAAACTCATACAATAGTTTGGGCTACTAACATTATCTACAACTACAAGAACTAAACTAAATTAGAACTTAAACAAGTTTCAGTTAGCCATAAAATATGCAGTATTTTAGTTTCAGACCAGTTGAAAGTACAGGCAGATTATATACCTTGAAATATCAAGCCTTGCAGGAGCTCAATATATTATTAGTCACTGAACATTACTCAAGACAAATGCATAGTTGAAGAAAACAGTGAAGAGAGACTAATAGTCAATTAGTCACATAAACCAAGTTACACAAATTATATAGACTAAAAAAATCAAATAAATACAGAAAACAAAACTTTGATGGAGAGGGATGAGTCTACAGTGCCTTGTTTGCTCATTAGGTAATAATGAATGAATTAAGTATCCCGGTAACATGCAGGATTTATGCCCTTCCATTCCTTTGCCTTGTCTAGAATCTGCAATCTTTTACTGAAGTGTTGAAGTATAGGTTGTTAGAGGTTGTTAGTAACTCCCTTCAATCAAGCATAGTTTGTTAAGTGTTATAATTAGTAGGATTTTTTGTCAGAAACCCCCACTAACTTTCAACTTATTGAAAACAACTCCCAGGATCTTTCACTTTTAAAAATAACCTCCCTAACCTTTCTAAACTTGTTGGTTGCACCCCAAAACTTAACTCCGTTAATTTTTTCCGTCTATTGGCGCCCAGTAACAGCTTTATATATCATCTCATTAACAACCTTCCTATTCCAATTGAACACAACGGTAACATTCGTAAAGTTCTTCAACCCAATTCCAATTGAGCATCAAATTTGCATTCCCAATCAACTCGAAGTCCTAATTTAAACCTAATCCCCAAATTGTTGAAATTAAAGCTGTACAATTTCAGGTAAAAATTTTTCTTGCATAAAGAGTTTCTTTTTTAAGAATTAGGGTTTGTAATTTCATATCGAAAATCAGTAAATGGAACTTTAAATTTGGGAAAATTGTGAAATCGAAGTATAAAAAAGGGACTAGGTTTACGAATAGTATTTACCTCATTTGGGCACCAATTTCTTGTTTTACAGCCCAAATTTTCTTCCCTTTTTCACCCATGACATCACCAGATTCCATTCCAAGTACAATTAGTAAAAAAAAACCCTAATTTCTACAGCAGTTATGGTGGAGTTACTGAGTTTCAGAGAAGAGAGATATGGAGAAAGTGATGAGTTTTACAGAGTTGAAATCGAATTGATGGAGGAGAGAGGGAAATGATGGAGGAGAGAGGGAAATTAGTTGAGATGGAGTTACTGAGGGTTATATCAGTAATTTCATCATGTGTTTTAAGAGGGATAAAGCTGTTACTGGGCGCCAATAGACGGAAAAAATTAACGGAGTTAAGTTTTGGGGGTGCAACCAACAAGTTTAGAAAGGTTAGGGAGGTTATTTTTAAAAGTGAAAGATCCTGGGAGTTGTTTTCAATAAGTTGAAAGTTAGTGGGGGTTTCTGACAAAAAATCCTAATTAGTATAAATAGGTTGATATTATAATTGTTCATTAATAATTCATTCTAATACAATGTAGTCATATTCTGCTCCGAGTCCTATCTCTCTTCCTCTTTACTGGTTCTTTTTCCTCTCTCCTTGCTCATTTCTTACTTCTCCAATGGAGTTCTAGTTCATAATTCCTAAAATCTAACATAAAGAACATCAAATCTCACATATTATGTACTTCAGTAGGTACTAATAAGGCATTATTTCAGTTTCATGTTAACTTATGACTTGATTTGTTCCTCCCTTTTTCTTCCTAGAAATAGCACATTTAGACAGAGTAGGTTTGAGAGGTTGGGTGCATGAGTAAAATAATTCGGTACCTATACATGGAAACTATTTAAGTAGAAAAAAAACCAAGTAGCTAACTATTCAGGGAAGATTATGGCACCGCAGTGGAAAGTTCAAATTAGTTGACTACTTGAACATATGCCTTCATACTCAAGCCTATCAATCCCAAAGAAATTGGCAATTCTTTCAGCTCAAGTGCGGAAATTATAGTCCTCCACTCTGAGGTTGTATGGCTTAACTCTTTTTTCCATTTCTCATATCAAATCAATCTCCGCCAAAGCTAACAAGCTTTGCCAAAAAGAGTTAAGCCATACAGCCTCGGAGTCTAACGCAATACCCCATTTAGCGATTAAGTGGGCTACCATGTTTATAGCTCTTCTAATATGAGAAATGGAAAAACAATCATAAGCGCCCTTAATATCATCAACAATCATAGAACCTGGAGAAACTCCATGTGCCTTGGTAGACATTTAAAGCCACCTATGCTACATTGCTTTCCACCATTAGTATTTCCTATACCTCAAGCTACATGCCACCAACATCCATTTGGACCAAGTATTTGATTCTCATCATATGCATGATCGCCATTTGGACCAAGTTTCTGACTGAGTGATGGTCGTCCTCTCTGAGTGTCTTTCTGAGCCAAGCATCCAGAACCATATATCTTTTCCTTGAGAGTTTCAACACTGAGTTCTTCTGTTGGTATTTGAAAAGTTGCTTATCACACAATGCTTCAAACTTTAAAGCTTCGTTCTCCATTTGCTAAGGGAAAGTTTCATGTTGTTTCTGTTACCTTCTGAACTGCTCCCGAAACCTCCCATTAGCATGTTCACAAGCTTCGGTTTAGTTCCAGCTTTTGAGAACATTCTACTTGACTTTAGAGTTAAGCGCAATGTATGCATGTCAGACGATCGGGTATGATTAGCCTTCACTGTCTGACAAGTTTAGAAAGAACACGTAGAAGGAAGATTAATGCAGCTCTGGATGTTTAAATGACAATGAGAAAGCAGCTCGTAGATGATCTTAGGATGAATGTCAGAAGGCAGATCAATTGCCTCACAGACTAGCTCAAGTAAGTAGTAATTACATATCACAGAAACAGGATTTGTAGCACCAGAAATGACACTATAAAATAGATAACATCATCTCCAACTCCAACAACATGAAGATAATAATCAGAATCCATCTCCCACAGAGCAGGTTATCCTTCTTTCGGTCTGAAGTAACCCAAAAATCTGATACTTCCTCCGTTTTTTATTAGTTGTGACACTTTTAATTTCACGGACTCCTAGACAATTTTTGGAGAGGAAAGAGATAGAGAGAAAGAAAGAAGGGGACCCATGTGATAGGAGAGAGATAGAGAGAAAGATTTGCCCAAAAAAGAAAGTGTCACAATTAATTCCAAACTTCCTTATATAGAAAGTGTCACATTTAATAAAAAACGGAGGAAGTAAATAAAAAACAGTAAATGAATTTAGAGGTTAGATTTCAGCCATTGTGTTCGCAAGGCGGGAGGAGGGGAACGGAGGTCAATGGGAGCTCTAGTATGTTTCTCTTGGAATTACAGAATGATATTGCATAGCTAAGTGTTCACGCCTTTTGTTTTGAAAAGGTATGACATGCAAGTTGGCAACTTATTCTTTCTCCCCCAACCCCCCAAATCCCTCATTTCAATCTGCCGGACTGGAAACAGGGTACTGAAGACAGATATATCAGCAAAACTGAAACATACAATGTTGATTTTTCTACGCCACTGCATGTTCATCCACATTAAAGTCCAATCTGCAGTTCCCGGTTTTTATTTCGTTCCCCTAGTCGTCTACTCCTCTCTCTCTTATTCGCTATCTAATTATTTTCAATTTTTTGGGGGGTAATTAATTGGTTGAGAGCGGTTACGTGGTAACTAAGAACAAAAATGGTGGCAAACACTCAGCTACTAGTACCAAGCCACCAAGCCTGCCAGACTGTCCACCCACTTAGGCCTGTTGTGCAGATTTTTTAAAAGATAGAAACCCAGTGGCATAACTCAAGATGAGAAAATAGTCGCCTATCAATAGATTAACTAAAAGCCTGACGATAAAATTATCGAGCTGGAAGAACGGAACCAGATATCTTCTCGAGTACCACTCATATTTTGTAAGAAGAAATGATAAACTGAGCTTCAATTAAAGACAAGAAAATCAGCCCTAATTATCAACTAAACAAAGACCAGCTATAGCCCACTCATTCTGTCCCAGCTCTTCCTTAAGTTTATATAAAGATCAAATTCACATAATTTGTCAAATCGCTGAGCTTAAGACTTGCTTGCTGGGAGCTGAATTTAAGATTCTCAAACTAATCTATACGAAACCTAATTTTGAATTGCCTCATAAACAGCGAAAATTCAAAACCCTAATCGACACAAATCAATCGAATTCCTCACTATTCAAACCAGTGATCACCAAAATCAACAATTATTGAACAATATGATTCAATACACAAACAATTCGGCATGCTGAAGAAGATGATCAACTAAATTAAAGCATAAAAATCAAATTGAAATAGGAGATTTCGTAATTCAGAACTGATTAGTCCACAAAAATGAGAAAAATTAACAATCAACTGACCTTAATTGGTTATTGAAGAAAAGCAGGAGCGATCGTCGTACTCCGGTAAGAGAAATGGACTGAATAAATTACCAGAAAATGAAGTGGATAATTTCATGATCGTGCTTCAACATTTTATCCGGGGATTCGATTTGCCAAAATGGGATATGAATTTAGGATTTTGTTGGTTTTAAAATTTTAAGATTACCTTATTAACTCTATAGTCTATCCATTTTGTTTTAAAGAAATTGACTTTTATATTTGTAAAACGCTACCGGTAACATTTATTGACTTTTGACTTTTGGGTTTTGATTCTGGTTAGATAGCCAAAAAAAGTGTTTAGTCTTTTGCAGTGGTTGAAAAGCTAGAATTCAGCCAAAGTTGCTTTTACCAGCTTTTTGGCTGGCTTTTGGCTTTTGGCTTTTGCTTCCATTTTGTACTAAACAGCCAGATATAAAAGCCACTTTTATCGAACATTTTTTTAACAGTCAAGCCAATAATTATACAGTTGGTCAAACAAGTCACTAAAAACTGTCAGTCAAACCAACCAACATATAAAGTCGTCAGCAACAGCCACCAACCACCAATCAATTGTCAAACACCCCATAAGGTAACCTCTTATACAACGTATGAAGGAGCTAAGAAGTGAAACCCTAAAAAATAAGTGTAAATCTGACCATTAAATAAGTACTTATAACATTAACTCACGCGTAATCTTGGCGTGAAACTGGACTTTATCCTATTTTAAGAAATGAATTTAATACATATACATAGTTATTATGGTTTCATATCTCATTTCTCATATTTTTATAGTTGATGGTTTTGCTAACCTTTGGTGTCTTTCCCTAGTTTTTTAGAATTGACTTGATTTTATCAATAAAACCTTTGGCTACAACTTCAGTCACTATTTGGCAAACTTTCTTAATAACCAACTATAACAAAAATTAGAGTTGGGATTTAGGTACGCATGGATCTCCATATCCAAGTTTCGTAAACTGCGTTTTTGGACAGTTTCGTACCTAAGAACAATCCCGCTCTAATACCATTATTTTATCTCGGTTTTGTTGAGAATGAATTGAATGGGAGGATGTTCCTCCAAATATAGAAAGTTGGTTTCCGAACCGCCATTAAAGGAAAGATTATAGAAAGATATTTTAAATAGTTTTATGTTTTGAAAGTTGATGGGATTGCCTATGTGGTATCCCACGAGAATAGTTTTATGTTTTCAAAGTTGTGGGGATTACCTAAGTGGTATCTCAAGGAATTGGAACTTGGTCGAGTTTGTCTCGGCTTTACAGATACAGAATAGAATAGTTGTGGGGGTACGTTGATCAGTACCTCAAGACTTAGATCTTCTGCTACGGTTTGGCCGTATGTAGGGTGTGCACACTAGGGGTCTTTGTCTATAGTTATCCGGAGGGCCTAGCTAGCCCAAAGGCAAAGGAAAGTTCGTTCCATTCCCTAGATTTATGAATCTTTCTTCGTGAAAGAAAAAGGAAATAAAGGATTGGTTATGAAAAGGAAAAAGGAAAGATTTGAAAAAGAGAAAAAGAAAGGATTTGATTTAAAGAAAAGTTATAGAAAGGATTTGATTTAGAAATAGAAAAGAACGGTTTTGTTTTATAAAAAGAAATACGGAAAATGTTTTATAAAGTTACTATTTATTTGGTTTTGAAAGAAACTGATTTGTAGGGTATATATATTTAATATATATCCTACCTGCATATATGTTTGGCTTTTCAGTATGAAATCTTACTCAGCCAGTTTGGCTGATACTACGTGCCGGTATATGTAGGTACATGAAGGTAGTATTGTTGAAGAAGACTCGACTGTGTTATTCCTATTATTTGTATTGCGGTGAGGACGGTCGACTTTGTAATAGTATAGTTAATAGTTAACTTGTAATTAAGTTTAAAGAGTTTGAGTTTATTAAGTTTAAACTATAATGGTTGTTGGATTTTGAATATAGGTTTATAAGTGGACGCGAGTCCTAAATTAAGTTTTAGGCGGTCCGTTTTACAAACGGAACTTTGCCGGATTTTCAGTAAAATTTTTAATAACAAATCTAGTTGTTTAAAGTGTTTTAGTATCACTTAATATAGTTTATTATAGTTAAAAGTTTTAATATAGTCATTACAATATAAAAGTTTTAAAAAGTCAAAGTTTTTGAGTTCCACACTCGTGGTGAGTGTGATGGTAATAGCCCGGATTAGGTTTTTCGCTGCATTTAGGTCTTAATTAGGTTGGTTTTAGATCCGGGTTGTTACAATAAATCATTCAAAACTCTGACAAACATGGCTCACCTTAGTGTCTTCCCTCATTTTTTGAGAATTGACTTGATTTTCTCAATAGAACCTTTTGGCTACAACTTCAATCACTATTTGACAAACTTGCCTAATAACCAATTACAACAAAAATTAGAGTTGGGATATAGAATTCCTAGAGAGGTGAACTATGATGAATTTGTTAAGGGCCTCTTTAGAATTACTGAAAACAACTGAACTGAACTAAACTGATTGGCGCTGAACTGAATTGAACTGATTAGAGCTGAACTGAACTGAAATTAAGCTGAAATGAACAGACCCTAACTCTATAGTCTAATGTCTTTCCGTTCTTTTAGAAAATTAACTTTTATATTTGTAAAATCTACTCGTCTCGTATATAAGGTAACCTTTTTTAGACCATTAAAGCTTATGAAATAATAGTTGAACAACATAACAAAAAATCATAGGGCCGGTTCACCAATAAGTGCAACCGTGCAAGGTTTATGTCAAGTATGTTGATTTACTCTTCTATAAACTTTCTCGTTTATAACGCACTTATTGATCTTGATTACCATTGAATTATTGTATCATTTAACCAATCGGTTTCATTTTTGAAATACTTTTCAAGAGTAGAAAATTTTAAAAAGTTGTTTACTGTTTTTTCTAATCAAGAAAAAAGTGTTAATCAAAGTAGGAGGAAGAAATAAGTAATAATACATGACGATTCCATCCTTAACATGGATAGGGATGTTCAATTGTTCATTAGCCCAAGACCAAATAAAAAAATGACGAGGATAAAAAATTAGACCAAATTTCAGACCAATAACGAGGACAAAACATTGTTCCACTCCCTTTTCCGAGCATGGATTGAGTTTTGAATTCCTTTATTTTCTACTATATGTTTTTTTGAGGGTGCAAAAAAAGTTTATGGTACTTTTATTTCAATAATCAAGATATATTTCAAACTAGACATCAAACAATTTGGCCCAAATTCTTAATTACAATACCTTATCTGTACAAGATAATCCGCATCTCAAATTCTCAATTAACTTTCTTATAGACGCGAACAATTTTAATCTTCCTGAAGTCAAACGCGACGTGTCTACTTAAACAACCCTCATTAGCCCATATCAAAGATGGGTCTCATAATTTGGCAAATTGGTCCCATGGCTACAAGCCAACTCCCTAGCAAAACTATTTCATGGAATCATCAAAACTCACAATCATAAATGGAGCAAATATGAGACTACTCGCGCCAACTGCTCACCAATTCATATCAAAATTCTCAAGACACTCACTTTACCACCCTCTTCATCTTCCTCTCAAATACCCATCACTCATAAACCCTCCTAAAACCCTACGTTCTCTCCTTCATTGCAGAGCAACAATGGCTACCGAACCTCCATTGATTCAAGTCAAAGATAAAATTCATATGACGGAAGTGGAAACCCTGATCTTCAAGCGCCTTAAAGAAGTTCTTCATCACTTCAATCTTAATACCCAGCTCCGCGTTGCTGGTGGTTGGGTCCGAGATAAGGTTTTCTCTTTGTTTTAATTCTACTTTCTTTGATTTTATTAGCTTTTCTGGTTTTGTAAGAATGAATTTGAATTGGGGTTTGTTGGTATTTAACAATTATGTCATTTGGCTGTTGGGGGCGGACCTGGGATTTTAGTATCGGGATGTCAATTATAGGATTCCTGTATTGCTTAGTTGGGTTGCAAAATCATAAATTGACATATTTTTATCTGGTGGTTGAGAACACTGAGTATATTACTAACATGTGGTATTTGTTTCGTTTGCAAATTGATTTGGTTGATTTTTTGAAGCTTGAAAGATTGTAATTTTAGGAGCAATGCCAGGTTGATATCGGATATAGGCCAACATTGCATATATCCACCGCCTTACATATTTTGGTAGTATATTTAACTAAAAAAGTAGTATATTTTTTTACAAAGTGGTATATTTATTAGAAAAAGTAGTATATAAAAATTGGTATTTTTACATCTGTATAGCTATGTTAAAGTCTATAATTTTCTATTTAACTTATGATATTTAGAACTTAATAAATATACTACTTTGTATAAGAAGTATATTACTTTTTTTCGTTGAATTTACCACAAAAAATCTATATATGTAGTGTTGACATATATCCGATATCTACTTGGCATTTCTCATAATTTTTAGTTGGTGGGTTAAGTACTTTGAGCATAACTTTGAGTAATTTCTATTTTTGAAGTTTATTAATCAATTCTTTTTAATAATTTTTGGTTATTTATGTTGTATTGTTTTGATGGCAGTTGGGTTTTGAAGATTTTCATGATTTGTAGACCGACATATTTGAGCTACTATTTCTCATCTTATCCCTTATTAACCTTTTGTCTAAAGTGTATGGCTTTTTTGACAAAATTTGATTTGATTTATTCAGTTTAAACGCATAACTCATGAATTAGAACCTCTGTTTATGAAGAGATGGAGGACATGATGTGTTAATGATTACCTTCAATCAAGTGATAGTGAGGGTTCGGAGACTAGATATCAGTTCAGTTATCACTTCAACTAAACTGTTTTCTTGGAGAAGAATGTATATGCTCATTTTGGTGAGGGTTTCAATCCGACTTAGCCATTTTTGACATGTCTTATAGGCGTTGATCATACGAGAGTAAGGAAGATAAGCGTTGTATGAAGTAAGGGCAAAACCAGTTAATTTGCTAGGTGAAATATCAAATTGTTACCGACTGGTATAACGTTGTGTAATGCTCTCTCCATCACGATTTAGGTGTCTACTGTTTGTAAGGGTTAATATGGAGAATTAAATGTGAGTGAAGGGTAGCATGATACTTATGCAACAAAATATTACAGAGAGAATTGGCCGATTGCATGGGTGCATGAATAGTAAGCAACATTTGTGGAGTGATAACACTAACTCTATATGCCACTTTCATCAATCCTAACCTGATTGTCCTATTTATGCAGCTTCTTGGAAAAGAATGTTATGACATTGACATTGCTATCGATAACATGTTGGGTAGAGAGCTTTGTGAAAAGATAAATGAGTACCTAGCAGAGACTGGCGAAGCAATTCAAGGAATTGGCGTTATTCAATGGTATGTGCTGTATTGACCCATTTGATTTTTTGTTGTACTCAGTTCTCTCTACCTCTCCCCCCCTCCAAAACCAAGGAAGTCCACCTGATAGGAGCATATTCTTCATTTCCATCTAAACTTTTCGACTTTACAAAATGGGCAATGTCAATTGAGACTCATTTGTCTAGCTTGTCAAGCCTTAAGTTTCTTTGTTTTTCTTTCTCTCTCTGCGTGATATGCAAGTCACCATCTTTTCCTAGCTCTATCAGACATTTTTAACAAATTATCAAAAGCTACAAGTTTCATTTGCAAGAGTGGCAGTATCTGCATTACATGTAAGTGATCCCTGCTTACTTGACATAAGTTGGGAGCGCACATGTTTTGGTTTGGGAAAGGTATTATATTGCTTAAAAGTGATGGCTTTTAAATTACTTCCTCCGTTTTCAAAAGCTTGCAACAAACCAATTTTTTATGTCTCTCAAAAAATCCCCCTTTGTTGCAAGCTTTTGAAAACGGAGGAAGTATATAGGATGTTTACGCTGGTTATGGAAAAGGTATTATATTCCTTAAAAGTGATGGCTTTGTGTAAGCCAAATACGCTGATCGATATTCTGCTTGTAGATTGACTTGAGAAGGCTCATGAAATTTTCAAATTTGTCACCATCTTTCATGTCACAAGTATAACTTGAATTATACGGTATACCATTGTTCAAAGGGAACCTCTTATGTGTGAAATTTGTCCAGTGGCTCAAAATGATTTTTTTTTTTTTACTGCAGCAATCCTGATCAATCAAAACACCTAGAAACTGCAAGGATGCGCCTTTTCGATCTTTGGATTGATTTTGTGAATTTGAGGGCAGAAGATTACAGTGAAAATAGCCGCATCCCTACTATGGTAAATTGCAATTTACATGGTTGATAAGACTATCCTTTTACTCACTAAATAAAGAGTTTTGTTATTTTGATGTAAATTAGGTCCTTGAGAATTTGAAAGAAAACAAATGATTAGTCAAAATGCTAATGCTAGTGCAAGTGTTAGTATGGCTTAGGATAGAATAGCTAGTGCAATTATTCATGTAATGGCAAATTAGAGTCCTGATCAGATATTCAAATTCAACTCAATCTGTGACCTTATTTTCGAGTTGATGAGCGGGTTAAGACATAAGGCCATTACTTGTCAACAACTGATGAATCTTGAAATTATCCTAGTATAACGTGAGTTGCTGGAGGAGTGTGGAAGAAGCTCCTTAAATTGTGTAAGATTGCCATGTGTTGTACGTCTCTTATTGATTTTTAGAATAGGGGTAGGCACAAATAATAAGGTTGGATTTTAGAATATAACTGTGGCATGGCATATGGTAGTTCAAAATTTATAAAATGGGTAGTGAGGCATGTGTCATCCTTAGGAAGCTAGATCAATTAAGATTTGTGCCCGTAAGAATATCTCGAGGAATGAATCAGGTGCTCTTTGATCCGAAAGAGAAACGTAAAATTATTTTAGATGTCCATGTCAAGTGTAAAGACATTAAGGGGTGTAGAGTTTGGAAGTTTGGAAGGTTTGTTTCGCTGTCTTCTAAATCTCTTAATTTCCACCGGATCTGAATTGGCATGCTGGAAAAGTTCAAATTCTTCTTACATTGTTTGTTAAGAGTCATGGCTGTTGTATAGGTTTGTCTCCTGTTTTGCAAGTATCATTATATAATGAGGTAGATTATAGTTGTATCATTTTTAAGCCGTGCATTTGCTCCCAAGGGCTTTGTGCTGGTCTTTCTTGCAAGCCTTTCGTAGTAATGGAAAATTAAGTACTAAACTTTCTTTATTCACTCCAAAGAAGCATAGAAATATCTTCAGAAGGTTGTCTGGTTTCTAAGTGTAATTTTTTTTCCGCTGTAGTGAGACTTGGAAGCTATGCTAGTGTTGAGACCTAGATATGTGTGGATATGTGAGTTGCTCCAGATTAGAGAAGAGGAAAGAATAGGATCATCTTTTGAGTCTAGTGGCTTCTTTTTCTAATGGGCCATTTGGTAGGCGTTAATGGTAGTGACTTTCTATGCTAAGTTTTTTTGGAATTCCTTGTGCAGATTTCCATAGAACGCTTGTCCACCCCAAATACTTATTTTCTCCATAGGATTTCATATTACTCCATGCCATTAGAGTAGCTTTCGAATAGTAGCTCATTTGGGCACATAGAATCATAGATAGTGATATTTTCTTCTTTCTTTTTGGGCTTAGCCTAGATCTATCATCAAATCTTCTAACTTAATTAGGTATCAGTTTCAGTGTTGGCTTGTTCAAGGTTGTATGCCTTCAAGCATGCAATAGACAAGTACCTAACCTATCTTGGATTATGCTGAATGAGTATTGCTATTCACTTTTCCTGTCTGCTCAAGTTCATAGAGAACTCTCATGCAAGAAGACTTTTGAAATATCAAATATGTCTGTACATGAATGAAACCCCATGCACGTCTGCGTGCGTGAATAAAACCCCATATGTCTGCACAAGTGAAATGCGCCTCATTAGGGATGGGGAGATAAAATAATCTCCTCATAAGTCTAGGGGTTAATATTTCTTTATTCATGGAGCCATACTTGGGTTTTTGTAAGTGGTTGAACTCTCTCCTTCGTTCATTGGTTTATCTCAAGGCCGCTTTTCAAACTTCTCTTTGTTAAAAGTCAGTGAAGGATCCCAGCTCTTCTCTCTCGAAAAAACTTCAGTGCTATTCTTGTGCTAAAAGTAATGCCATGCATCAAATATAAACTTTTCCTAAGAATCAGAGCAGTTCAGGTTCCAGGTGCTTTCTTTCATCTAATTGCAATCTGAGGTATGAAAAGAGTTTAATGAACCACTGGTTGGTACAAAAATAATATGGACCCGTAACTCTTGACCTGGCATTTGTAGCCTGACTGGGAAGTTGGGCGATTATGTTCAGCGAACGATTGTTTTGTATACTGCTTATGTATTTGATTTGACTTTGGTTTAATTTACAGAGATTTGGCACTCCAGAAGAGGATGCTTATAGGAGAGATTTGACTATAAACAGGTAACTAGTCTTTTGTTTAAACTTTCTGCATTCAAGTCATGTTATTTGCCTATGGGAGAAAAATGAACAATCATTTTTATGGTAAATCGCCACCACATTATTCCTTGATGTCCTTTCTTTTGGGGTTCATTGAGACATAGAAAATCTTAAAATGTGAGAAATGAGTGTATGTATGTAGACTAAATAAGGTGTAATACATGATTAATTTGTAGATTTTGTACCCTTGCCATTTTGCATGATGTGATTCATTATGAGAACTGTAAACAACCTCAAATTATTTCAAGTTCTTACTGAGTTGCAATTGTACTTATTGTCATATATTTTGCAGTCATTGATTGCTTGATTATCCTTTGTCATGTACTCCCTTTCTTCTTCTTTTTGTGCTGCCCACTCTCTGTTTTTTTGGTTCTTTGTTCTACCCACTTAATTTTATTCTTACTCCTTACGCTTTAATCCACATGCAATACTCTCTCTCCTACCCACCTTGGTCTTCAAAGTTACAGTTACCGAGCTTCATAAATGTCAATCTATTGATATATTGCATAGTGTCTATTATGTTGACTTTAATCCTGGTTGAGGTTTTCAGAGTTCAGACCCATCCGCTAAAATACATACATTGATTCAATCTTTGTAATTTTGTGTGTGACAGCTTGTTCTATAATATTAATACCGATTCTGTGGAAGATATTACTGGAAGAGGTTAGTTCGGATGGATAGATTGTCGGAAATACATATTTTACGGAAGATTGTACTTTCTCTTTTTTTTTTTGGTGGCAGGCATTGCAGATCTCAAGTTAGGAAAAATAGTCACTCCTTTGCCACCGAAGGAAACGTTTTTGGACGATCCACTGCGCGTTCTTCGAGCCATTCGTTTTGGTACGTATACCTGTCATGATTGCCATCTTAAAATGTTTGTGCTCGCAAATATCGTCTTTGCATGTGCTCATATAACCTGTTTTGATCATCTTTAGGAGCAAGGTTTAGTTTTGTGCTAGATGAAGGCCTAAAGGAAGCTGCTGCTTCTGATGAAGTGAGAACTGCCATCGCCGAAAAGATAAGCAGGGAAAGGATAGGTCATGAAGTATGTTTTTGTTTCTTTTTCTCCTTGGTGCAGACCTAATTTTGATAGAAAGCTTCCCCTAATCGTAGCTTTATTCTCGCTTTATATTCTTTTGTGGCCTTTTGCAGGTAGATCTCATGATTGGAGGAAATCAACCAGTTAAAGCAGTGACCTATATTTGTGATTTGCAATTATATTGGGTTATTTTTAGTCTTCCTTCTAATGTTGAGCCTTCAGCATCAGAAGCATGTGATAGGTTTGAGCCATTCTCTACTTGCTAAGCTTTTTATAAGCTAAGTGATCAGTGTTGGAAATCTCCGAGTTTCTGTCTATCATATATCAGAGTACATAATCTAGCAAAGCCTCCTAGTCCCCAGATCCAACAACTTCAGCCTCCGCCTTGGATCCTGGCTCCTTTTTTAATTTCTGGCCTCATCCGGGGTCACGTCAATTTCTAATGAGGATCACCATCCTCTGTCACTTAGATAAGTTAAAGTGCTTTAGAGTTTATTATCAACACCTAACGGATTTATCTTGAATGCCCTTTGGTAAATTAGCCGTCTTCATTTGGAATCCTATCCGTGGATAATGTTAGCAAATCTGGAAGTATCATCTTTATCAGACAAGTCTTAAACATGAAGCTATTAATCAAACTTTTTAAACAACGGATATATATCTATTGGCATGCACTTTTCTGATTTAAATGAATGTCAATGACTAATCTTTTTTTTTTCTATGCTCACTGTCTCCTTTTGTCTTACAACAGGCGTTGTCTTACTTTCATGGACAAGTCGTGGAGACTTATTCAGTCATTGGAGGCCCTTGTCTTAAATGTCAGTCTACATATCACCTCTTTCATGCTTGCTGGATTTAGAATCCTTTGTTTAATCTTCTTTCATTCTTTGTTTCCTTTTGGAAAGTAGTTGATGTAACCATGGCCTATACTGTTACCATCAAGATAAATTGGATTTCTAGCAGGGATTAGATAAGGTATAAATGTATTTCATGCTGGTATTAGATACGTGCCATTATGTTGGCAAACTAAGCTTAAATTTAGAAGGGATTGTGGAGCTTGGCTTGCTAGCTAAGTTATTGAGGGGAGAAATTTAAAGAATTGTTCAGGCTCTTTTTTGGAAGGAGAACGATAGTTTCAGTTGTCCCATGTTTTTATTTGTCCAAATCAGCAAATTTTCGTTTTACACTTATATTTTCATTGAAATTGCTGAGGCGGACGAAAAACTAAAATCTAATTTCTAATTGGAAGGTGAATAAAGGAAGAAAGAGAAGGAGGGACCAAGAGAGAATAACCTTAAATGGTATCTTGTTATGTCAATGTCATAGACCGCACATGCAATATTGAGGGAAGGGTTTTATATGGATCAGAATTTATCTTTACTTCTATAGTTCTATGTGATTTTGGGCCTTAATTTTACTAGTTCAAGTTGCTGAAAGCTTGGCTACAAGTACACATATTTTGCGGTAACGATCTAGGAATCTTTGGAAGCTGCTTGCACTTCTTGTGTGCTACTAGAAGGGTGGTGCCTTTTGTTTGAAATGACTAGTTTTTTTCTGTGGTTGCTATACTCTATAGTCAATTTGGAGGGTTAACACTAGTGTTTGACGTTTTGGTCATAAATTCAAAGTTGCATGTTATTTGTTTGTTCATTTGATGGTTAGAGTTCATGTGGCTTTTTGTATATGATGGGATGCCGTGCTTTAATCTTTTGGGAAACGGGCTAATTGAAGCTGAATTGTACCTTTTACGGCACTCGACTGATGTATGTAGAGGGAAGACAATTTTCCCTAAGCATAAATACCAGTCTGCTGCCTTCAATATTATCAAAGCAATTCATTTTGAAGACTTAAAATATTGATAAAAGTATGTTGAATGATTTATTTGTAACTTTCATACCATTATGGGTCCCCCTTTATTCATTTCCTTCCTCCTTCCAACGAAGCTTTGGTTTGAAATATTTTGATAAGAATCTCTGATTGTTCAGCTTACCATTTTCAATTCTTCCTGTGTTTATGCGTTTATCATGATAGCCATTTGTTAATGATGTCAGGATGAACAGAGGCGACTCTGCTTTTATGCGGCTTTATTTCTTCCATTAAGAAGCATGATATACAGAGATAGTAAGAAGAAAAAGGTATCCTTCAGTTATTATTTGCACCCTCCGAGGGGAAGGGGGTTGTAGCTTAAGCATTCAGTTCTTTGTTTATACCAGGAGCTGATGGCAAGTAATCTTTTTCTTGGTTTGCAGATCCCTGCTGTTGATTTCATTTTCCGAAGTTCTCTCAAACTTAAAGCTAAAGATGCTGAGACAGTTAGTTCAGATTGTTTTGAGCTCATCATGTTGCCTTGTTGCTAATGCTATGTTGCTTTGCATTCTGACTGATGCCTCTTCTTTTCAACTGTTGGGATGATTTGATTCGCTCTTCGTTTATATAGGTTATTAGCGTACACCGTGCAATAGAGAAATTCATACCATTAATTTCTTGTATCACGTCTGAAAAGGATGTGCAACATATTGAAGCTCACTCCGGAAAGATTCTTATTGATGTGCCTGAAACTTTAAAATTACGGATTCTAACAGGTTTTGTATCTTCCTTCTCTTCATGTTTTTCTTTTTTCTTTTGTGAAGATCCTTGAGTCATGCTTGGTTGTATGAGAGTTAGTCTAGAATTATACCAAAAGGAGAGGAATATAGAATGCTTGAGCCTGAAGATAAAAGAATAAGCTGAATAAGCCTGTTGGATAGTGCTGGACCAATATAAATCCATGGACATTTTTATAGGTAGTAATTGGGGGATATTAGATGTACATGCATTTATATGGTTTTTATATGCAATATTATTTCCTTTGTTCTCAGGCTTGCTTCTCCGGGAAATCAAAGACTTCTGGCGAGTGGCATTGCTTGTATCCACGTTACTGTATCCTGATGTTGGTTTACCTGAGTCATCAGCAGAGGACGTGAAGTTGGAGAGGTGCAGGGAGCTGTTTAAACTTGTCGAAGATAAGATTGTGAAACTAGGTATCCTTGGTTTCTTATCTGGGTTGTTTTGCAGTAATGCTTTTTTAAATAGCCCAATGTCATGTAAGTATGGTATCTGAATTGTTTGATTTTCCAGGTCTTGACAACATTTGGGAGGCAAAACCATTAGTAAACGGGAAGGACATTATCAGTATCTTAAACCTCAAAGCGGGACCAAGTGTGAGAGAATGGGTGAGGCATACTTTTCATGATCATAATTCAGGTTTTCTATGAACAATCTGTGCTCCGCCACACGATCTGACCAAAACGTGTTTGGTCATCCCACTTAAGTTTTTCTGCCTTTTCAAAAAACCGAGTATTTTCTTGTAACTTTAAAGGACTTCTATACCGCTAGTCAACTACGTGGCCTTTTACCTGTGTTTCAAAAAATTGAGAATTTGCCTTCTTTGAGATAGTTAAGCCTTAAATTGTTTTCCCTTGTTATATCCAGCAACAAAAGGTTATTGAATGGCAACTTGCCTATCCTTCTGGAACTGCCGAGGAATGCCAAGAATGGCTGAGGGAAGCAGGTGCAAAACGTGCAAAGACAGACGATAATGTCTGACCAACTCTACTTCTTTCCTGCAATTTTAAGAGGGGCAGTGGTAATTTCATAAGAGTATGTATGCTTCGGAAGCTTGAAGTGGTGAGGCCAGGGAGCCCATAAATTATGTCGAATCACAGTGCTGCCCTGCGTAACCTCATTTCCGTTCTTTTATCTGTCAACAATCACGCAGACTTGGTCTGCCGAAGATCAAAGGAGCTCAAAGAATTTGGGATGAGAACCTCGACTTAATTTGTTTGTTTAATGAAGGGATGTTGAATAGTAGTGAACAGCAAAACTGACACCATTTTTGTAACGATCATTGGCATGTAGCCATGTAATGCTCTGACACCATTTTAATATAGGAATTCTTACAGCATTTTCAGCGAACTCGTAGACAATTGGAACCAGACATGAAACTTTTTTATTAGCCCTTATATGAGCTTATTAACCATCATCTTAGCTTTTTTTGTTTCCTACAAAGTATCTGTTAAGGTGTAAGTTCTTTTTTAAACAAGAATCTGTCTTAATTTATTTGAATTTGTTATATTGGACTGAAAGTTTCTTTTTTGGTGGGCAAAGAGCCGCAAACAACAACAGTGTAGATGATTCGATCTCACACTTTAGGAGTCACCCCATACAATTTTAACAAGCAAGATAGTTTAGCAAATTCGGCATCGATAATTTTAAATTGAAATTTCAATAGCAAATTAAATATGGCTTGACCAAAAAAGTAGCAATATATCATTAGTATGTCTATTTGTTTAGGTTTTCAAACAAATTGTAATGAAGAAATTATAAGAATCAATTGCCACCCTGAAATCTCATAGGGCTAATATGATGTATCACTTGATAAATTCACTCGATACTTTAAACCTCACTTTGAAGAAGTAAATCACAATTGCAATTTACGACTTTGAGGTCACAGGTTCGATTCCTACCAACTGCAGTCTTTAGGAATAGAAGTTTTCCCTTATCCTTTTCCCCCTTCTTCCACGGGCCATGCCTGTAAAGTCGAGTCGGGTTGACCCAAGCTAGGTTCCGGTCTAATAGAACTTCTTTTCGTACCTACCTTAAAAAAAAACATGCCTAGAAATAGAATTCCAATATGAGCAACAGAAGAACCTATCCTCAATTCCTCATGCACTTCTTCAAACTCCATCTTTGCACATTCTCTTACAACTTCTTGCATCTGCTACCATCAACTACACAACTCAAACCCAATTCTTTATTTTCCTACTGCACAAAAATCATACCAGAAAACCCAAAACCTTTCATTCTCAAACAATGCATTGCACTTCTACAATCATGTGCTACCTCCCCTCACAAACTCAAACAAATTCATGCCTTTTCTATCAAACATGGTGTACCACTAAACAACCCACTTCTTGCAAAACACCTCATTTTTTTCTCTGTTTCCCTCTCAGAATCCATGTCTTATGCACATAAAATCTTTTCCCAAATTCAAAACCCAAATATTTTCACATGGAATACCATGATTAGAGGCTATGCTTTTAGTGATAATCCTAAACCAGCCATTGATTTATACACCCAAATGAGGTTTAGTCTCCTCGAGCCGGATACACATACTTATCCTTTTCTATTGAAAGCAATCTCTAAGTTATTGGATGTTAAGTTGGGTGAGAAAGTTCATTGTGTTGCAATAAGAAATGGGTATGCATCATTGGTTTTTGTTCAAAATGGGTTGGTGCATATGTATGCTGTTTGTGGATGCTCTAATGATGCTTATAATGTGTTTGAGAAAATGTGTGTGAGAAATCTTGTTACATGGAATTCTGTTATAAATGGGTTTGCTTTGAATGGGGAGTTTGATAAAGTTTTGAACTTTTTTAAGGAGATGAGTTTGGTGGGTGTTGTGCCTGATGGGTTTACGATGGTGAGCTTGTTAAGTGCTTGTGCCGAGCTCGGGGCGTTGGCATTGGGTAGGAGGGTGCATGTTTACTTGTTTAAGGTTGGTTTGATTGATAATTTACATGCAGGGAATGCTCTTCTGGATTTTTATGCAAAATGTGGGAGGATTAGTGAAGCGAAAAGGGTTTTCGATGAGATGAGAGGTAGAAGTGTGGTGTCTTGGACAACTTTGATTGTAGGGTTAGCTGTGAATGGGCTTGGAAGTGAAGCAATACATCTGTTTAAAGAGATGGAAGTGGAAGAATTCACGCCAACTGATATAACCTTAGTTGGGGTGTTGTATGCTTGTAGTCACTGTGGAATGGTGGATGAAGGGTTTAAGTATTTCAATCAAATGACTGAGAGATATGGAGTTACGCCGAGAATTGAGCATTATGGTTGCATGGTTGATCTGTTAGGAAGAGCAGGGAAGGTAAAAGAAGCATATGAATTCATTAAAAGCATGCCATTGCAACCAAATGCAGTTATATGGAGGACATTATTAGGTGCTTGCTCTATACATGGGCACCTAGCTCTTGCACAAACTGTAAGGGCTAAACTTTTTGAGGTAGACCCGAAGCATTGTGGTGATTATGTGCTTCTTTCGAACCTTTATGCATCCGAGCATCGTTGGACGGACGTTCATCAAGTGAGGGACAAAATGGTGAAGGAGGGAGTCAGGAAAACACCCGGTTTTAGCCTTGTTGAGTTGAGAAATCGTGTTTATGAGTTTGTTATGGGAGATCGATCTCATCCTCAGGACAAAGAGATTTACGCGATGCTAAGAGAGATCACAAAGGCTCTTAGATTGGAAGGTTATGTGGCTAACACAGTGAATGTTCTAGCTGACATTGAGGATGAAGAAAAGGAGACTGCCTTGATATGTCACAGTGAAAAAATTGCTATTGCTTTTATGCTTATTAATACATTGCCAGGAACTAGTATAACAGTGATCAAGAACTTAAGGGTGTGTGCGGATTGCCACCTTGCTATTAAACTCATATCCAAGATTTATGAGCGTGAAATTGTTGTCAGAGATCGTAGTAGATTCCACCATTTCAAAGATGGATCTTGTTCTTGTAAAGATTATTGGTGATCATTGATGACTAATGAAATTCTCATAATAGAAATTTGGTCCATTTCTGTTCAAAGTTTAATACTATCAATTAGTAGTATAAATCATATGCACATAAAAGTGGGTGGTATATACGTCCAGTACAATCAAGTAAGGCTTGGCTCACTTGGTAGGTTCTTACTTCATATCCTTATCTTTGCCATACTCCCAATGCAAATATTGGATAAAGAACCCGTGGGGATTGAGATTTGATATGATCCTCCTCTTTACCATTAACAAAATATCATGTTTAAACACACATGGTTTATTAGCTTGTCTTCCAATGTATCAATGTTACTAAAATAACAACAAAAAATGTTTTACTTCACAAGATTACAAGGCATGACTTATGGATTTTACACGAGCCATCAAAACCTTCCTTGTCTACTCCCCTAGTCACATTATCTGCTTATCAAATGGCTCAACTTGCACTCGGTCATATGTAAAGGTAATGTAGATAGTCTTTTAACAACGCGGTTAACTTTGTAATTTGCGCGATTCGGTGCCATATCAAGTTAGTACTTAACATTTCGCACATTTTTTAAATATATTTGCAGCATTTATAAATTTTGACTAAATAATCAAAATACAACTTCACACATTTTTTTTAACATAAATTTCTTTCAAAGTAGTAAAAATTCAAATCCAAACACCTATATAAAGAAAAGTTCCCAACCAAACCAGAACTCTGTGAACTAAAAACCTCCAAAAACACACACCCACTCCAACAGAAGCCATGCGAAGACGATCAGTAGCAGTTATACTTCTCATCTCCGCGATCATCTCATTCTCTCTCCTACCGATCTTCGCCGATGAACACAAATTCTCCATCAATGGAAAAGTGATCGATTTGGACGAATCAAACTTTGATTCTGCAATATCTTCCTTCGATTATGTCTTTGTTGATTTCTACGCCCCTTGGTGTGGTCACTGCAAGCGTCTCTCTCCTGAGGTCCTCTCTCTCTCTCTCATTCGTATTTTTCTGCGAATTTCGATCTCCTTACTGTACTCATATTCGGTTGATTTGCGATTGATTATGTTGAATTTATGCTGAATTTTTGTGGAAATCGATTGCAGTTTTAGTTAGTTTTTTTGGATTTGATAGTTAGCTTTGAACTTTTGAAATTTTGATTGCAGCTGTATTGAATTTTATGCAAACATAGTGATCATATACTAGCAAAATATGTTACTAAATTTAGTACTTTTAGTCAGTTGGTTAGAGTATAAGCATTCCGAGACGTCTTAGTATTGATTAGTACCCTACGCCTACCTTCTTATGCACCAAAAAGATGAATATTACTAAATTTAGTACTTTTAATTGAGTTAATTTCTTCAAAACTATGTAATTTGCAAGCTTAACTAGAGGTAAGGTAAATAGAACTAATTTTGAGTTTGTTTGTCATTGAGATCTATGAGGAGCAAATTCTGTCTCTTTGAGAACATGTGACATCGTATTATTATCCCAATTTCGTGGTTAGTATCCTGCGGTACGATTATAGTTCAAATGGTTGTGCTAGCGCGCAACGCAGGCTTTGTTTTGTTGGACGGAGAAACAATTCTTCACGAAAACCATTTTCCAAGGGAAAACTCAATTGTAGATGACTTTTCCCTTCTTTGGTTCCTTGGATGAAAAGTTAGAGAAAATAGGAATAATGGAAATAAATGGAAGGATAGATCAGAGAAAAGAAAAGGGAAGTAAGGAATAGGGAAGAGAATTTACAGGTCAAATGGTGTTGCAAGTGTGCAACTTTAGGCCCCATGATATATTCAAGTGAAAACTTAATTGTGTATTAGTTTTCTTTTGAGTGGTTTTGTAGATGAAAAGTTAGAGAATATAGGATTAGTGGAAAATAAATGAAAGGATAGATGAGAGAAAGGAAAGTAAGGAGTATGGGAAATGTTTTTCCCCGCCGTTTAGGGAGTAAAGCGTTTTCTACTCACTCAAAAACTTTTTTCCTTCATTAGAAAAACTATTTCCCACCCCTTACAAACCAAACAAGGTGGGGAAATTAGATTTCCGGAAAACTGTTTTTCTCTCTACCAAACGGAGCTTACTGTCTGAAATGATAATTTCCCACTGCAGTTTATAGCAATTTAGTCTTCGCTCGTTTTCAGTAGACCGATATTAAATATGGCCTGATACTACATATGGTTTTGATTAGTTCTTCTATCTCAAGATAATTCATCACATGTACAGATATACTCTATTTTGGGATCTTTGGGTTAAACTTGTGACATTACTAAATACAGTGACCAATCAGTTAGATAAATTACTAATGATTTATGGTTGGGCTTTCTAAGATGCTCCTGTTCAATTGAGTAATTGAAAGATGTGGGAATTGTTGAAATTATTAGGAAAATTTGTCAAATGGCACCTACTTGTAATCCAACTTTGTGAACTAGCACATTGATTTTATTTATTTGTCAAATGACACCTATTTTTAATCCAACTTTGTGAACTAGCACCTTGATTTTATTTATTCGTGAAATGACACCTACTTTTAATTTAACTTTGTTATCTAGCACCTTTATTTTATTTAATTGTTGTATAGCACCTTAATTCAAGTTTGTGATCTAGCACCCTAATTTTAATTTATTGTTGCTTAGCACCTTAAGGCCTAAACTACCCTAAACTATTTTTCTTGGTACCTTACTAATTTGTTTTGGCTAAATAAGTAAAACATTCATGCGGTTATTCTATCTCGTCAACACGAGTTTAATCATCTTATAAATGAAAAATTCATAAAAATTGTACATCGTATATATACGTCGTCGTTTAAAAATGGTCTTTCGAGTTTTAGGTTGAATGCAACATTCATGGACCGCACCGATACCATCGTTTCATTGGAATTCTCGAAATTTGTGCCCCTTGAGGACCAACACTTAAGTTTGTTTACCCGAAAATGTCGTATTCGACCTAAAGATCGCCGCAAAAGTCACATCGAAGTGTGTGCCCCTGGTACTCGTGTAGTAGAGATTCTCGAATTTCATGGCATTAAAGTGAGGGCGACGATGACATTTCGAAAAATATCATTTAGGGTCTTAAAACCCTAGTTAAATACGCCTTAAAGTGTGTTCCCCTTGCCACTTTCAATTTTCAAATCGATTAGGGTAGTTTAGGATGCTAAGAAACAATAAATTAAAATCAGAGTGCTATTGCAAACTTGAATTAAACCTAGGTATCAAAAAATAGATTAAAGTAGTTTAAGGTGCTAAATAACAATTAAATAAAATCAAGGTGCTAGATCACAAAGTTAGATTAAAAGTAGGTGTCATTTCACAAATAAATAAAATCAAGGTGCTAGTTCACAAATTTAGATTAAAAGTAGGTGTCATTTGACAAATAAATAAAATTAAGGTGTTAGTTCACAAACTTGGATTAAAAGTAGGTGCCATTTGACAAATTTTCCAAATTATTATAATGGCCTTTTTCGTAAATTATGTCATATTCTTAATTGTGCGGGGGTAATGCAACTGCCAGAGGGAGGGAGAAGTTTAGAGTACATGCCCTTTTGTCAATAACTAATCAATCAAAGAATGAATGAATGATAATCATATAGAATTTCAGGAATAGTATTCTGTATGTGAGCTCTATGTGCTACTGTAGTGTTTGCCTTCCTGAGCTCAATGCGCCTTGTGTTCGCTCTTCAGTACCCCCTCCCCCCCTTAATGCTTTTTAATTTCATGTGCAGTTGGATGCAGCTGCTGCTGCCCTAGCTGAACTAGAGAAGCCCATTGTGATTGCAAAAGTCGACGCCGACAAGTACAGGCGTCTTGGTGATAAATATGAGATTGAGTATGCAAATTTTCTTTTAAGAACAAACTACATACTTTATCACCAAAATTTTACTTGTGCAAATTAAACATCATGCAACTGCAAGCTGTAAAAAATTTCTCCGCTTCGGAAATTTCTCAGTGAACTTTCCTGGGACTTTTTCCTCTCCTTTTGAGTTACTCCTATAATTCTGTGTGATAATAATCCTGCTTTTCATTTGATAATAATCCTGCTTTTCATTGTTATGTTGCTCAGTGGCTTTCCAACATTGAAGCTGTTCATTCATGGTGTTCCTGTCGATTATAATGGTCCAAGGCAGGCAGATTTGCTTGTCCGTTTTTTGAAGAAGTTTGTTGCTCCTGACGTATCCATTCTTGATTCAGACACTGCTATCAGTAACTTTGTTGCAGCAGCTGGCCCCCATTTCCCTATCTATGTTGGCTTTGGAATGAACGAGTCTGTCATATCCAAGTTTGCCATCAAGTACAAAAGAAAAGCGTGGTTTTCAGTGGCAAAGGATTTTTCAGATAGTGTTATGGAATCATATGATTTTGACAAAGTTCCAGCTCTGGTGTCCCTCCATCCAACTTACGATGAGCGAAACATATTCTATGGGCCATTTGACGGTATGATCTCATTTACCAACTTCTGTGATTTTATTTGCTTCCTTGCATTGAACATAACCATACTTGGAAAGGTCAATAATTTTGGTGGAGCACCATTTGCAGAATCTGAGTTTCAGACTTTCAGCCCTGTTTTTTTGTTTTAGTCTTCTTAGCGTGCAATGTTTAAGATTATGGCCTAGTTGCAAGAGAGATAGGCATGATGAAAGTGCCCTCTCTAATATTCTTTACTCTTTTAGTTAAAGTACTGGAGTTGGTGTGTTGCATGGTTTGTTAGCTTGACTCCACTAGCAGTTTAGCACTAGTTCCTTTGGTCTTGCACCTGCAATTTGTGCTATAAATGAAAATACTTTTTCTCTTAAGTTGCCATGTGTGTGTATTTCAAGTAAGTATTAACTTAACTCGATGGTCATGTACAGATCAATTCTTGGAGCAGTTCATCAAGCAGAATTTAATCCCCTTGTGTTTGCCGATAAACTCTGACACACTTAAATCGTTGAGAGATGAAGAGAGGAAAATTGTACTTACATTTGTGGAAAATGAGAATGATGATAAAACAAAGCAGCTGCTCAAGTTATTGAAGGCGGCGGCTTCTGCAAATCGTGATTATCTTTTTGCCTATGCTGGTCTCCAGCAATTTGAGGTCTTTGTTGAGACATTTGAGATCAGTACGAAAACAAAACTCCCAAAAATGGTTGTTTGGGATGGGAATGAAGAATATTTCAATGTAAGTCATTATATAATCCGTTTTTATGGCTTCATAGAGCTGAGGCTTGTCAGGTTATGAAAGCCACTATAAATGCTGTTAATGACATGGTTGGTCCTAAATCTTAATCAACCGAAGTTTAAGGATGGTTTATAGTGTATCTGAAAGATCCGTGCTTCTTAGACTTAGACTACTGCTAGGAGTACACTTTATACTTTGGTTCTAGAGCTTGCAATTCAGGAAACTGGGTGTGCTCAGTCTGGAGTCGATCTCTGGCTATTCTCAAAATTTATCAAAAACCATATAAAAAGTGGGTTAATTGCATATAGGACATATTGATAAGATTAGCCAATTATGTCAGTTTCGGGCTGATTTCATGTCATGTCAGTTTTGGTTTATTCCTCAGTAACTTTGTGTTTGTGTCGGTTTTTTGTTGACTGACAGCTCTAGCTGTAATTTATCTGGTCATGTAAGATGATGAATTAGCTAACGGCTCATTTGTTTCTGGCCAGGTAATTGATTCAGATAGTATTGGTGAAGATGATCAGGGATCCGACATAACACGTTTCCTTGAAGGATATAAAGAAGGAAGGATTGTATCGAAAAAGATTAGTGGCCCATCATTCATGCAATTTCTGAATTCAATGATCGGCATTAAATTGATTTTCATTGTTGTATTCGTGATAATTGTCATGATGATGATACAAACCCTTGGTAAAAATGATGAGGATGACACTCGCAGACGGCCTTTGAGACCTGATAGCAGTGAATTACAAAGTTCAGTTGACAAGGAAGATTAGGATAAATATGAAGTTGTAAGGTAATTTATATTACTCACAATCTTGCCGTAATCTGACTTGGAGCAGGATTGCGTAGAAGCACCGAGGACAAGCTGCTGAATCTGGTATACCAATATTACAATCATGTTTGGCGTTAATTTATGAGATGACACTATTTTTTTAGTAATCTTAATGACAATGGCCTTCCCTGCTGCTAACCTTTCATGTTTTGTAAAGCAATGTTCTAGCTCTTTTTTTTTTCTTCTGGGTTTTAAATCCTTGTTCATCTTGTACCATTAGTTATCCTGTCGCTTTCCTTTTTGTCACAATTGAAACAGTTGCTAAATGCAAAAATGAGAGGAAGTGGTTTATCTTTGAAAGATCACACATTCAATTCCAAGTTTGAGTTGCATTATATAGTAAAGCTAACGGTTTTGCTTTGCTGCTAGCATGCTGCAAAGTTTTTTTGTTTTTTTTCTTTTTTGATAGCGCATGCTGCTAGTCTGCTACTAAAGCCCTGTTATGACTTGTGTGTGATTGAGTGTTATCCTCACTTAGATAAGGTCTTCTGGTTGAATTCTACAAGATTTGGTATAATTTGGCCTGAATATCTTCAATCTAGTAGTCTGGTCGGAGTTTTTTTTACGGTCTGATCTGATTTTACCCAAGAAACAAAGATAAGTTGAAGAGAACAATCCGCTAACTCAAGATCGAGAACCAGAGAACAATTCCTTAAATTGCGATCGAGAACTCACTGGACTGGCAGCTTGCCATTTGGACCTAATTAGGAAGTTTACGGCCTTAGGAAACCCCCTAGGTGCCTCGATGATATCACGACTCCTGGAATAACCGTTATCCAAAAGCCAAAGAAGGCTTAATATGACAACGGTGAGCGTAACTAATATGAAGAAATGACATGTACACTCTGAAGTGGTGAAACATACTAAAAGCTAGTAAGAATGCGATTGTCAATATACTCATCTACTTCATATAGAACAGTTGCAGCAACAAGGTTCTCTCATTAAGTCCACTAGAACAAGGTTCACTTACATGTAAGTATGCTACTTTTCTTTTTTTTTTGTGCTACAAAACTTCCAGTCTCCTCAGTCACTAAAGATTTTTTCCCCGCAATGCTGTACTGCATAAAAGAAAATTTAACTAACACAACTTTGAGGTAATTGTCAATCAACCGTTCACGTAAGAAAAAAAAAACCCCGAAATTTTTTAGTGTCAAGTGAAGAAAGTTAGTTGGATGCATAATGAACAAAAACAACTAAACGAGGGCCCGTTTCGTATCAATATAATTTTCTGTTTTTTGGTCTTTTGCTTTTCAAAGTCATGATATAATATGTTTATATTATTTCAAAAATTGGTCAAACCTACTGAAAACATATTGAATTGAGAAACCGACATCTAAAAAGAAAAAACCACTTTCTAGTTTCCTACCTTTTGTTTTAATTTTAAAAAAACTGAGAGCTGAAAACAAAAAACGACATTGAACAAGCCTAAACTAGTAATTTTGTAATCGCTTATTGAAATAGCGATCATGTGGTCGTAATTTAATTAATGATTTTTATCCTAGACATTAGATGGATAATTGATGTATCACATTTATATATAGTTTTTAGATGCATTTAGATTGCATTTAGAACTCCTTTTTGAGCATTTAGGTGCATAATGACATGAATTACACAAGTTGTGCTCTACTACTCCCCGTTTGTGTGTTTCGATGATTTTCAGGTTATTTTGATACAAAGTGATCATGAGTACCAAGGATGTAGCCTATTAATCATTGAAGATGAAGGTAGCTTGCACAAGGATCACAATGCATCCGTTTGGGACAATTTTGAGTTGGAATGAAGCAAAGAGTTAGTGAAAGAAGTGTCAAAACTGACACACCTTCATTATTTTCATTATAACTTTTGATATAAAATTGATAATCAAGAAATTCTAATGGGGTTGGATTCTAGACTTCAAGAGCTTTCCAATGATAGGTCACACGCCCCAATTGGACTTCTGGTTTGAGAGATACGGCCTTCGCAAGTTGATGCAGAATTGTAGTTTACCCACCCGGTCGGGCGGAAATTGACCCGATCGGACCTGAAGCACGGAAAACTCTTTTCCGAAATTCTATCTTTTTTTAATTAGACTTTGGGCTATTATAAATAGCTATCCTTCATTAACTTTGGAGACATCTTTTATTCTAGTTTTTCCATAGTTCTTACTGTAGCTTTATTTTAGTTTAAACACTTTAGATTAGATTAAAGGTGATTGAACCTCGGATTCGATTTTAATAAAAGTTCTTGCTTTCCGTCAATTTGTATTCTTCTCTACTCTTTGTCTCTTTAATTACTTTAATTTCTTAGTTTAATTATTAAATCATTCATGATGTAATTATTAGGGTTTCAAATTAGTTTTGTTATTGTCAATTCAATTATGAGTGAGTAGTTCTCTTTCTAGGGTGTTAGATAGGGAAGCCATGTTTATACGATGATTGTTATTTAGATTCCTATCGATTTCTAGGGCTTGATTAGAGTGATTGTGGTGTGGTTTGTTCTTAATTAGTGATTAATGTTAGTGGCCAATTTCATTGATTGCTTGTGGTTAATAGTTGTTTGCACAGATCCGTCTTACGATTAGAGGCCTAGGACACATCAGTAGTTCTGATTACGTTAGTGAACATGCGGCGTATGTTGAACTATGAGCGTTGAGTCTTAACCATAGCTCAACACATGCTCTAATCACTTGACTCATGACTTAGGTTTTGATAGTAGTTGACCTTATTTGATTGGTATAAGCATGGTGGACCGACCTAATACCCTAGGTTTTTAGTCCATAGTTAAATCCTCGATTTAATTCGTTGTCCTTAACTTAATTATTAGTTCAGTTAATCTTCCCTGATTTCATCTGAAGTAGCTAGTTGATTGAATATTAATTTAGAAACTCTGTCTCCCTGTGGATTCGACCCTGCTTCCATTGACTACCATAATTAGAGGACTGTAGGTTTATCTTTAATTAGGTGATACGACTAAATCCTATCAATAATAGACTGATAATATTATTCTTCAAGTAGTGTTAGACTTCGAATTATTTTTGGATTTAGCATTTTTTTTCATCACTCAGACTTCATATCACCCAACCAATTACATAGACAATTATCGTCATTGGGTCCCAAACTACCTCATCAACTCATCTCCTTCCAAAGGTTGTCATTCACATGTTTGCGACCCAAAATTGAAATCCGACACTCGAATCCCAACCAATTATCTTGTGGATCCAACCAATCTAACATGCATGCATAATCTAAATAGCCTGATGGAATATACTAATTATCCTAATAATATTAATAATCAGCATATATAAATAAATAAAATACTAGTTTCAATACCTGTTATTTTCAATCAGAACAAGGAAACTGTTATTCACAGCGCAAGATCAGAAAAAATAAAGTACAAAACATCATGAAAAATGAATTGTAAGAAGTTCAAAGCTTTCCATCTATATAGTAAATCTATTTATTCACCAAAAAATGAACAAAAATAAATCTTCATCCACTAATAATATACTTCACTTCCAGTTCCAGTAGTTGATGTAAACATACTCTAGGAAAGCAACACAAGGGCGTAAATTCTCCGCAAGCAAAAGAGACGAAAGGAAATAAAAGGAGCAAAATTCTGCACTACCCTAATGCTACAATATACACAGAAGTTGAAGATCACAGAGGTAGTATAGGTTAGAGGTCAGAAACATGAGCACAATGTCACAAACAACTTCCAGCATGACAGGTATTTAGTATAACTCTGCTCACATACTATCATATACCATTCACAACAAATCAGCATCCAGGAAGGGATTGCGCAGAATCATAAGGAGAAAAACTCGCTACAGATTCACTATAATGTAAGGGATTCGGGTATCTCATAGAAGAAGATCCTAGGTAACTTGATGAGGCATTACTAGGACTTGGAATGTAAGGAGAAATATATCTAGTATTGAGAGGTGATACAGATGGGTAGCCGAGGGAACCCGGAGACATAAACTGAGAAGTATACGACCGTTGAGAAGACATGTTCCTAAGGTCTAAGGAGCTTCGACTCATACTCATTGAAGGAGAACGTTGATTATTATATGAGTGGAGAGGACGAGGTATTTGTGGACTACTAGTAACAGATTGATTACGAGAAGTTGAATGGGATCGTGGACTCGCTATTTGTATAGCAGGGGAACGTGCTGATGACCTGAATGAAGAAAATGGCGAAGAAGCAAAAGATGATGGATTAGATGAAAGCAATGGTGTAGATTCCGATGCCGGTGGTTCACCGGTGCTAGTTCTTGCATCTCGTTTGCATACCGGGCAAAACGTTCTCCATGCAGTGAGCCAAGCATCCACGCAAGATGTGTGAAATTCTACAAGAATTCATGACATCAAAGTTAGATCCTCTGCAGATACCCTTACAAATATTACATTCAAGTAAAAGCACATCGAACATGGAGATTAGAAAAGTAGAAGCATCTGCCAAGCATATGAATTTGCTAAAACAAATCAAGCAGGCATCATGGACCTTAAGTAGACCATATATTTTTATTACAACTACCAGATAGTGAAAAGGGAAGTTGCCGTGCATGGAACTTTTCTAGAAAAGGAGCAAGAAACAAGGACATTGTTGTACACTAGTTACGAGTTAGACTAGTGATTGCAACAGAAACTTTGAAAAACGCCCCTGAAAAGTGAAGAATCTATTTAAAAACATGAAGTAGGAAAAACATTCTTCAATATGGTACAACAATCCCCAAATCTTAGAATAGATGGGTTACTGCAGTTTGAGGGTGCATTTGCTTCACCTTAAAATATAGGTTCCAGGGTTCCACTCATCATGTCCAATCAGGTGTATAAACATATGTTTGAATCTGGATTAATTTGGTTCAATCATGCAGTGGAAAAGGGTTGATTAGGTCTCATGAGGTCTAATAAAAACAGTTCACATAAGTTCAGCTCAAGATAACACACCCTTAGCCAATAATCTATAAACTAACCATAAGGATCTTAAAGAGCTTGAATTTGGATAGCAAAAATTTAACCCAGTTTAAGAAGAGACTCTTTAGGGATCGGGGTTACATGAAGTAGATTTGTTAACACCCAGGGCCGTCTCGGTCTATTAGTGTTCCACAATACCGAACCTCGAAAAGTTTGAGGGCCTCAAAAATTCTAAAAGATGGAGAAAAATCAATATCAATAACAACTTACATCTTATGCTTGGTGTTTATTAAAGTTTTTGACCAAAAGATGGACATGAATTTTACTATAGAAACAATTAACCTAACGCCCTTTTTCTGTTTTATGGGCCCAATTTATTACATTAGCACAGGACCACCTACCCCGCTGAGAGCCTGAGACGGCCTTGTTAACGCCTAATAAACAGTTGCCATTGTGAAAAAAGAACAAAGCACTTGTAGGGCAACAAGCAGCTCTTTGTTTCAAAATTCTAACCAAAAAACTACTCAAAAACATGACCCAATATGTGTGTCTCACTGCATTGGTAAATACAACTGATGTGAGAAAAGGAAAAAGCACTTGTAGGGCACCAAGCAGCTCTATGTTTCCAAATTCTATCCAAAACAATACTCAGAAACATGACCACTTCTTGTGTATCATTGCATTGGTAAAACTGATGCACCAAGCAGAAACTGCATAAGAACTAATATTATACCTGTCATAGACTCACAGTACCTATAGCAAATACTTGGAACCAATAACAAGTACGAGAGAGAGGCAAAACTTACTGTGACGACAAGGAAGAATCCGAAGCTTGTCTCCAACCATGTAGTCCTCAAGGCATATAGCACACGTCGATGCAGTGCAATTTTCCTCAGTTACAGCCGTGAATATTAAGCTTGGCATTGCTTTAACTAAACGACTACTCATCCCATGAAATTCTCGAACCCGACCTTGAGGCCTTTCACGTCTAACACGGTGCCTTCTAACAAAGAAACATGTAGCCAGCACTGCAGACATTGCCAGTAGAGAAATGAAGGAAATTGCCATTATTGACCACGCAGAACTTTCATAGCTTGGAAGCATCCACACTTCCACAGAAGGGCCAGCATATTTCTTTAATTTGTGTCCAGTTGCTTTGGAAACGAATACGGCATGTATCTTTATACCGGCAGAATTACCTGCCACTGCATAGCCAGAAGACAACCCTTTAACATGTTGCAAGACAATTTAGTCAAGTACAATATGGACAGACAATGAATACACATATGGTTTAGAGAAATAAAAAAGGCATCAGTCAAAAGCAATGGTCCTTTTCATTTTCTTGACCAAAAGACTGCTTATCATACAGAAACCCAGATGAAATCAGATCTTGTGCACAAAGAAAAAAGCATACGAGAGAAAAATAAGCCTAGGGCCTCAGCAGTCATTTTCACTAGGTTCCTTCGCAACTTCGTCAATGAACCAGAAGGAGAAGGTAAACTATAAAAAAAAGATGTGGATGGTTCGAGAAGACAAATGCAATAAACTCTCCACAACTTACTTTTGGCTTCAATTTAACTATTGTTTTGGGTATGAAACAATACTTCTTAATGAGGTCCGATTTGTAAGGCGCAAAGATGTTATTTGCTGTAAATGGCTTCTGTTCAGTCACCTGTACACACTACATGCAAGTTGGCTTCAAGGGTGTATCCGTTGAATGCCCATTATAGTTAGCTCATAAAGTGAGGATTATTGATCTCTAAAAGTGTCCATGATAGCAATAATAAGTATCTTAAGCTTGTATCTTGGTTTGTCACTAATGAATGATGGGTCTGTATTTAGATTGGGCTTTGGACCTTACTTGGGATGTAATCACATCCGCGACAAAAACTACCCATTGTTTACAAAAGAGAGTCTGATCATGTTTAAAGAGATCAAATCTGTTGTTAGTAGATGGGGTAAGATAATCCATCAAGGTCGCGCTCATACTTTAGTGTTTATAACCATGCTTCCCAACTTCTATCATAGACTTTGGTATCCCCACTACAAAAAATATGAAAATCTATTCTTGTAATCCTGTTAAAACTATCGATGCGTATCTATATATAAGAAAAGTTCCAGATACCATAACGAATGATTGGGAGGAGTTATACGATGATAGTATACTGATATTCGAGCTGACACTGGTTCAAGATTTGAAATGCCAACCTCATAGTCTGGATTCTATATTATATGAGGTACTAATTTCTACTTCACTCTATGATGCATTAATGCCTCATCATATTCTTACTTAAAGGCGTTTGGAACGAATGTTGTTCTATGTAACTACGTGCATCTAGTGTTTTTGCTTCATTTTAAGTACATTGGTAACTATAGCCAAAGCTAATACGGCATATAAGATAGACCCTATTTTGATGCCAAAATGGATTCCCGTTTGCACCTCCCATATTATAAATCCTCTACAGTAGTGCTAGAAGGATAGGTCAACTGCTTTATGTTGGAAGAGCCCGAATAAGTCCCAACTAATCTAAGTACAAACCAACCATTCAATATCAATCTATGAGTAACAACCATAGTTTACTTATGAATAATTTATAAAACAACCTATACTAAAGGGTATCTTCTTAATGTCTCCTCTTGTGCATAGTGCGCATGAGAGGAGACAAAATATGTTGGGCAGATATGTATTGGTCAGTGGAGCATCGACATTACATTCGCATTTGGTAAACCCTTGATCAAAGGGAAGCCCTCTGACATAAGTGCTAAGCACATCCCAGATTAATCGCTAAGCACATCCCAGATTAATCGATAAGCAAGGGAGGATAGTCTTCAAAGGCAACAGGCAGACATTAATATCCTAGAGTGATGGTGTATGTAACAACCACAATTTGCTTAATAAGATTTCATAGTAATACTTGTGCTTTTATACAAATAAGGTGTACCTTCTTCCTTTTATGCTAAGTGTCGGTTTGGTTGAACATGGGAAGTCTTACTACTCATAGATTTGTTTTCTCCAGCCTCCGTGTATTCACATTTCCTAGAAAGCATAATGAATTGTTTGGTTGATAATGCAAGTAAAACTTCCCATGATGAGTTCTACTTAACTAGGAAGACATAGGTAAGCAAGTTCTTTCATTTTGTTGGAAGTAGACATTTTTGCAAACCAAACAATTTTTACATACTTCTATCTTCTATGAACTTATACTTTCCTTGTTCTTATGTCAACCTAGTACGGACAAGGATACTCCACAATTAGATTTGTTTGGCCCGGATTAGACTTTGAAGTTTGAACGGTTGAGAATAAAAGTCGTCAAGAGGACATGTGTTTGTTTGTGGGGCAAGTTGTCAATTCTAGATGCGTTGGGAGAACATGTTACACTTACACCACTCCTATTATCATTAGCAACATAGAAGGAGGTTTGATGTTTGAAGTATTCACATTTATTGCTGTTGCGCGTAATCTTAGTGAACACAATCTTTACTAGTTCTCTAAGCTAACTTAGGCTTGAGAGGGGCATTCAAATATCCATTTCATCAAACACAAACCATTCATAGCAAATTGTGTCTTCCTTACACTTTACCAATCAGAAGTCATTCTAGTGGTTTTTTCATAACTAAACAACTTGAAATCTCTTTCAAACTACTAGAATTTCTAATAGAAGTAGATGGCCCCTTCAGTCTCAATCTTAAAACAATATCAGTTGCAAGCAACCTATATCATAAAAATCAGGCAGTCAACTACACAAGCAGGAGCAAAATTAAAGAGAGCCCCAATTCATCATCTCGAGTTAACAACTTGAAGGCTAGACAATGCATCACACAAAGGGGAGCAACAGCATAAACAGATTCAATTAAAGATCAGAAAAACGAGAATTACTTGCAACCAAAGCACCACCATCCTCATTGTCATGGACAATTACAGCTTTAAAGCCTGCATTCTGAGCCCTCCTAACTTTATCCTCAAAACCACATCCACCTCTAACAATCAATGCAATTGGAGAGGTACAATTGCCACCATGATCAACAACATTCGTCAACTGCGAACACGCATTAAGAGGCTCTGATATATACAATTTTCCACAGATACCAGTTGACCCCCAAAGCTGGTGCTGAGAATATCAACCCAAATGAAATCATATAAGTATTCACACAGATAGCATAACTCGAAATCAAACTACAATATATCACTATAAACAATATAAAAGGTATCAAATTCTTTTCTAAGGAACTAAAAATCAGAAATTTAAGGTTTGAGACTACAATATATCACTATAAACAATATAAAAGGTATCAAATTCTTTTCTAAAGAACTAAATATCAGAAATTTAGAGATTTGAGACTCACCAAAGTTAGCTTCAATATCATCAAACTTAAGTGTGAAATTATTCCCTTCCAAAACCACAGTAGCAGAAGATAAACACAACATCATGATCACACAAAACCCACATAACAAAACTCCTTGAAAACCCCACGAGCCATGCCAATTACTCAATCAAAAAACACCCAAAATCTGATCTTTTTCAGACAAAAGCAACTATCTTTGAAGATACCCACAAAAGTTCAAGACTTTATTGAGAGATTCACTAAAGTTATAAAAACCCAGAAAGCAGAAACTGTGATTTCAACTTAAACCCAGAAAAGGAAAGCTTTAAATTGACATAAAAAACAGCAAATTCCCTAATAAAGAACAAGTGAGATTAGGGATTTGATGATGGAAACATCAGCTTCCATCTGCAAATTGAGAAGATAATTATTGCCAGGATTGTAGATTCTTGCGAGATTTGAGGGGTGAAAAGATAGAATTTGCAAGAGATTAGACAGTATATAGTAGATATGAGAAGAAGAACAAGACAGAGAAAAACAAGGTGAAATTTGGATTATTTCAGAGTACTTTTTTTGAGCAGTAATAATTGGTTAATAAATATGCCAAGATGCTAAAGTATAAAATTTTATCCCCAACAGCCAAAGAAACATGTATAATTGAAAAGAACCACAAAACTCTACTAGAATTAGATTATCCGAAGTGTTCAGTCATCAAACCTCGTCGGTTCATTACCTCATCTCATCTGTAACAATTAATGTTTTTGTACACCCATATATGAAAGGCTAAGGCCAATAATTTTGTAACTTAATCTTGTTCCACTTGTGTTATACTTATGGGATCCACATCCACATCCACATCCACCTCCACACAAAACAAGGCTAACTATTTGCACGCTTGTTTTACGTTATTCAGTTTAGTTTAGTTTGATTTTGATTCGTTTCAATCATATTATCAATATTATTAGTACTAGTTATTCTTAAAAACGGCTACTATTATCATTATGGATATTATTATTATTTTTATTGACATTATTATAGCAATTATCATTATCATTATTAATAATGATTATTATTATTATCAATTATCATCATGATAATGATAATGATAATTATTTTTATTATCATTATTCATTTTTATCTAGCTCAAAATGGTTTTTATCATTATGAATATTATTATTTTTATTGACATTATTATAGTAATTATCATTATCATTATTATTAATGATTATTATTATTATCATTTATCATCATGATATTGATAATTATTGTATTATTTCCACCTTGACGATTTATCTTTATTAATATCATTATTCATTTTTATCTAGTTTGGAAATATAAAAAAATGGTTTAGTCCAATGAAATTCAGTCCAAAGGCACAAGGTTTCTTGTATTAAAAACATCACTCTATTTCACTAAACTTGTTGAGGGTACTTTTGAATATGTCATGTAAAAGTTTGAAAGTTAATATCTATTATCATGTATTTGTTAAAATTACGAAAAGTTGGTGTTTCAAAAATATATATTGAGCCAAGTTTAAAGAAATCGGACATCATGTTTTCTTTACCTATAAATCACAAACAATGGTCAAAATAAAATATGTGAGTAGTACAAAAGTTGCAGCAATTGTAGACTTGTAGTAAGATTGAGAGTAGTTTTCTAATGTATTCAAAGCACGGAGTTTGCACGAAGGCGAATAATACGGAAAACCTCACGGACAACTAACATATGATACAACCTTACGTAGCTTGGATTTGAGGAGGAGCGGTTGGAGGTGTATGACTTGTAAAAGTTGTAATGAGCTCTGGGTGGGGGTTCTGTGGGTGAACAACCCAAATCATTATTCTTGTTATCATAACATATCTCATAATTATGAATGAGATTAAATTTTTTTCAAAAAAAGATTGCAAGAATTGTTAGTTGTTGTTAGATTTGTGCTATGGGCCTTAACACTACCTTATACTTAGCTGTAACAAAAAACTAGTGGGCTAAAAGTTTAACATGGCCCATATATGTGGACAGCGATCCTTGATCTCTTTATAAGTATCTCATGCTCTTTGGGGTTTCAAACAGTTAGTTAATCAGCATTTGAATTTGGGGCCCAATTAGTTATTCACGGAAGAGGTCACAACTCACACCGGCACAGGCTCACAGAGTCACAGAAAAGTAGAGAACTATATGTGAACTTTTTTTTGAGAGGAACTATATGTGAACTTGATACTTTTACTGAATTATACTATTTTCAAAAGGAACGAAAGGAGTATAACATGAAAAATGAAACATAAACTATTACCTAACTTATTAGGAATAAATTATTGTTTTTTTTAAAGTATGACGAACAAAGGATAGATTGGGGAAGTGAGGGGCCGAGGACATTACACAAATCTTACAAATGTTATAAACATCTAAAAAAAATCGTTACATCTATAGTGAAAGGATGGTAGTATTTAGCTAAACATTATTAGCATGACTTATCTCACAGTAAAATTCTTTTCGCAATATTTTTGATGCTCTCATTCATGTTGGCAAAATAGTTTTGTTGGGTTGAGATCATGCTATTCAAATGCATAACCTACCAATGGGTATAATCATCACTAGTTGTTTATTAGGATAAAATAGAGAAAAAAGGTGTTCCTTATGTTACCGATAAAAAAAAGAGTAATATATGTTCCATCAAACCAAGCCCGTTCCTAGCACTTTATAGGCCCAAGATGGGAAAGAAAAGATGGGTCCCTGAAAGAAAATTGATATAAAAACAATCGAGGAAAATTAGTGTCGAGCAATGGATAACCGGGAAAGAGGAAGAGTTTCCATTAATCTTAATTGAATATTAAATTGTAAGAGAGAAAATATTGAATGACATTGAAGATTTTCTATTTTATTTTTGCTAAGAAAAGTATTCTTGTAAAAAGAAAGGTTGAAGTCCGAAAGAGTTATGAAAGGAATTATTGTGTTTAAACAACAATTTATTACTGAAAATTTGGAAATGAGGGAATTGGGGAACTTTGCGATTTATACACAATAAAGTTACGTATTGATATTTAATTTTTTATTTTTTCTATCTTTTCATAGTCTATTTGCAGTTCTAATGATCTGGGTCCTTTTTAAGTTGCCTAGGGCAGCTGCCCCTTCGGGCAAAGGGTACGAAACTATATTTGAAACAGAATCTATGTGGTCTCAAAAGTTTAAGTATTTGGACTTATGAAGATATTAAATCAAGCTTACTCTTCCTTTTATTTTAGTTTAGTTCAACTATTTTGAGTCGAGGACAACAGACCCGTAATAATTTTAGTTACTTCTTTTTGGAGTAACAGTTAATTAATGTCAAATTGTGTTTATATTAGAATGGTTACTTCAAGTGTTAGATTCATGAGTTGAACAATGTTTTGGTGTATAGGGATTAGGGAGTCGTGAAGGTAGAATGAAGAATGGATTTTAAAACCTTTTGAAACCGAATGATAATAGAACCAATTAAGCTAGGGCTATCCTGGCACAAAGAGGCTAATCTAATTCTAACTATAGCATGAGGCGAACAATGTGATAGTAAGACTCAAGCAATTAGAGGACTTGGTTTGGTAGTAAATTAGGTAGTTATTTAAGATACACCAATACGTACTTCGTACTATTATAATTTTATAAATTGATAGATTTCTTGAGCATTGGTCCATGATTCATGACGTTGAGTTGTTATAGTTGTTTTACATGAAGCTGTATTAATATAATACTAGTACTAATCAAGCAACTACTTACAGTACACGGTACGCAGAATTCTGTGTTAATTAGTTACTGAAAACAAAGGATGTGGTGGACTGAGGTTATATTAATTATTTTTTGATGGCAGCTTACACTATTTTTAATTCAATAAATATCAATGTTAGGATTATCGTTAGGGATGATAATTTTGTACTTCAACGAATCCGACTCAATTTAAGGGAAAAAGTCCTATCTGAATCCAAAAACATACAAGAAAGATATTTGATTCAAGTTAGACCTATATGTAAGATCCTATTGAAATCAAACTAGTATATGGTCATAACTTAATGTTACCTCATTAATTAATAGATGAAAAGTGCATTATAATAGGATCATCAAAATTAGATTATAATAGCTTAAAACACATGACTCTTGGGCCTTTTGGCCTATAAGGCTATAAGCCTATAACTACAACATCCAACATCAAATTGATGCTTAACATTATTGCCCATTGTATATATTTTTTGAAAGGATACAAGGAAAAGCATTACGTGGCCCTTCTCAAGGGAAAATTAATTCAAAGTTTTATCCGTCTGGACGTCAAACTCCTGAGCTTTTAGTTCTAATATGTCCTTGATTGGAGAGATAATCAGCTACTCTGTTAGATTTTCCAGAAGAACACTGTAGATTTGAAAGTATTAAGAATTCGTCTAATATCGTCAATGAGAGTTTGAATGCACCATGGGATGTTGTATTTGCCTTTCAAGATGTTGATGATTATTAAATTGTCTCCTTCAATGACTAAGTATGTAATCTTCATGTTATTCGCCTAGAGGAGGCCATCACGGAGGGCGGTAGCTTTACCTATGAGAGGAGATGATTTTCCCAACTTGTAGGCCTTTGCCTTCAGTATCTTGCCCGAAGAGTTCCTCTGGTACAATGCCCGCTGCTGCCGAGTCTTGGGTAGAGGATCCATCAAAGTTTAATTTGATGATGCCTTGATGAGGAGGCCGTTGTATTTAATTTAAAAAAGAGTTATTTTAACACCTGAAATAGTTAATTATCATAGCTATAATTAATTAATAGTCTAATATTATATAATGTTATTTTTATACACTCCATGATATTACATGTTCATGTGTAAAGTCATTTGAGCCTTACTAGACATCTTTATACTATCTATAAACTAAGGGAAGAGGGGATGGTAGACACCAAATATATATATAAAAGAATAAAATAAAATTATCCCTAAAATGAAATAAATCAAGGAAGTTAAAGCTGCTATAATCAAACAAATTAAAGTAAGTTTTTAGTTTTTTATTTTTTTAAAAAGTTAATCTTATGGCCATATTTATTAATTTCTCCAAAATCCTTATATGTTACTATTTTCGCGTGCATAGCATGCATATAACTATATAAGGCTATATATTTCTAACACTGGTCTCCTAAAATTTTCTTGTATCTTATTAAAAATAAAGAAATATATCTAACACATACTTCCTCCATTTCTCAATACTTGAAACATTACTATTCATCTACTAATCTTATGTTATATTTTTTCCCAAGTGTATAAGAAAAAATATATCCAAGTGGGTCTTACTTGATTCGTCTCAATGCATATTATTATAATGTCAACTTTTTATAATTTTTACTTATCAATAATTAGAGATATTACGGTCCAAAGTATTGCATTGAGTAGTGTACAAACAATAACCTTGCGAGTATTGCGAAATGGACAAAGTACTATGATTAACAAGCAGAATTATGGATTCTTAAGCTTTAATAGCCTCATTTATTTCTAAAGTCTAATATTGTTTATGTCAATGAACCAACTCAACCAAAAGTTTAATCTGATGGGGAATAGTTTATACTCTATCCCCGTCACACAAGAGCCTTTGTGCTTAAAGTGTGGACGCATCATCGACTTCCATCATAATTGAAACTAAATATTCCACTTAGAAAAGGAGGGGTGGATGAGATTCGAACCCGTGACCTTCTGGTCACCCTAGCTAATCTAATTCTATGTCAAGAAACCAACTCAACCAACAACCTACGCTGATGGTTGAAGACTCGAGGATAGTTTTATATTGTGATTAATACTATGCCAATTAAAGAACCAACTCAATCAAAAGGCTAAGATGATGGTTGAAGGCTCGAGAATAATTTTATACTGTCTAATGCAGTTTCATTTTATTTCTTTGTCGGGTAGATAGGACACATTTTTGTGGCAAGAAGACTTCTACATAATTTTTAATAGACCGTAACAAGAAGTGTTTTAGTGAATTTGATTGTTCTGCGTATCTGGTCAACCCAATCCAATTTAATAAGTAAAATCTTAGCCCTGTTCATTCACCTTAAAATAATGATATTCATCAAAAATAAATTCAGTTTAGTAAAAATAAGTTCAATTCAGCAAAAATAAGTTCAATTCAATAAAGCAAGTTCAGTTCAGTAAAAATCAGTAGTGCAAAGAAGAAAAATAACATGAATCAGTACAAGTTCAGTTCAATAAAAATAGGTTCAGTTAAGCAAGAATAAGTTCAGTTTCAGTAAGAATAAGTTCATTTGGGTAAAAATAAGTTCAATTCAGTAAAAGCAAGGTGAACTAAGCGGGGCCTTAGAAGTAAAAAAGAGAGGTACGGCGATAATCCCCACCCTCCAATAGAAATAACATTAATTGGTTCTATGACAACCGAAAATATCCTTTCTCATCCCAAAAGTACAATAACATGATTAAAAGTGTACTAAAGTAAATTTAATCAATAGCTTTGAAACTAACAAAACCCCAGTTGGTGCTAAAAAGGTTGGTAGCGCGTGCTAATTACTTCATCCGTTTTTTTAATGGCTACACTTTGCTTACGGCGGACTCACATGGCAATACTTTAAGGAGTGAGTAAAAGTGTGTGAAGAAGAAGTGGTGGAGAGAGATGAGAGAAAAAGTTACTAATAGGCTGGGAAAAATGTAGCCATTAATTTTAAATATCGTAGAAAGGAAAGTGTAGTCATAAAAAAATGGAGGTAGTAGTATATATTATCAATAGTCAAATTAGTATTCATTT
>CANSGD010000489.1:0-137086 GCA_947645195.1 Patellifolia procumbens
CTTGAATGGGTATTAGGTATATTTAAAGCATATGAAGCCCTTGGATCAAACTCATTTCAAATTAAAGGTTAAAACTATCATAGTCTCTTACGAGATTTTGTGGTGTATGAACACCTTTCAAATCATTTGATGTGCTTAATTACCTATTGTTTTTGACTCCTTTTATAGGTATTAGGTATATTTAAAGCATATGAAGCCCTTGGATCAAACTCATTTCAAATCAAAGGTTAAAACTATCATAGTCTCTTACGAGATTTTGTGGTGTATGAACACCTTTCAAATCACTTGATGTGCTTAATTACCTATTGTTTTTGACTCCTTTTATAGGTATTAGGTATATTTAAAGCATATGAAGCCCTTGGATCAAACTCATTTCAAATCGAAGGTTAAAACTATCATAGTCTCTTACGAGATTTTGTGGTGTATGAACACCTTTCAAATCATTTGTTGTGCTTAACTACCTATTGTTTTTGACTCTTTGAGTAGGTATTAGGTTTATTTAAATCATATGAAGACCTTGGATCAAACTAATTTCAAGTCAAAGGTTAAAACTATCATACTCTCTTACGAGATTTTGTGGTGTATGAACACCTTTCAAATCATTTGTTGTGCTTAACTACCTATTGTTTTTGACTCCTTGAGTAGGTATTAGGTTTATTTAAATCATATGAAGCCCTTGGATCAAACTCATTTCAAGTCAAAGGTTAAAACTATCATACTCTCTTACGAGATTTTGTGGTGTATGAACACCTTTTAAATCATTTGATGTGTTTAATTACCTGTTGTTTTTGACACCTTGAATAGGTATTAGGTATATGTAAAGCATATGAAGCCCTAGGATCAAACTCATTTCAAATCAAAGGTTAAAACTGTCTTAGTCTCTTACGAGATTTTGTGGCGTATGAAGACCTTTTAAATCATTTGATGTGCTTAATTACCTATTGTTTTTACTCCTTTAATAGGTATTTGGTATATGTAAAGCATATGAAGCCCTTGGATCAAACTCATTTCAAATCAAAGGTTAAAACTATCATCGTCTCTTACGAGATTTTGTGGGGTATGACCACCTTTCAAATCATTTGATGTGCTTAATTACCTATTGTTTTTGACTCCTTTTATAGGTATTAGGTATATGTAAAGCATACGAAGCCCTTGGATCAAACTCATTTCAAATGAAAGGTTAAAACTGTCATAGTCTCTTACGAGATTTTGTGTTGTATGAACACCTTTGAAATCACGTGATGTGCTTAATTACCTATTGTTTTTGACTCCTTTTATAGGTATTAGGTATATTTAAAGCATAGAAAGCCCTTGGATCAAACTCATTTCAAATCAAAGGTTAAAACTATCATAATCTCTTACGAGATTTTGTGGTGTATGAACTCCTTTCAAATCATTTGATGTGCTTAATTACCTATTGTTTTTGACTCCTTTTATCGGTATTAGGTATATTTAAAGCATATGAAGCCCTTGGATCAAACTCATTTCAAATTAAAGGTTAAAACTATCATAGTCTCTTACGAGATTTTGTGGTGTATGAACACATTACAAATCACTTGATGTGCTTAATTACCTATTGTTTTTGACTCCGTTTATAGGTATTAGGTATATTTAAAGCGTATGAAGACCTTAGATCAAACTCATTTCAAATCGAAGGTTAAAACTATCATACTCTCTTACGAGATTTTGTGGTGTATGAACACCTTTCAAATCACTTGATGTGCTTAATTACCTATTGTTTTTTACTCCTTTTATAGGTATTAGGTATATTTAAAGCATATGAAGCCCTTGGATCATACTCATTTCAAATCGAAGGTTAAAACTATCATAGTCTCTTACGAGATTTTGTGGTGTATGCCACCTTTCAAATCATTTGTTTTGCTTAATTACCTATTGTTTTTTATTCCTTTTATAGGTATTAGGTATATGTAAAGAATATGAAGCCCTTGGATCAAATTCATTTCAAAACAAAGGTTAAACTATCATAGTCACTTACGAGATTTTGTGGTGTATGAACACCTTTTAAATCACTTGATGTGCTTAATTACCTATTGTTTTTGACTCCTTTTATAGGTATTAGGTATATTTAAAGCATATGAAGCCCTTGGATCAAACTCATTTCAAATCAAAGGTTTAAACTATCATAGTCTCTTACGAGATTTTGTGGTGTATGAACACCTTTCAAATCATTTGATGTCCTTAAGTACCTATTGTTTTTGACTCCTTGAATAGGTATTAGGAATATTTAAATGATAGGTAGCCGTTGGATTAAACTCATTTCAAATCAAGGTTAAAACTATCATAGTCTCTTACGTGTTTTGTGGTGTATGAACACCTTTCAAATCATTTGATGTGCTTAATTACCTATTGTTTTTGACTCCTTGAATAGGTATTAGGTATATTTAAATGATATGTAGCCCTTGGATCAAACTCATTTCAAATCAAAGGTTAAAACTATCATAGTCTCTTACGTGATTCTGTGGTTTATGACCACCTTTCAAATCATTTGATGTGCTTAATTACCTATTGTTTTTGACTCCTTTAATAGGTATTAGGTATATGTAAAGCATATGAAGCCCTTGGATCATACTCATTTCAAATCGAAGGTTAAAACTATCATAGTCTCTTACGAGATTTTGTGGTGTATGAACACCTTTCAAATCATTTGTTCTGCTTCACTACCTATTGTTTTTGACTTTTTGAGTAGGTATTAGGTTTATTTAAATCATATGAAGACCTTGGATCAAACTTATTTCAAGTCAAAGGTTGAAACTATCATACTCTCTTACGAGATTTTGTGGTGTATGAACACCTTTCAAATCATTTTATGTGTTTAATTACCTGTTGTTTTTGACACCTTGAATAGGTATTAGGTATATGTAAAGCATATGAAGCCCTAGGATCAAACTCATTTCAAATCAAAGGTTAAAACTGTCTTAGTCTCTTCCGAGATTTTGTGGCTTATGAAGACCTTTTAAATCATTTGATGTGCTTAATTACCTATTGTTTTTTACTCCTTTAATAGGTATTTCGTATATGTAAAGCATATGAAGCCCTTGGATCAAACACATTTCAAATCAAAGGTTAAAACTATCATCGTCTCTTACCAGATTTTGTGGGGTATAACCACCTTTCAAATCATTTGATGTGCTTAATTACCTATTGTTTTTTATTCCTTTTATAAGTATTAGGTATATGTAAAGCATACGAAGCCCTTGGATCAAACTCATTTCAAATGAAAGGTTAAAACTGTCATAGTCTCTTACGAGATTTTGTGTTGTATGAACACCTTTGAAATCACGTGATGTGCTTAATTACCTATTGTTTTTGACTCCTTTTATAGATATTAGGTATATTTAAAGCATAGAAAGACCTTGGATCAAACTCATTTTCAAATCAAAGTTTAAAACTATCATAATCTCTTACGAGATTTTGTGTTGTATGAACTCCTTTCAAATCATTTGGAGTGCTTAATTACCTATTGTTTTTTATTCCTTTTATCGGTATTAGGTATATGTAAAGCATATGAAGCCCTTGGATCAAACTCATTTCAAATTAAAGGTTAAAACTATCATAGTCTCTTACGAGATTTTGAGGTGTATGAACACATTACAAATCACTTGATGTGCTTAATTACCTATTGTTTTTGACTCGTTTATAGGTATTAGGTATATTTAAAGCATATGAAGACCTTAGATCAAACTCATTTCAAATCAAAGGTTAAAACTATCATACTCTCTTACGAGATTTTGTGGTGTATGAACACCTTTCAAATCACTTGATGTGCTTAATTACCTATTGTTTTTTACTCCTTTTATAGGTATTAGGTATATTTAAAGCATATGAAGACCTTGGATCATACTCATTTCAAATCGAAGGTTAAAATTATCATAGTCTCTTACGAGATTTTGTGGTGTATGCCACCTTTCAAATCATTTGTTTTGCTTAATTACCTATTGTTTTTTATTCCTTTTATAGGTATTAGGTATATGTAAAGAATATGAAGCCCTTGGATCAAATTCATTTCAAAACAAAGGTTAAACTATCATAGTCACTTACGAGATTTTGTGGTGTATGAACACCTTTTAAATCACTTGATGTGCTTAATTACCTATTGTTTTTGACTCCTTTTATAGGTATTAGGTATATTTAAAGCATATGAAGACCTTGGATCAAACTCATTTCAAATCAAAGGTTTAAACTATCATACTCTCTTACGATATTTTGTGGTGTATGAACACCTTTCAAATCATTTGATTTCCTTAAGTACCTATTGTTTTTGACTCTTGAATAGGTATTAGGAATATTTAAATGATAGGTAGCCGTTGGATTAAACTCATTTCAAATCAACGTTAAAACTATCATAGTCTCTTACGTGTTTTGTGGTGTATGAACACCTTTCAAATCATTTGATGTGCTCAATTACCTATTGTTTTTGACTCCTTGAATAGGTATTAGGTATATTTAAATGATATGTAGCCCTTGGATCAAACTCATTTGAAATCAAAGGTTAAAACTATCATAGTCTCTTACGTGTTTTGTGGTTTATGAACACCTTTCAAATCATTTGATGTGCTTAATTACCTATTGTTTTTGATTCCTTTAATAGGTATTAGGTATATGTAAAGCATATGAAGCCCTTGGATCAAACTCATTTCAAATCAAAGGTTAAAACTATTATAGTCTCTTACGAGATTTTGTGGTGTATGACCACCTTTCAAATCACTTGATGTGCTTAATTACCTATTGTTTTTGACTCCTTTTATAGGTATTAGGTATATTTAAAGCATATGAAGACCTTGGATCAAACTCATTTCAAATCAAAGGTTAAAACTATCATACTCTCTTACGAGATTTTGTTGTCTATGAACACCTTTCAAATCTTTTGATGTGCTTAATTACCTATTATTTTAGAATTCTTGAATGGGTATTAGGTATATTTAAATCATATGAAGCCCTTGGTTCAAACTCATTTTTAAATCAAAGTTTAAAACTATCATAGTCTCTAACGATATTTTGTGGTGTATGAACACCTTTCAAATCATTTGATGTGCTTAATTACCTATTGTTTTTAACTCCTTGAATAGGTATTAGGTATATTTAAATCCATATGAAGCCCTTGGATCAAAATCATTTCAAATCGAAGGTTAATACTATCATAGTCTCTTACGAGATTTTGTGGTGTATGAACACCTTTCAATTTATTTGTTCTGCTTAACTACCTATTGTTTTTGACTCCTTGAGTAGGTATTAGGTTTATTTAAATCATATGAAGACCTTGGATCAAACTAATTTCAAGTCAAAGGTTGAAACTATCATACTCTCTTACGAGATTTTGTGGTGTATGAACACCTTTCAAATCATTTTATGTGTTTAATTACCTGTTGTTTTTGACACCTTGAATAGGTATTAGGTATATGTAAAGCATATGAAGCCCTAGGATCAAACTCATTTCAAATCAAAGGTTAAAACTGTCTTAGTCTCTTCCGAGATTTTGTGGCTTATGAAGACCTTTTAAATCATTTGATGTGCTTAATTACCTATTGTTTTTTACTCCTTTAATAGGTATTAGGTATATGTAAAGCATATGAAGCCCTTGGATAAAACACATTTCAAATCAAAGGTTAAAACTATCATCGTCGCTTACCAGATGTTGTGGGGTATGACCACCTTTCAAATCATTTGATGTGCTTAATTACCTATTGTTTTTTATTCCTTTTATAAGTAGTAGGTATATGTAAAGGATATGAAGCCCTTGGATCAAACTCATTTCAAATGAAAGGTTAAAACTATCATAGTCTCTTACGAGATTTTGTGTTGTATGAACACCTTTGAAATCACGTGATGTGCTTAATTACCTATTGTTGTTTACTCCTTTTATAGGTACTAGGTATATTTAAAGCATATAAAGACCTTGGATCAAACTCATTTTCAAATCAAAGTTTAAAACTATCATAATCTCTTACGAGATTTTGTGTTGTATGAACTCCTTTCAAATCATTTGGAGTGCTTGATTACCTATTGTTTTTTGTTCCTTTTATAGGTATTAGGTATATGTAAAGCATATGAAGCCCTTGGATCAAAATCATTTCAAATTAAAGGTTAAAACTATCATAGTCTCTTACGAGATTTTGAGGTGTATGAACACATTACAAATCACTTGATGTGCTTAATTACCTATTGTTTTTGACTCCTTTATAGGTATTAGGTATATTTAAAGAATATGAAGACCTTAGATCAAACTCATTTCAAATCAAAGGTTAAAACTATCATACTCTCTTACGAGATTTTGTGGTGTATGAACACCTTTCAAATCACTTGATGTGCTTAATTACCTATTGTTTTTTACTCCTTTTATAGGTATTAGGTATATTTAAAGCATATGAAGACCTTGGATCATACTCATTTCAAATCGAAGGTTAAAACTATCATAGTCTCTTACGAGATTTTGTGGTGTATGCCACCTTTCAAATTATTTGTTTTGCTTAATTACCTATTGTTTTTTATTCCTTTTATAGGTATTAGGTATATGTACAGAATATGAAGCCCTTGGATCAAACTCATTTCAAAACAAAGGTTAAACTATCATAGTCACTTACGAGATTTTGTGGTGTATGAACACCTTTTAAATCACTTGATGTGCTTAATTACCTATTGTTTTTTACTCCTTTTATAGGTATTAGGTATATTTAAAGAATATGAAGACCTTGGATCAAACTCATTTCAAATCGAAGGTTATAACTATCATAGTCTCTTACGAGATTTTGTGGTGTATGCCACCTTTCAAATCATTTGTTTTGCTTAGTTACCTATTGTTTTTTATTCCTTTTATAGGTATTAGGTATATGTAAAGAATATGAAGCCCTTGGATCAAATTCATTTCAAAACAAAGGTTAAACTATCATAGTCACTTACGAGATTTTGTGGTGTATGAACACCTTTGAAATCACTTGATGTGCTTAATTACCTATTGTTTTTTACTCCTTTTATAGGTATTAGGTATATTTAAAGAATATGAAGACCTTGGATCAAACTCATTTCAAATCGAAGGTTATAACTATCATAGTCTCTTACAAGATTTTGTGGTGTATGCCACCTTTCAAATCATTTGATGTGCTTAATTACCTATTGTTTTTGATTCCTTTTATAGGTATTAGGTATATGTAAAGAATATGAAGCCCTTGGATCAAACTCATTTCAAAACAAAGGTTGAAACTATCATAGTCACTTACGAGATTTTGTGGTGTATGACCACCTTTTAAATCACTTGATGTGCTTAATTACCTATTGTTTTTGACTCCTTTTATAGGTATTAGGTATATTTAAAGCATATGAAGACCTTTGATCAAACTCATTTCAAATCAAAGGTTTAAACTATCATACTCTCTTACGAGGTTTTGTGGTGTATGAACACCTTTCAAATCATTTGTTGTGCTTAATTACCTATTGTTTTAGATTCCTTTTATAGGTATTAGGTATATGTAAATAATATGAAGCCCTTGGACCAAACTCATTTCAAAACAAAGGTTAAAACTAGCATAGTCACTTACGAGATTTTGTGGTGTATGAACACCTTTTAAATCACTTGATGTGCTTAAGTACCTATTGTTTTTGACTCCTTTTATAGGTATTAGGTATATTTAAAGCATAGGAAGACCTTGGATCAAACTCATTTCAAATCCAAGGTTTAAACTATCATACTCTCTTACGATATTTTGTGGTGTATGAACACCTTTCAAATCATTTGATGTGCTTAATTACCTATTGTTTTTGACTCTTGAATAGGTATTAGGAATATTTAAATGATAGGTAGCCGTATGATTAAACTCATTTTAAATCAACGTTAAAACTATCATAGTCTCTTACGTGTTTTGTGGTGTATGAACACCTTTCAAATCATTTGCTGTGCTCAATTACCTATTGTTTTTGACTCCTTGAATAGGTATTAGGTATATTTAAATGATATGTAGCCCTTGGATCAAACTCATTTTAAATCAAAGGTTAAAACTATCATAGTCTCTTACGTGTTTTGTGGTTTATGAACACCTTTCAAATCGTTTGATGTGCTTAATTACCTATTGTTTTTGATTCCTTTAATAGCTATTAGGTATATATAAAGCATATGAAGCCCTTGGATCAAACTCATTTCAAATCAAAGGTTAAAACTATCATAGTCTCTTACGAGATTTTGTGGTGTATGACCACCTTTCAAATCACATGATGTGCTTAATTACCTATTGTTTTTGACTCCTTTTATAGGTATTAGGTATATTTAAAACATATGAAGACCTTGGATCAAACTCATTTCAAATCAAAGGTTAAAACTATCATACTCTCTTACGAGATTTTGTTGTCTATGAACACCTTTCAAATCTTTTGATGTGCTTAATTATCTATTATTTTAGACTTCTTGAATGGGTATTAGTTATATTTAAATCATATGAAGCCCTTGGTTCAAACTCATTTTTAAATCAAAGTTTAAAACTATCATAGTCTCTAACGATATTTTGTGGTGTATGAACACCTTTCAAATCATTTGATGTGCTTAATTACCTATTGTTTTTTACTCCTTTTATAGGTATTAGGTATATTTAAAGAATATGAAGACCTTGGATCAAACTCATTTCAAATCGAAGGTTATAACTATCATAGTCTCTTACAAGATTTTGTGGTGTATGCCACCTTTCAAATCATTTGATGTGCTTAATTACCTATTGTTTTTGATTCCTTTTATAGGTATTAGGTATATGTAAAGAATATGAAGCCCTTGGATCAAACTCATTTCAAAACAAAGGTTAAACTATCATAGTCACTTACGAGATTTTGTGGTGTATGACCACCTTTTAAATCACTTGATGTGCTTAATTACCTATTGTTTTTGACTCCTTTTATAGGTATTAGGTATATTTAAAGCATATGAAGACCTTTGATCAAACTCATTTCAAATCAAAGGTTTAAACTATCATACTCTCTTACGAGGTTTTGTGGTGTATGAACACCTTTCAAATCATTTGTTGTGCTTAATTACCTATTGTTTTAGATTCCTTTTATAGGTATTAGGTATATGTAAATAATATGAAGCCCTTGGACCAAACTCATTTCAAAACAAAGGTTAAAACTAGCATAGTCACTTACGAGATTTTGTGGTGTATGAACACCTTTTAAATCACTTGATGTGCTTAAGTACCTATTGTTTTTGACTCCTTTTATAGGTATTAGGTATATTTAAAGCATAGGAAGACCTTGGATCAAACTCATTTCAAATCCAAGGTTTAAACTATCATACTCTCTTACGATATTTTGTGGTGTATGAACACCTTTCAAATCATTTGATGTGCTTAATTACCTATTGTTTTTGACTCTTGAATAGGTATTAGGAATATTTAAATGATAGGTAGCCGTATGATTAAACTCATTTTAAATCAACGTTAAAACTATCATAGTCTCTTACGTGTTTTGTGGTGTATGAACACCTTTCAAATCATTTGCTGTGCTCAATTACCTATTGTTTTTGACTCCTTGAATAGGTATTAGGTATATTTAAATGATATGTAGCCCTTGGATCAAACTCATTTTAAATCAAAGGTTAAAACTATCATAGTCTCTTACGTGTTTTGTGGTTTATGAACACCTTTCAAATCGTTTGATGTGCTTAATTACCTATTGTTTTTGATTCCTTTAATAGCTATTAGGTATATATAAAGCATATGAAGCCCTTGGATCAAACTCATTTCAAATCAAAGGTTAAAACTATCATAGTCTCTTACGAGATTTTGTGGTGTATGACCACCTTTCAAATCACATGATGTGCTTAATTACCTATTGTTTTTGACTCCTTTTATAGGTATTAGGTATATTTAAAACATATGAAGACCTTGGATCAAACTCATTTCAAATCAAAGGTTAAAACTATCATACTCTCTTACGAGATTTTGTTGTCTATGAACACCTTTCAAATCTTTTGATGTGCTTAATTATCTATTATTTTAGACTTCTTGAATGGGTATTAGTTATATTTAAATCATATGAAGCCCTTGGTTCAAACTCATTTTTAAATCAAAGTTTAAAACTATCATAGTCTCTAACGATATTTTGTGGTGTATGAACACCTTTCAAATCATTTGATGTGCTTAATTACCTATTGTTTTTAACTCCTTGAATAGGTATTAGGTATATTTAAATCATATGAAGCCCTTGGATCTAAATCATTTCAAATCGAAGGTTAATACTATCATAGTCTCTTACGAGATTTTGTGGTGTATGAACACCTTTCAAATCATTTGTTCTGCTTAACCACCTATTGTTTTTGACTCCTTGAGTAGGTATTAGGTTTATTTAAATCATATGAAGACCTTGGATCAAACTAATTTCAAGTCAAAGGTTGAAACTATCATACTCTCTTACGAGATTTTGTGGTGTATGAACACCTTTCAAATCATTTGATGTGTTTAATTACCTGTTGTTTTTGACACCTTGAATAGGTATTAGGTATATGTAAAGCATATGAAGCCCTAGGATCAAACTCATTTCAAATCAAAGGTTAAAACTGTCATAGTCTCTTCCGAGATTTTGTGGCTTATGAACAACTTTTAAATCATTTGATGTGCATAATTACCTATTGTTTTTTACTCCTTTAATAGGTATTAGGTATATGTAAAGCATATGAAGCCCTTGGATCAAACACATTTCAAATCAAAGGTTAAAACTATCATCGTCTCTTACCAGATTTTGTGGGGTATGACCACCTTTCAAATCATTTGATGTTCTTAATTACCTATTGTTTTTTATTCCTTTTATAAGTATTAGGTATATGTAAAGCATATGAAGCCCTTGGATCAAACTCATTTCAAATGAAAGGTTAAAACTATCATAGTCTCTTACGAGATTTTGTGTTGTATGAACACCTTTGAAATCACGTGATGTGCTTAATTACCTATTGTTCTTGACTCCTTTTATAGGTATTAGGTATATTTAAAGCATATAAAGACCTTGGATCAAACTCATTTTCAAATCAAAGTTTAAAACTATCATAATCTCTTACGAGATTTTGTATTGTATGAACTCCTTTCAAATCATTTGGAGTGCTTAATTACCTATTGTTTTTTATTCCTTGTATAGGTATTAGGTATATGTAAAGCATATGAAGCCCTTGGATCAAACTCATTTCAAATTAAAGGTTAAAACTATCATAGTCTCTTACGAGATTTTGAGGTGTATGAACACATTACAAATCATTTGATGTGCTTAATTACCTATTGTTTTTTACTCCTTTTATAGGTATTAGGTATATTTAAAGCATATGAAGACCTTGGATCATACTCATTTCAAATCGAAGGTTAAACTATCATAGTCACTTACGATATTTTGTGGTGTATGAACACCTTTCAAATCATTTGATGTGCTTAATTACCTATTGTTTTTGACTCTTGAATAGGTATTAGGAATATTTAAATGATAGGTAGCCGTTGGATTAAACTCATTTCAAATCAACGTTAAAACTATCATAGTCTCTTACGTGTTTTGTGGTGTATGAACACCTTTCAAATCATTTGATGTGCTCAATTACCTATTGTTTTTGACTCCTTGAATAGGTATTAGGTATATTTAAATGATATGTAGCCCTTGGATCAAACTCATTTGAAATCAAAGGTTAAAACTATCATAGTCTCTTACGTGTTTTGTGGTTTATGAACACCTTTCAAATCATTTGATGTGCTTTATTACCTATTGTTTTTGATTCCTTTAATAGGTATTAGGTACATGTAAAGCATATGAAGCCCTTGGATCAAACTCATTTCATATCAAAGGTTAAAACTATCATAGTCTCTTACGAGATTTTGTGGTGTATGACCACCTTTCAAATCACTTGATGTGCTTAATTACCTATTGTTTTTGACTCCTTTTATAGGTATTAGGTATATTTAAAGCATATGAAGACCTTGGATCAAACTCATTTCAAATCAAAGGTTAAAACTATCATACTCTCTTACGAGATTTTGTTGTCTTTGAACACCTTTCAAATCATTTGATGTTCTTAATTACCTATTATTTTAGAATTCTTGAATGGGTATTAGGTATATTTAAATCATATGAAGCCCTTGGTTCAAACTCATTTTTAAATCAAAGTTTAAAACTATCATAGTCTCTAACGATATTTTGTGGTGTATGAACACCTTCCAAATCATTTGATGTGCTTAATTACCTATTGTTTTTAACTCCTTGAATAGGTATTAGTTATATTTAAATCATATGAAGCCCTTGGATCAAAATCATTTCAAATCGAAGGTTAATACTATCATAGTCTCTTACGAGATTTTGTGGTGTATGAACACCTTTCAAATCATTTGTTCTGCTTCACTACCTATTGTTTTTGACTCTTTGAGTAGGTATTAGGTTTATTTAAATCATATGAAGACCTTGGATCAAACTAATTTCAAGTCAAAGGTTGAAACTATCATACTCTCTTACGAGATTTTGTGGTGTATGAACACCTTTCAAATCATTTTATGTGTTTAATTACCTGTTGTTTTTGACACCTTGAATAGGTATTAGGTATATGTAAAGCATATGAAGCCCTAGGATCAAACTCATTTCAAATCAAAGGTTAAAACTATCTTAGTCTCTTCCGAGATTTTGTGGCTTATGAAGACCTTTTAAATCATTTGTTGTGCTTAATTACCTATTGTTTTTTACTCCTTTAATAGGTATTTGGTATATGTAAAGCATATGAAGCCCTTGGATCAAACACATTTCAAATCAAAGGTTAAAACTATCATCGTCTCTTACCAGATTTTGTGGGGTATGACCACCTTTCAAATCATTTGATGTGCTTAATTACCTATTGTTTTTTATTCCTTTTATAAGTATTAGGTATATGTAAAGCATATGAAGCCCTTGGATCATACTCATTTCAAATGAAAGGTTAAAACAATCATAGTCTCTTACGAGATTTTGTGTTGTATGAACACCTTTGAAATCACGTGATGTGCTTAATTACCTATTGTTGTTGACTCCTTTTATAGGTACTAGGTATATTTAAATCATATAAAGACCTTGGATCAAACTCATTTTCAAATCAAAGTTTAAAACTATCATAATCTCTTACGAGATTTTGTGTTGTATAAACTCCTTTCAAATCATTTGGAGTGCTTGATTACCTATTGTTTTTTATTCCTTTTATAGGTATTAGGTATATGTAAAGCATATGAAGCCCTTGGATCAAACTCATTTCAAATTAAAGGTTAAAACTATCATAGTCTCTTACGAGATTTTGAGGTGTATGAACACATTACAAATCACTTGATGTGCTTAATTACCTATTGTTTTTGACTCCTTTGTAGGTATTAGGTATATTTAAAGCATATGAAGACCTTAGATCAAACTCATTTCAAATCAAAGGTTAAAACTATCATACTCTCTTACGAGATTTTGTGGTGTATGAACACCTTTCAAATCACTTGATGTGCTTAATTACCTATAGTTTTTTACTCCTTTTATAGGTATTAGGTATATTTAAAGCATATGAAGACCTTGGATCATACTCATTTCAAATCGAAGGTTAAAACTATCATAGTCTCTGACGAGATTTTGTGGTGTATGCCACCTTTCAAATCATTTGTTTTGCTTAATTACCTATTGTTTTTTATTCCTTTTATAGGTATTAGGTATATGTAAAGAATATGAAGCCCTTGGATCAAACTCATTTCAAAACAAAGGTTAAACTATCATAGTCACTTACGAGATTTTGTGGTGTATGACCACCTTTTAAATAACTTGATGCGCTTAATTACCTATTGTTTTTGACTCCTTTTATAGGTATTAGGTATATTTATAGCATATGAAGACCTTGGATCAAACTCATTTCAAATCAAAGGTTTAAACTATCATACTCTCTTACGATATTTTGTGGTGTATGAACACCTTTCAAATCATTTGATGTGCTTAATTACCTATTGTTTTTGACTCCTTAATAGGTATTAGGAATATTTAAATGATAGGTAGCCGTTGGATTAAACTCATTTCAAATCAACGTTAAAACTATCATAGTCTCTTACGTGTTTTGTGGTGTATGAACACCTTTCAAATCATTTGATGTGCTCAATTACCTATTGTTTTTGACTCCTTGAATAGGTATTAGGTATATTTAAATGATATGTAGCCCTTGGATCAAACTCATTTGAAATCAAAGGTTAAAACTATCATAGTCTCTTACGTGTTTTGTGGTTTATGAACACCTTACAAATCATTTGATGTGCTTAATTACCTATTGTTTTTGATTCCTTTAATAGGTATTAGGTATATGTAAAGCATATGAAGCCCTTGGATCAAACTCATTTCAAATCAAAGGTTAAAACTATCATAGTCTCTTACGAGATTTTGTGGTGTATGACCACCTTTCAAATCACTTGATGTGCTTAATTACCTATTGTTTTTGACTCCTTTTATAGGTATTAGGTATATTTAAAGCATATGAAGACCTTGGATCAAACTCATTTCAAATCAAAGGTTAAAACTATCATACTCTCTTACGAGATTTTGTTGTCTATGAACATCTTTCAAATCTTTTGATTCGCTTAATTATCTATTATTTTAGACTTCTTGAATGGGTATTAGGTATATTTAAATCATATGAAGCCCTTGGTTCAAACTCATTTTTAAATCAAAGTTTAAAACTATCATAGTCTCTAACGATATTTTGTGGTGTATGAACACCTTTCAAATCATTTGATATGCTTAATTACCTATTGTTTTAGAATTCTTGAATGGCTATTAGGTATATTTAAATCATATGAAGCCCTTGGTTCAAACTCATTTTTAAATCAAAGTTTAAAACTATCATAGTCTCTCACGATATTTTGTGGTGTATGAACACCTTCCAAATCATTTGATGTGCTTAATTACCTATTGTTTTTAACTCCTTGAATAGGTATTAGGTATATTTAAATCATATGAAGCCCTTGGATCAAAATCATTTCAAATCGAAGGTTAATACTATCATAGTCTGTTACGAGATTTTGTGGTGTATGAACACCTTTCAAATCATTTGTTCTGCTTAACTACCTATTGTTTTTGACTCCTTGAGTAGGTATTAGGTTTATTTAAATCATATGAAGACCTTGGATCAAACTAATTTCAAGTCAAAGGTTAATACTATCATAGTCTGTTACGAGATTTTGTGGTGTATGAACACCTTTCAAATCATTTGTTCTGCTTAACTACCTATTGTTTTTGACTCCTTGAGTAGGTATTAGGTTTATTAAAATCATATGAAGACCTTGGATCAAACTAATTTCAAGTCAAAGGTTAAAACTATCATACTCTCTTACGAGATTTTGTGGTGTATGAACACCTTTCAAATCATTTTATGTGTTTAATTACCTGTTGTTTTTGACACCTTGAATAGGTATTAGGTATATGTAAAGCATATGAAGCCCTAGGATCAAACTCATTTCAAATCAAAGGTTAAAACTGTCTTAGTCTCTTCCGAGATTTTGTGGCTTATGAAGACCTTTTAAATCATTTGATGTGCTTAATTACCTATTGTTTTTTAATCCTTTAATAGGTATTTGGTATATGTAAAGCATATGAAGCCCTTGGATCAAACACATTTCAAATCAAAGGTTAAAACTATCATCGTCTCTTACCAGATTTTGTGGGGTATGACCACCTTTCAAATCATTTGATGTGCTTAATTACCTATTGTTTTTTATTCCTTTTATAAGTATTAGGTATATGTAAAGCATACGAAGCCCTTGGATCAAACTCATTTCAAATGAAAGGTTAAAACTGTCATAGTCTCTTACGAGATTTTGTGTTGTATGAACACCTTTGAAATCACGTGATGTGCTTAATTACCTATTGTTTTTGACTCCTTTTATAGATATTAGGTATATTTAAAGCATAGAAAGACCTTGGATCAAACTCATTTTCAAATCAAAGTTTAAAACTATCATAATCTCTTACGAGATTTTGTGTTGTATGAACTCCTTTCAAATCATTTGGAGTGCTTAATTACCTATTGTTTTTTATTCCTTTTATCGGTATTAGGTATATGTAAAGCATATGAAGCCCTTGGATCAAACTCATTTCAAATTAAAGGTTAAAACTATCATAGTCTCTTACGAGATTTTGAGGTGTATGAACACATTACAAATCACTTGATGTGCTTAATTACGTATTGTTTTTGACTCGTTTATAGGTATTAGGTATATTTAAAGCATATGAAGACCTTAGATCAAACTCATTTCAAATCAAAGGTTAAAACTATCATACTCTCTTACGAGATTTTGTGGTGTATGAACACCTTTCAAATCACTTGATGTGCTTAATTACCTATTGTTTTTTACTCCTTTTATAGGTATTAGGTATATTTAAAGCATATGAAGACCTTGGATCATACTCATTTCAAATCGAAGGTTAAAACTATCATAGTCTCTTACGAGATTTTGTGGTGTATGAACACCTTTCAAATCATTTGTTCTGCTTCACTACCTATTGTTTTTGACTCTTTGAGTAGGTATTAGGTTTATTTAAATCATATGAAGACCTTGGATCAAACTAATTTCAAGTCAAAGGTTGAAACTATCATACTCTCTTACGAGATTTTGTGGTGTATGAACACCTTTCAAATCATTTTATGTGTTTAATTACCTGTTGTTTTTGACACCTTGAATAGGTATTAGGTATATGTAAAGCATATGAAGCCCTAGGATCAAACTCATTTCAAATCAAAGGTTAAAACTGTCTTAGTCTCTTCCGAGATTTTGTGGCTTATGAAGACCTTTTAAATCATTTGATGTGCTTAATTACCTATTGTTTTTTACTCCTTTAATAGGTATTTGGTATATGTAAAGCATATGAAGCCCTTGGATCAAACACATTTCAAATCAAAGGTTAAAACTATCATCGTCTCTTACCAGATTTTGTGGGGTATGACCACCTTTCAAATCATTTGATGTGCTTAATTACCTATTGTTTTTTATTCCTTTTATAAGTATTAGGTATATGTAAAGCATACGAAGCCCTTGGATCAAACTCATTTCAAATGAAAGGTTAAAACTGTCATAGTCTCTTACGAGATTTTGTGTTGTATGAACACCTTTGAAATCACGTGATGTGCTTAATTACCTATTGTTTTTGACTCCTTTTATAGATATTAGGTATATTTAAAGCATAGAAAGACCTTGGATCAAACTCATTTTCAAATCAAAGTTTAAAACTATCATAATCTCTTACGAGATTTTGTGTTGTATGAACTCCTTTCAAATCATTTGGAGTGCTTAATTACCTATTGTTTTTTATTCCTTTTATCGGTATTAGGTATATGTAAAGCATATGAAGCCCTTGGATCAAACTCATTTCAAATTAAAGGTTAAAACTATCATAGTCTCTTACGAGATTTTGAGGTGTATGAACACATTACAAATCACTTGATGTGCTTAATTACCTATTGTTTTTGACTCGTTTATAGGTATTAGGTATATTTAAAGCATATGAAGACCTTAGATCAAACTCATTTCAAATCAAAGGTTAAAACTCTCATACTCTCTTACGAGATTTTGTGGTGTATGAACACCTTTCAAATCACTTGATGTGCTTAATTACCTATTGTTTTTTACTCCTTTTATAGGTATTAGGTATATTTAAAGCATATGAAGACCTTGGATCATACTCATTTCAAATCGAAGGTTAAAACTATCATAGTCTCTTACGAGATTTTGTGGTGTATGCCACCTTTCAAATCATTTGTTTTGCTTAATTACCTATTGTTTTTTATTCCTTTTATAGGTATTAGGTATATGTAAAGAATATGAAGCCCTTGGATCAAATTCATTTCAAAACAAAGGTTAAACTATCATAGTCACTTACGAGATTTTGTGGTGTATGAACACCTTTTAAATCACTTGATGTGCTTAATTACCTATTGTTTTTGACTCCTTTTATAGGTATTAGGTATATTTAAAGCATATGAAGACCTTGGATCAAACTCATTTCAAATCAAAGGTTTAAACTATCATACTCTCTTACGATATTTTGTGGTGTATGAACACCTTTCAAATCATTTGATTTCCTTAAGTACCTATTGTTTTTGACTCTTGAATAGGTATTAGGAATATCTAAATGATAGGTAGCCGTTGGATTAAACTCATTTCAAATCAACGTTAAAACTATCATAGTCTCTTACGTGTTTTGTGGTGTATGAACACCTTTCAAATCATTTGATGTGCTCAATTACCTATTGTTTTTGACTCCTTGAATAGGTATTAGGTATATTTAAATGATATGTAGCCCTTGGATCAAACTCATTTGAAATCAAAGGTTAAAACTATTATAGTCTCTTACGTGTTTTGTGGTTTATGAACACCTTTCAAATCATTTGATGTGCTTAATTACCTATTGTTTTTGATTCCTTTAATAGGTATTAGGTATATGTAAAGCATATGAAGCCCTTGGATCAAACTCATTTCAAATCAAAGGTTAAAACTATTATAGTCTCTTACGAGATTTTGTGGTGTATGACCACCTTTCAAATCACTTGATGTGCTTAATTACCTATTGTTTTTGACTCCTTTTATAGGTATTAGGTATATTTAAAGCATATGAAGACCTTGGATCAAACTCATTTCAAATCAAAGGTTAAAACTATCATACTCTCTTACGAGATTTTGTTGTCTATGAACACCTTTCAAATCTTTTGATGTGGTTAATTACCTATTATTTTAGAATTCTTGAATGGGTATTAGGTATATTTAAATCATATGAAGCCCTTGGTTCAAACTCATTTTTAAATCAAAGTTTAAAACTATCATAGTCTCTAACGATATTTTGTGGTGTATGAACACCTTTCAAATCATTTGATGTGCTTAATTACCTATTGTTTTTAACTCCTTGAATAGGTATTAGGTATATTTAAATCATATGAAGCCCTTGGATCAAAATCATTTCAAATCGAAGGTTAATACTATCATAGTCTCTTACGAGATTTTGTGGTGTATGAACACCTTTCAAATTATTTGTTCTGCTTAACTACCTATTATTTTTGACTCCTTGAGTAGGTATTAGGTTTATTTAAATCATATGAAGACCTTGGATCAAACTAATTTCAAGTCAAAGGTTGAAACTATCATACTCTCTTACGAGATTTTGTGGTGTATGAACACCTTTCAAATCATTTTATGTGTTTAATTACCTGTTGTTTTTGACACCTTGAATAGGTATTAGGTATATGTAAAGCATATGAAGCCCTAGGATCCAACTCATTTCAAATCAAAGGTTAAAACTGTCTTAGTCTCTTCCGAGATTTTGTGGCTTATGAAGACCTTTTAAATCATTTGATGTGCTTAATTACCTATTGTTTTTTACTCCTTTAATAGGTATTAGGTATATGTAAAGCATATGAAGCCCTTGGATCAAACACATTTCAAATCAAAGGTTAAAACTATCATCGTCTCTTACCAGATTTTGTGGGGTATGACCACCTTTCAAATCATTTGATGTGCTTAATTACCTATTGTTTTTTATTCCTTTTATAAGTATTAGGTATATGTAAAGGATATGAAGCCCTTGGATCAAACTCATTTCAAATGAAAGGTTAAAACTATCATAGTCTCTTACGAGATTTTGTGTTGTATGAACACCTTTGAAATCACGTGATGTGCTTAATTACCTATTGTTGTTTACTCCTTTTATAGGTACTAGGTATATTTAAAGCATATAAAGACCTTGGATCAAACTCATTTTCAAATCAAAGTTTAAAACTATCATAATCTCTTACGAGATTTTGTGTTGTATGAACTCCTTTCAAATCATTTGGAGTGCTTGATTACCTATTGTTTTTTATTCCTTTTATAGGTATTTGGTATATGTAAAGCATATGAAGCCCTTGGATCAAACTCATTTCAAATTAAAGGTTAAAACTATCATAGTCTCTTACGAGATTTTGAGGTGTATGAACACATTACAAATCACTTGATGTGCTTAATTACCTATTGTTTTTGACTCCTTTATAGGTATTAGGTATATTTAAAGAATATGAAGACCTTAGATCAAACTCATTTCAAATCAAAGGTTAAAACTATCATACTCTCTTACGAGATTTTGTGGTGTATGAACACCTTTCAAATCACTTGATGTGCTTAATTACCTATTGTTTTTTACTCCTTTTATAGGTATTAGGTATATTTAAAGCATATGAAGACCTTGGATCATACTCATTTCAAATCGAAGGTTAAAACTATCATAGTCTCTTACGAGATTTTGTGGTGTATGCCACCTTTCAAATCATTTGTTTTGCTTAATTACCTATTGTTTTTTATTCCTTTTATAGGTATTAGGTATATGTAAAGAATATGAAGCCCTTGGATCAAATTCATTTCAAAACAAAGGTTAAACTATCATAGTCACTTACGAGATTTTGTGGTGTATGAACACCTTTGAAATCACTTGATGTGCTTAATTACCTATTGTTTTTTACTCCTTTTATAGGTATTAGGTATATTTAAAGAATATGAAGACCTTGGATCAAACTCATTTCAAATCGAAGGTTATAACTATCATAGTCTCTTACAAGATTTTGTGGTGTATGCCACCTTTCAAATCATTTGATGTGCTTAATTACCTATTGTTTTTGATTCCTTTTATAGGTATTAGGTATATGTAAAGAATATGAAGCCCTTGGATCAAACTCATTTCAAAACAAAGGTTAAACTATCATAGTCACTTACGAGATTTTGTGGTGTATGACCACCTTTTAAATCACTTGATGTGCTTAATTACCTATTGTTTTTGACTCCTTTTATAGGTATTAGGTATATTTAAAGCATATGAAGACCTTTGATCAAACTCATTTCATATCAAAGGTTTAAACTATCATACTCTCTTACGAGGTTTTGTGGTGTATGAACACCTTTCAAATCATTTGTTGTGCTTAATTACCTATTGTTTTAGATTCCTTTTATAGGTATTAGGTATATGTAAAGAATATGAAGCCCTTGGACCAAACTCATTTCAAAACAAAGGTTAAAACTAGCATAGTCACTTACGAGATTTTGTGGTGTATGAACACCTTTTAAATCACTTGATGTGCTTAAGTACCTATTGTTTTTGACTCCTTTTATAGGTATTAGGTATATTTAAAGCATAGGAAGACCTTGGATCAAAATCATTTCAAATCCAAGGTTTAAACTATCATACTCTCTTACGAGATTTTGTGGTGTATGAACACCTTTCAAATCATTTTATGTGTTTAATTACCTGTTGTTTTTGACACCTTGAATAGGTATTAGGTATATGTAAAGCATATGAAGCCCTTGGATCAAACTCATTTCAAATCAAAGGTTAAAACTGTCATAGTCTCTTCCGAGATTTTGTGGCTTATGAACAACTTTTAAATCATTTGATGTGCATAATTACCTATTGTTTTTTACTCCTTTAATAGGTATTAGGTATATGTAAAGCATATGAAGCCCTTGGATCAAACACATTTCAAATCAAAGGTTAAAACTATCATCGTCTCTTACCAGATTTTGTGGGGTATGACCACCTTTCAAATCATTTGATGTTCTTAATTACCTATTGTTTTTTATTCCTTTTATAAGTATTAGGTATATGTAAAGCATATGAAGCCCTTGGATCAAACTCATTTCAAATGAAAGGTTAAAACTATCATAGTCTCTTACGAGATTTTGTGTTGTATGAACACCTTTGAAATCACGTGATGTGCTTAATTACCTATTGTTCTTGACTCCTTTTATAGGTATTAGGTATATTTAAAGCATATAAAGACCTTGGATCAAACTCATTTTCAAATCAAAGTTTAAAACTATCATAATCTCTTACGAGATTTTGTATTGTATGAACTCCTTTCAAATCATTTGGAGTGCTTAATTACCTATTGTTTTTTATTCCTTGTATAGGTATTAGGTATATGTAAAGCATATGAAGCCCTTGGATCAAACTCATTTCAAATTAAAGGTTAAAACTATCATAGTCTCTTACGAGATTTTGAGGTGTATGAACACATTACAAATCATTTGATGTGCTTAATTACCTATTGTTTTTTACTCCTTTTATAGGTATTAGGTATATTTAAAGCATATGAAGACCTTGGATCATACTCATTTCAAATCGAAGGTTAAACTATCATAGTCACTTACGAGATTTTGGGGTGTATGAACACCTTTTAAATCACTTGATGTGCTTAATTACCTATTGTTTTTGACTCCTTTTATAGGTATTAGGTATATTTAAAGCATATGAAGACATTGGATCAAACTCATTTCAAATCAAAGGTTTAAACTATCATACTCTCTTACGATATTTTGTGGTGTATGAACACCTTTCAAATCATTTGATGTGCTTAATTACCTATTGTTTTTGACTCTTGAATAGGTATTAGGAATATTTAAATGATAGGTAGCCGTTGGATTAAACTCATTTCAAATCAACGTTAAAACTATCATAGTCTCTTACGTGTTTTGTGGTGTATGAACACCTTTCAAATCATTTGATGTGCTCAATTACCTATTGTTTTTGACTCCTTGAATAGGTATTAGGTATATTTAAATGATATGTAGCCCTTGGATCAAACTCATTTGAAATCAAAGGTTAAAACTATCATAGTCTCTTACGTGTTTTGTGGTTTATGAACACCTTTCAAATCATTTGATGTGCTTTATTACCTATTGTTTTTGATTCCTTTAATAGGTATTAGGTACATGTAAAGCATATGAAGCCCTTGGATCAAACTCATTTCATATCAAAGGTTAAAACTATCATAGTCTCTTACGAGATTTTGTGGTGTATGACCACCTCTCAAATCACTTGATGTGCTTAATTACCTATTGTTTTTGACTCCTTTTATAGGTATTAGGTATATTTAAAGCATATGAAGACCTTGGATCAAACTCATTTCAAATCAAAGGTTAAAACTATCATACTCTCTTACGAAATTTTGTTGTCTTTGAACACCTTTCAAATCATTTGATGTTCTTAATTACCTATTATTTTAGAATTCTTGAATGGGTATTAGGTATATTTAAATCATATGAAGCCCTTGGTTCAAACTCATTTTTAAATCAAAGTTTAAAACTATCATAGTCTCTAACGATATTTTGTGGTGTATGAACACCTTCCAAATCATTTGATGTGCTTAATTACCTATTGTTTTTAACTCCTTGAATAGGTATTAGGTATATTTAAATCATATGAAGCCCTTGGATCAAAATCATTTCAAATCGAAGGTTAATACTATCATAGTCTGTTACGAGATTTTGTGGTGTATGAACACCTTTCAAATCATTTGTTCTGCTTAACTACCTATTGTTTTTGACTCCTTGAGTAGGTATTAGGTTTATTTAAATCATATGAAGACCTTGGATCAAACTAATTTCAAGTCAAAGGTTAATACTATCATAGTCTGTTACGAGATTTTGTGGTGTATGAACACCTTTCAAATCATTTGTTCTGCTTAACTACCTATTGTTTTTGACTCCTTGAGTAGGTATTAGGTTTATTAAAATCATATGAAGACCTTGGATCAAACTAATTTCAAGTCAAAGGTTAAAACTATCATACTCTCTTACGAGATTTTGTGGTGTATGAACACCTTTCAAATCATTTTATGTGTTTAATTACCTGTTGTTTTTGACACCTTGAATAGGTATTAGGTATATGTAAAGCATATGAAGCCCTAGGATCAAACTCATTTCAAATCAAAGGTTAAAACTGTCTTAGTCTCTTCCGAGATTTTGTGGCTTATGAAGACCTTTTAAATCATTTGATGTGCTTAATTACCTATTGTTTTTTAATCCTTTAATAGGTATTTGGTATATGTAAAGCATATGAAGCCCTTGGATCAAACACATTTCAAATCAAAGGTTAAAACTATCATCGTCTCTTACCAGATTTTGTGGGGTATGACCACCTTTCAAATCATTTGATGTGCTTAATTACCTATTGTTTTTTATTCCTTTTATAAGTATTAGGTATATGTAAAGCATACGAAGCCCTTGGATCAAACTCATTTCAAATGAAAGGTTAAAACTGTCATAGTCTCTTACGAGATTTTGTGTTGTATGAACACCTTTGAAATCACGTGATGTGCTTAATTACCTATTGTTTTTGACTCCTTTTATAGATATTAGGTATATTTAAAGCATAGAAAGACCTTGGATCAAACTCATTTTCAAATCAAAGTTTAAAACTATCATAATCTCTTACGAGATTTTGTGTTGTATGAACTCCTTTCAAATCATTTGGAGTGCTTAATTACCTATTGTTTTTTATTCCTTTTATCGGTATTAGGTATATGTAAAGCATATGAAGCCCTTGGATCAAACTCATTTCAAATTAAAGGTTAAAACTATCATAGTCTCTTACGAGATTTTGAGGTGTATGAACACATTACAAATCACTTGATGTGCTTAATTACGTATTGTTTTTGACTCGTTTATAGGTATTAGGTATATTTAAAGCATATGAAGACCTTAGATCAAACTCATTTCAAATCAAAGGTTAAAACTATCATACTCTCTTACGAGATTTTGTGGTGTATGAACACCTTTCAAATCACTTGATGTGCTTAATTACCTATTGTTTTTTACTCCTTTTATAGGTATTAGGTATATTTAAAGCATATGAAGACCTTGGATCATACTCATTTCAAATCGAAGGTTAAAACTATCATAGTCTCTTACGAGATTTTGTGGTGTATGAACACCTTTCAAATCATTTGTTCTGCTTCACTACCTATTGTTTTTGACTCTTTGAGTAGGTATTAGGTTTATTTAAATCATATGAAGACCTTGGATCAAACTAATTTCAAGTCAAAGGTTGAAACTATCATACTCTCTTACGAGATTTTGTGGTGTATGAACACCTTTCAAATCATTTTATGTGTTTAATTACCTGTTGTTTTTGACACCTTGAATAGGTATTAGGTATATGTAAAGCATATGAAGCCCTAGGATCAAACTCATTTCAAATCAAAGGTTAAAACTGTCTTAGTCTCTTCCGAGATTTTGTGGCTTATGAAGACCTTTTAAATCATTTGATGTGCTTAATTACCTATTGTTTTTTACTCCTTTAATAGGTATTTGGTATATGTAAAGCATATGAAGCCCTTGGATCAAACACATTTCAAATCAAAGGTTAAAACTATCATCGTCTCTTACCAGATTTTGTGGGGTATGACCACCTTTCAAATCATTTGATGTGCTTAATTACCTATTGTTTTTTATTCCTTTTATAAGTATTAGGTATATGTAAAGCATACGAAGCCCTTGGATCAAACTCATTTCAAATGAAAGGTTAAAACTGTCATAGTCTCTTACGAGATTTTGTGTTGTATGAACACCTTTGAAATCACGTGATGTGCTTAATTACCTATTGTTTTTGACTCCTTTTATAGATATTAGGTATATTTAAAGCATAGAAAGACCTTGGATCAAACTCATTTTCAAATCAAAGTTTAAAACTATCATAATCTCTTACGAGATTTTGTGTTGTATGAACTCCTTTCAAATCATTTGGAGTGCTTAATTACCTATTGTTTTTTATTCCTTTTATCGGTATTAGGTATATGTAAAGCATATGAAGCCCTTGGATCAAACTCATTTCAAATTAAAGGTTAAAACTATCATAGTCTCTTACGAGATTTTGAGGTGTATGAACACATTACAAATCACTTGATGTGCTTAATTACCTATTGTTTTTGACTCGTTTATAGGTATTAGGTATATTTAAAGCATATGAAGACCTTAGATCAAACTCATTTCAAATCAAAGGTTAAAACTCTCATACTCTCTTACGAGATTTTGTGGTGTATGAACACCTTTCAAATCACTTGATGTGCTTAATTACCTATTGTTTTTTACTCCTTTTATAGGTATTAGGTATATTTAAAGCATATGAAGACCTTGGATCATACTCATTTCAAATCGAAGGTTAAAACTATCATAGTCTCTTACGAGATTTTGTGGTGTATGCCACCTTTCAAATCATTTGTTTTGCTTAATTACCTATTGTTTTTTATTCCTTTTATAGGTATTAGGTATATGTAAAGAATATGAAGCCCTTGGATCAAATTCATTTCAAAACAAAGGTTAAACTATCATAGTCACTTACGAGATTTTGTGGTGTATGAACACCTTTTAAATCACTTGATGTGCTTAATTACCTATTGTTTTTGACTCCTTTTATAGGTATTAGGTATATTTAAAGCATATGAAGACCTTGGATCAAACTCATTTCAAATCAAAGGTTTAAACTATCATACTCTCTTACGATATTTTGTGGTGTATGAACACCTTTCAAATCATTTGATTTCCTTAAGTACCTATTGTTTTTGACTCTTGAATAGGTATTAGGAATATCTAAATGATAGGTAGCCGTTGGATTAAACTCATTTCAAATCAACGTTAAAACTATCATAGTCTCTTACGTGTTTTGTGGTGTATGAACACCTTTCAAATCATTTGATGTGCTCAATTACCTATTGTTTTTGACTCCTTGAATAGGTATTAGGTATATTTAAATGATATGTAGCCCTTGGATCAAACTCATTTGAAATCAAAGGTTAAAACTATTATAGTCTCTTACGTGTTTTGTGGTTTATGAACACCTTTCAAATCATTTGATGTGCTTAATTACCTATTGTTTTTGATTCCTTTAATAGGTATTAGGTATATGTAAAGCATATGAAGCCCTTGGATCAAACTCATTTCAAATCAAAGGTTAAAACTATTATAGTCTCTTACGAGATTTTGTGGTGTATGACCACCTTTCAAATCACTTGATGTGCTTAATTACCTATTGTTTTTGACTCCTTTTATAGGTATTAGGTATATTTAAAGCATATGAAGACCTTGGATCAAACTCATTTCAAATCAAAGGTTAAAACTATCATACTCTCTTACGAGATTTTGTTGTCTATGAACACCTTTCAAATCTTTTGATGTGGTTAATTACCTATTATTTTAGAATTCTTGAATGGGTATTAGGTATATTTAAATCATATGAAGCCCTTGGTTCAAACTCATTTTTAAATCAAAGTTTAAAACTATCATAGTCTCTAACGATATTTTGTGGTGTATGAACACCTTTCAAATCATTTGATGTGCTTAATTACCTATTGTTTTTAACTCCTTGAATAGGTATTAGGTATATTTAAATCATATGAAGCCCTTGGATCAAAATCATTTCAAATCGAAGGTTAATACTATCATAGTCTCTTACGAGATTTTGTGGTGTATGAACACCTTTCAAATTATTTGTTCTGCTTAACTACCTATTGTTTTTGACTCCTTGAGTAGGTATTAGGTTTATTTAAATCATATGAAGACCTTGGATCAAACTAATTTCAAGTCAAAGGTTGAAACTATCATACTCTCTTACGAGATTTTGTGGTGTATGAACACCTTTCAAATCATTTTATGTGTTTAATTACCTGTTGTTTTTGACACCTTGAATAGGTATTAGGTATACGTAAAGCATATGAAGCCCTAGGATCCAACTCATTTCAAATCAAAGGTTAAAACTGTCTTAGTCTCTTCCGAGATTTTGTGGCTTATGAAGACCTTTTAAATCATTTGATGTGCTTAATTACCTATTGTTTTTTACTCCTTTAATAGGTATTAGGTATATGTAAAGCATATGAAGCCCTTGGATCAAACACATTTCAAATCAAAGGTTAAAACTATCATCGTCTCTTACCAGATTTTGTGGGGTATGACCACCTTTCAAATCATTTGATGTGCTTAATTACCTATTGTTTTTTATTCCTTTTATAAGTATTAGGTATATGTAAAGGATATGAAGCCCTTGGATCAAACTCATTTCAAATGAAAGGTTAAAACTATCATAGTCTCTTACGAGATTTTGTGTTGTATGAACACCTTTGAAATCACGTGATGTGCTTAATTACCTATTGTTGTTTACTCCTTTTATAGGTACTAGGTATATTTAAAGCATATAAAGACCTTGGATCAAACTCATTTTCAAATCAAAGTTTAAAACTATCATAATCTCTTACGAGATTTTGTGTTGTATGAACTCCTTTCAAATCATTTGGAGTGCTTGATTACCTATTGTTTTTTATTCCTTTTATAGGTATTTGGTATATGTAAAGCATATGAAGCCCTTGGATCAAACTCATTTCAAATTAAAGGTTAAAACTATCATAGTCTCTTACGAGATTTTGAGGTGTATGAACACATTACAAATCACTTGATGTGCTTAATTACCTATTGTTTTTGACTCCTTTATAGGTATTAGGTATATTTAAAGAATATGAAGACCTTAGATCAAACTCATTTCAAATCAAAGGTTAAAACTATCATACTCTCTTACGAGATTTTGTGGTGTATGAACACCTTTCAAATCACTTGATGTGCTTAATTACCTATTGTTTTTTACTCCTTTTATAGGTATTAGGTATATTTAAAGCATATGAAGACCTTGGATCATACTCATTTCAAATCGAAGGTTAAAACTATCATAGTCTCTTACGAGATTTTGTGGTGTATGCCACCTTTCAAATCATTTGTTTTGCTTAATTACCTATTGTTTTTTATTCCTTTTATAGGTATTAGGTATATGTAAAGAATATGAAGCCCTTGGATCAAATTCATTTCAAAACAAAGGTTAAACTATCATAGTCACTTACGAGATTTTGTGGTGTATGAACACCTTTGAAATCACTTGATGTGCTTAATTACCTATTGTTTTTTACTCCTTTTATAGGTATTAGGTATATTTAAAGAATATGAAGACCTTGGATCAAACTCATTTCAAATCGAAGGTTATAACTATCATAGTCTCTTACAAGATTTTGTGGTGTATGCCACCTTTCAAATCATTTGATGTGCTTAATTACCTATTGTTTTTGATTCCTTTTATAGGTATTAGGTATATGTAAAGAATATGAAGCCCTTGGATCAAACTCATTTCAAAACAAAGGTTAAACTATCATAGTCACTTACGAGATTTTGTGGTGTATGACCACCTTTTAAATCACTTGATGTGCTTAATTACCTATTGTTTTTGACTCCTTTTATAGGTATTAGGTATATTTAAAGCATATGAAGACCTTTGATCAAACTCATTTCATATCAAAGGTTTAAACTATCATACTCTCTTACGAGGTTTTGTGGTGTATGAACACCTTTCAAATCATTTGTTGTGCTTAATTACCTATTGTTTTAGATTCCTTTTATAGGTATTAGGTATATGTAAAGAATATGAAGCCCTTGGACCAAACTCATTTCAAAACAAAGGTTAAAACTAGCATAGTCACTTACGAGATTTTGTGGTGTATGAACAACTTTTAAATCACTTGATGTGCTTAAGTACCTATTGTTTTTGACTCCTTTTATAGGTATTAGGTATATTTAAAGCATAGGAAGACCTTGGATCAAAATCATTTCAAATCCAAGGTTTAAACTATCATACTCTCTTACGAGATTTTGTGGTGTATGAACACCTTTCAAATCATTTTATGTGTTTAATTACCTGTTGTTTTTGACACCTTGAATAGGTATTAGGTATATGTAAAGCATATGAAGCCCTAGGATCAAACTCATTTCAAATCAAAGGTTAAAACTGTCATAGTCTCTTCCGAGATTTTGTGGCTTATGAACAACTTTTAAATCATTTGATGTGCATAATTACCTATTGTTTTTTACTCCTTTAATAGGTATTAGGTATATGTAAAGCATATGAAGCCCTTGGATCAAACACATTTCAAATCAAAGGTTAAAACTATCATCGTCTCTTACCAGATTTTGTGGGGTATGACCACCTTTCAAATCATTTGATGTTCTTAATTACCTATTGTTTTTTATTCCTTTTATAAGTATTAGGTATATGTAAAGCATATGAAGCCCTTGGATCAAACTCATTTCAAATGAAAGGTTAAAACTATCATAGTCTCTTACGAGATTTTGTGTTGTATGAACACCTTTGAAATCACGTGATGTGCTTAATTACCTATTGTTCTTGACTCCTTTTATAGGTATTAGGTATATTTAAAGCATATAAAGACCTTGGATCAAACTCATTTTCAAATCAAAGTTTAAAACTATCATAATCCCTTACGAGATTTTGTATTGTATGAACTCCTTTCAAATCATTTGGAGTGCTTAATTACCTATTGTTTTTTATTCCTTGTATAGGTATTAGGTATATGTAAAGCATATGAAGCCCTTGGATCAAACTCATTTCAAATTAAAGGTTAAAACTATCATAGTCTCTTACGAGATTTTGAGGTGTATGAACACATTACAAATCATTTGATGTGCTTAATTACCTATTGTTTTTTACTCCTTTTATAGGTATTAGGTATATTTAAAGCATATGAAGACCTTGGATCATACTCATTTCAAATCGAAGGTTAAACTATCATAGTCACTTACGAGATTTTGTGGTGTATGAACACCTTTTAAATCACTTGATGTGCTTAATTACCTATTGTTTTTGACTCCTTTTATAGGTATTAGGTATATTTAAAGCGTATGAAGACATTGGATCAAACTCATTTCAAATCAAAGGTTTAAACTATCATACTCTCTTACGATATTTTGTGGTGTATGAACACCTTTCAAATCATTTGATGTGCTTAATTACCTATTGTTTTTGACTCTTGAATAGGTATTAGGAATATTTAAATGATAGGTAGCCGTTGGATTAAACTCATTTCAAATCAACGTTAAAACTATCATAGTCTCTTACGTGTTTTGTGGTGTATGAACACCTTTCAAATCATTTGATGTGCTCAATTACCTATTGTTTTTGACTCCTTGAATAGGTATTAGGTATATTTAAATGATATGTAGCCCTTGGATCAAACTCATTTGAAATCAAAGGTTAAAACTATCATAGTCTCTTACGTGTTTTGTGGTTTATGAACACCTTTCAAATCATTTGATGTGCTTTATTACCTATTGTTTTTGATTCCTTTAATAGGTATTAGGTACATGTAAAGCATATGAAGCCCTTGGATCAAACTCATTTCATATCAAAGGTTAAAACTATCATAGTCTCTTACGAGATTTTGTGGTGTATGACCACCTCTCAAATCACTTGATGTGCTTAATTACCTATTGTTTTTGACTCCTTTTATAGGTATTAGGTATATTTAAAGCATATGAAGACCTTGGATCAAACTCATTTCAAATCAAAGGTTAAAACTATCATACTCTCTTACGAAATTTTGTTGTCTTTGAACACCTTTCAAATCATTTGATGTTCTTAATTACCTATTATTTTAGAATTCTTGAATGGGTATTAGGTATATTTAAATCATATGAAGCCCTTGGTTCAAACTCATTTTTAAATCAAAGTTTAAAACTATCATAGTCTCTAACGATATTTTGTGGTGTATGAACACCTTCCAAATCATTTGATGTGCTTAATTACCTATTGTTTTTAACTCCTTGAATAGGTATTAGGTATATTTAAATCATATGAAGCCCTTGGATCAAAATCATTTCAAATCGAAGGTTAATACTATCATAGTCTCTTACGAGATTTTGTGGTGTATGAACACCTTTCAAATCATTTGTTCTGCTTCACTACCTATTGTTTTTGACTCTTTGAGTAGGTATTAGGTTTATTTAAATCATATGAAGACCTTGGATCAAACTAATTTCAAGTCAAAGGTTGAAACTATCATACTCTCTTACGAGATTTTGTGGTGTATGAACACCTTTCAAATCATTTTATGTGTTTAATTACCTGTTGTTTTTGACACCTTGAATAGGTATTAGGTATATGTAAAGCATATGAAGCCCTAGGATCAAACTCATTTCAAATCAAAGGTTAAAACTGTCTTAGTCTCTTCCGAGATTTTGTGGCTTATGAAGACCTTTTAAATCATTTGTTGTGCTTAATTACCTATTGTTTTTTACTCCTTTAATAGGTATTTGGTATATGTAAAGCATATGAAGCCCTTGGATCAAACACATTTCAAATCAAAGGTTAAAACTATCATCGTCTCTTACCAGATTTTGTGGGGTATGACCACCTTTCAAATCATTTGATGTGCTTAATTACCTATTGTTTTTTATTCCTTTTATAAGTATTAGGTATATGTAAAGTATATGAAGCCCTTGGATCATACTCATTTCAAATGAAAGGTTAAAACAATCATAGTCTCTTACGAGATTTTGTGTTGTATGAACACCTTTGAAATCACGTGATGTGCTTAATTACCTATTGTTGTTGACTCCTTTTATAGGTACTAGGTATATTTAAAGCATATAAAGACCTTGGATCAAACTCATTTTCAAATCAAAGTTTAAAACTATCATAATCTCTTACGAGATTTTGTGTTGTATAAACTCCTTTCAAATCATTTGGAGTGCTTGATTACCTATTGTTTTTTATTCCTTTTATAGGTATTAGGTATATGTAAAGCATATGAAGCCCTTGGATCAAACTCATTTCAAATTAAAGGTTAAAACTATCATAGTCTCTTACGAGATTTTGAGGTGTATGAACACATTACAAATCATTTGATGTGCTTAATTACCTATTGTTTTTTACTCCTTTTATAGGTATTAGGTATATTTAAAGCATATGAAGACCTTGGATCATACTCATTTCAAATCGAAGGTTAAACTATCATAGTCACTTACGAGATTTTGTGGTGTATGAACACCTTTTAAATCACTTGATGTGCTTAATTACCTATTGTTTTTGACTCCTTTTATAGGTATTAGGTATATTTAAAGCATATGAAGACCTTGGATCATACTCATTTCAAATCGAAGGTTAAAACTATCATAGTCTCTTACGAGATTTTGTGGTGTATGCCACCTTTCAAATCATTTGTTTTGCTTAATTACCTATTGTTTTTTATTCCTTTTATAGGTATTAGGTATATGTAAAGAATATGAAGCCCTTGGATCAAACTGATTTCAAAACAAAGGTTAAACTATCATAGTCACTTACGAGATTTTGTGGTGTATGACCACCTTTTAAATAACTTGATGTGCTTAATTACCTATTGTTTTTGACTCCTTGAATAGGTATTAGGTATATTTAAATGATATGTATCCCTTGGATCAAACTCATTTGAAATCAAAGGTTAAAACTATCATAGTCTCTTACGTGTTTTGTGGTTTATGAACACCTTACAAATCATTTGATGTGCTTAATTACCTATTGTTTTTGATTCCTTTAATAGGTATTAGGTATATGTAAAGCATATGAAGCCCTTGGATCAAACTCATTTCAAATCAAAGGTTAAAACTATCATAGTCTCTTACGAGATTTTGTGGTGTATGACCACCTTTCAAATCACTTGATGTGCTTAATTACCTATTGTTTTTGACTCCTTTTATAGGTATTAGGTATATTTAAAGCATATGAAGACCTTGGATCAAACTCATTTCAAATCAAAGGTTAAAACTATCATACTCTCTTACGAGATTTTGTTGTCTATGAACATCTTTCAAATCTTTTGATGCGCTTAATTATCTATTATTTTAGACTTCTTGAATGGGTATTAGGTATATTTAAATCATATGAAGCCCTTGGTTCAAACTCCTTTTTTAAATCAAAGTTTAAAACTATCATAGTCTCTAACGATATTTTGTGGTGTATGAACACCTTTCAAATCATTTGATGTGCTTAATTACCTATTGTTTTAGAATTCTTGAATGGCTATTAGGTATATTTAAATCATATGAAGCCCTTGGTTCAAACTCATTTTTAAATCAAAGTTTAAAACTATCATAGTCTCTAACGATATTTTGTGGTGTATGAACACCTTCCAAATCAATTGATGTGCTTAATTACCTATTGTTTTTAACTCCTTGAATAGGTATTAGGTATATTTAAATCATATGAAGCCCTTGGATCAAAATCATTTCAAATCGAAGGTTAATACTATCATAGTCTGTTACGAGATTTTGTGGTGTATGAACACCTTTCAAATCATTTGTTCTACTTAACTACCTATTGTTTTTGACTCCTTGAGTAGGTATTAGGTTTATTTAAATCATATGAAGACCTTGGATCAAACTAATTTCAAGTCAAAGGTTAATACTATCATAGTCTGTTACGAGATTTTGTGGTGTATGAACACCTTTCAAATCATTTGTTCTGCTTAACTACCTATTGTTTTTGACTCCTTGAGTAGGTATTAGGTTTATTTAAATCATATGAAGACCTTGGATCAAACTAATTTCAAGTCAAAGGTTGAAACTATCATACTCTCTTACGAGATTTTGTGGTGTATGAACACCTTTCAAATCATTTTATGTGTTTAATTACCTGTTGTTTTTGACACCTTGAATAGGTATTAGGTATATGTAAATCATATGAAGCCCTAGGATCAAACTCATTTCAAATCAAAGGTTAAAACTGTCTTAGTCTCTTCCGAGATTTTGTGGCTTATGAAAACCTTTTAAATCATTTGATGTGCTTAATTACCTATTGTTTTTTACTCCTTTAATAGGTATTTGGTATATGTAAAGCATATGAAGCCCTTGGATCAAACACATTTCAAATCAAAGGTTAAAACTATCATCGTCTCTTAGCAGATTTTGTGGGGTATGACCACCTTTCAAATCATTTGATGTGCTTAATTACCTATTGTTTTTTATTCCTTTTATAAGTATTAGGTAAATGTAAAGCATACGAAGCCCTTGGATCAAACTCATTTCAAATGAAACGTTAAAACTGTCATAGTCTCTTACGAGATTTTGTGTTGTATGAACACCTTTGAAATCACGTGATGTGCTTAATTACCTATTGTTTTTTACTCCTTTTATAGATATTAGGTATATTTAAAGCATAGAAAGACCTTGGATCAAACTCATTTTCAAATCAAAGTTTAAAACTATCATAATCTCTTACGAGATTTTGTGTTGTATGAACTCCTTTCAAATCATTTGGAGTGCTTAATTACCTATTGTTTTTTATTCCTTTTATCGGTATTAGGTATATGTAAAGCATATGAAGCCCTTGGATCAAACTCATTTCAAATTAAAGGTTAAAACTATCATAGTCTCTTACGAGATTTTGAGGTGTATGAACACATTACAAATCACTTGATGTGCTTAATTACCTATTGTTTTTGACTCGTTTATAGGTATTAGGTATATCTAAAGCATATGAAGACCTTAGATCAAACTCATTTCAAATCAAAGGTTAAAACTATCATACTCTCTTACGAGATTTTGTGGTGTATGAACACCTTTCAAATCACTTGATGTGCTTAATTACCTATTGTTTTTTACTCCTTTTATAGGTATTAGGTATATTTAAAGCAAATGAAGACCTTGGATCATACTCATTTCAAATCGAAGGTTAAAACTATCATAGTCTCTTACGAGATTTTGTGGTGTATGCCACCTTTCAAATCATTTGTTTTGCTTAATTACCTATTGTTTTTTATTCCTTTTATAGGTATTAGGTATATGTAAAGAATATGAAGCCCTTGGATCAAATTCATTTCAAAACAAAGGTTAAACTATCATAGTCACTTACGAGATTTTGTGGTGTATGAACACCTTTTAAATCACTTGATGTGCTTAATTACCTATTGTTTTTGACTCCTTTTATAGGTATTAGGTATATTTAAAGCATATGAAGACCTTGGATCAAACTCATTTCAAATCAAAGGTTTAAACTATCATACTCTCTTACGATATTTTGTGGTGTATGAACACCTTTCAAATCATTTGATTTCCTTAAGTACCTATTGTTTTTGACTCTTGAATAGGTATTAGGAATATTTAAATGATAGGTAGCCGTTGGATTAAACTCATTTCAAATCAACGTTAAAACTATCATAGTCTCTTACGTGTTTTGTGGTGTATGAACACCTTTCAAATCATTTGATGTGCTCAATTACCTATTGTTTTTGACTCCTTGAATAGGTATTAGGTATATTTAAATGATATGTAGCCCTTGGATCAAACTCATTTGAAATCAAAGGTTAAAACTATCATAGTCTCTTACGTGTTTTGTGGTTTATGAACACCTTTCAAATCATTTGATGTGCTTAATTACCTATTGTTTTTGATTCCTTTAATAGGTATTAGGTATATGTAAAGCATATGAAGCCCTTGGATCAAACTCATTTCAAATCAAAGGTTAAAACTATTATAGTCTCTTACGAGATTTTGTGGTGTATGACCACCTTTCAAATCACTTGATGTGCTTAATTACCTATTGTTTTTGACTCCTTTTATAGGTATTAGGTATATTTAAAGCATATGAAGACCTTGGATCAAACTCATTTCAAATCAAAGGTTAAAACTATCATACTCTCTTACGAGATTTTGTTGTCTATGAACACCTTTCAAATCTTTTGATGTGCTTAATTACCTATTATTTTAGAATTCTTGAATGGGTATTAGGTATATTTAAATCATATGAAGCCCTTGGTTCAAACTCATTTTTAAATCAAAGTTTAAAACTATCATAGTCTCTAACGATATTTTGTGGTGTATGAACACCTTTCAAATCATTTGATGTGCTTAATTACCTATTGTTTTTAACTCCTTGAATAGGTATTAGGTATATTTAAATCATATGAAGCCCTTGGATCAAAATCATTTCAAATCGAAGGTTAATACTATCATAGTCTCTTACGAGATTTTGTGGTGTATGAACACCTTTCAAATTATTTGTTCTGCTTAACTACCTATTGTTTTTGACTCCTTGAGTAGGTATTAGGTTTATTTAAATCATATGAAGACCTTGGATCAAACTAATTTCAAGTCAAAGGTTGAAACTATCATACTCTCTTACGAGATTTTGTGGTGTATGAACACCTTTCAAATCATTTTATGTGTTTAATTACCTGTTGTTTTTGACACCTTGAATAGGTATTAGGTATATGTAAAGCATATGAAGCCCTAGGATCAAACTCATTTCAAATCAAAGGTTAAAACTGTCTTAGTCTCTTCCGAGATTTTGTGGCTTATGAAGACCTTTTAAATCATTTGATGTGCTTAATTACCTATTGTTTTTTACTCCTTTAATAGGTATTAGGTATATGTAAAGCATATGAAGCCCTTGGATCAAACACATTTCAAATCAAAGGTTAAAACTATCATCGTCTCTTACCAGATTTTGTGGGGTATGACCACCTTTCAAATCATTTGATGTGCTTAATTACCTATTGTTTTTTATTCCTTTTATAAGTATTAGGTATATGTAAAGGATATGAAGCCCTTGGATCAAACTCATTTCAAATGAAAGGTTAAAACTATCATAGTCTCTTACGAGATTTTGTGTTGTATGAACACGTTTGAAATCACGTGATGTGCTTAATTACCTATTGTTGTTTACTCCTTTTATAGGTACTAGGTATATTTAAAGCATATAAAGACCTTGGATCAAACTCATTTTCAAATCAAAGTTTGAAACTATCATAATCTCTTACGAGATTTTGTGTTGTATGAACTCCTTTCAAATCATTTGGAGTGCTTGATTACCTATTGTTTTTTATTCCTTTTATAGGTATTAGGTATATGTAAAGCATATGAAGCCCTTGGATCAAACTCATTTCAAATTAAAGGTTAAAACTATCATAGTCTCTTACGAGATTTTGAGGTGTATGAACACATTACAAATCACTTGATGTGCTTAATTACCTATTGTTTTTGACTCCTTTATAGGTATTAGGTATATTTAAAGAATATGAAGACCTTAGATCAAACTCATTTCAAATCAAAGGTTAAAACTATCATACTCACTTACGAGATTTTGTGGTGTATGAACACCTTTCAAATCACTTGATGTGCTTAATTACCTATTGTTTTTTACTCCTTTTATAGGTATTAGGTATATTTAAAGCATATGAAGACCTTGGATCATACTCATTTCAAATCGAAGGTTAAAACTATCATAGTCTCTTACGAGATTTTGTGGTGTATGCCACCTTTCAAATCATTTGTTTTGCTTAATTACCTATTGTTTTTTATTCCTTTTATAGGTATTAGGTATATGTACAGAATATGAAGCCCTTGGATCAAACTCATTTCAAAACAAAGGTTAAACTATCATAGTCACTTACGAGATTTTTTGGTGTATGAACACCTTTTAAATCACTTGATGTGCTTAATTACCTATTGTTTTTTACTCCTTTTATAGGTATTAGGTATATTTAAAGCATAGGAAGACCTTGGATCAAACTCATTTCAAATCAAAGGTTTAAACTATCATACTCTCTTACGATATTTTGTGGTGTATGAACACCTTTCAAATCATTTGATGTGCTTAATTACCTATTGTTTTTGACTCCTTAATAGGTATTAGGAATATTTAAATGATAGGTAGCCGTTGGATTAAACTCATTTCAAATCAACGTTAAAACTATCTTAGTCTCTTACGTGTTTTGTGGTGTATGAACACCTTTCAAATCATTTGATGTGCTCAATTACCTATTGTTTTTGACTCCTTGAATAGGTATTAGGTATATTTAAATGATATGTAGCCCTTGGATCAAACTCATTTGAAATCAAAGGTTAAAACTATCATAGTCTCTTACGTGTTTTGTGGTTTATGAACTCCTTTCAAATCATTTGATGTGCTTAATTACCTATTGATTTTGATTCCTTTAATAGGTATTAGGTATATGTAAAGCATATGAAGCCCTTGGATCAAACTCATTTCAAATCAAAGGTTAAAACTATCATAGTCTCTTACGAGATTTTCTGGTGTATGACCACCTTTCAAATCACTTGATGTGCTTAATTACCTATTGTTTTTGACTCCTTTTATAGGTATTAGTTATATTTAAAGCATATGAAGACCTTGGATCAAACTCATTTCAAATCAAAGGTTAAAACTATCATACTCTCTTACGAGATTTTGTTTTCTATGAACACCTTTCAAATCTTTTGATGTGCTTAATTATCTATTATTTTAGACTTCTTGAATGGGTATTAGGTATATTTAAATCATATGAAGCCCTTGGTTCAAACTAATTTTTAAATCAAAGTTTAAAACTATCATAGTCTCTAACGATATTTTGTGATGTATGAACACCTTTCAAATCATTTGATGTGCTTAATTACCTATTGTTTTTAACTCCTTGAATAGGTATTAGGTATATTTAAATCATATCAAGCCCTTGGATCAAAATCATTTCAAATCGAAGGTTAATACTATCATAGTCTCTTACGAGATTTTGTGGTGTATGAACACCTTTCAAATCATTTGTCCTGCTTAACTACCTATTGTTTTTGACTCCTTGAGTAGGTATTAGGTTTATTTAAATCATATGAAGACCTTGGATCAAACTAATTTCAAGTCAAAGGTTGAAACTATCATACTCTCTTACGAGATTTTGTGGTGTATGAACACCTTTCAAATCATTTGATGTGTTTAATTACCTGTTGTTTTTGACACCTTGAATAGGTATTAGGTATATGTAAAGCATATGAAGCCCTAGGATCAAACTCATTTCAAATCAAAGGTTAAAACTGTCTTAGTCTCTTCCGAGATTTTGTGGCTTATGAACACCTTTTAAATCATTTGATGTGCTTAATTACCTATTGTTTTTTACTCCTTTAATAGGTATTAGGTATATGTAAAGCATATGGAGCCCTTGGATCAAACACATTTCAAATCAAAGGTTAAAACTATCATCGTCTCTTACCAGATTTTGTGGGGTATGACCACCTTTCAAATCATTTGATGTGCTTAATTACCTATTGTTTTTTATTCCTTTTATAAGTATTAGGTATATGTAAAGCATATGAAGCCCTTGGATCAAACTCATTTCAAATGAAAGGTTAAAACTGTCATAGTCTCTTAGGAGATTTTGTGTTGTATGAACATCTTTGAAATCACGTGATGTGCTTAATTACCTATTGTTTTTGACTCCTTTTATAGGTATTAGGTATATTTAAAGCATATAAAGACCTTGGATCAAACTCATTTTAAAATCAAAGTTTAAAACTATCATAATCTCTTACGAGATTTTGTGTTGTATGAACTCCTTTCAAATCATTTGGAGTGCTTAATTACCTATTGTTTTTTATTCCTTTTATAGGTACTAGGTATATGTAAAGCATATGAAGCCCTTGGATCAAACTCATTTCAAATTAAAGGTTAAAACTATCATAGTCTCTTACGAGATTTTGAGGTGTATGAACACATTACAAATCACTTGATGTGCTTAATTACCGATTGTTTTTGACTCGTTTATAGGTATTAGGTATATTTAAAGCATATGAAGACCTTAGATCAAACTCATTTCAAATCAAAGGTTAAAACTATCATACTCTCTTACGAGATTTTGTGGTGTATGAACACCTTTCAAATCACTTGATGTGCTTAATTACCTATTGTTTTTTACACCTTTTATAGGTATTAGGTATATTTAAAGCAAACGAAGACCTTGGATCATACTCATTTCAAATCGAAGGTTAAAACTATCATAGTCTCTTACGAGATTTTGTGGTGTATGCCACCTTTCAAATCATTTGTTTTGCTTAATTACCTATTGTTTTTTATTCCTTTTATAGGTATTAGGTATATGTAAAGAATATGAAGCCCTTGGATCAAACTCATTTCAAAACAAAGGTTAAACTATCATAGTCACTTACGAGATTTTGTGGTGTATGAACACCTTTTAAATCACTTGATGTGCTTAATTACCTATTATTTTTGACTCCTTTTATAGGTATTAGGTATATTTAAAGCATATGAAGACCATTGATCAAACTCATTTCAAATCAAAGGTTTAAACTATCATACTCTCTTACGAGGTTTTGTGGTGTATGAACACCTTTCAAATCATTTGATGTGCTTAATTACCTATTGTTTTTGACTCCTTGAATTGGTATTAGGTATATTTAAATGATATGTAGCCCTTTGATCAAACTCATTTCAAATCGAAGGTTAAAACTATCATAGTCTCTTACGAGATTTTGTGGTTTATGAACACCTTTCAAATCATTTGATGTGCTTAATATCTATTGTTTTTGACTCCTTTAATAGGTATTAGGTATATGTAAAGCATATGAAGCCCTTGGATCAAACTCATTTCAAATCAAAGGTTAAAACAATCATAGTCTCTTACGAGATTTTGTGGTGTATGACCACCTTTCAAATCACTTGATGTGCTTAATTACCTATTGTTTTGGACTCCTTTTATAGGTATTAGGTATATTTAAATCAGATGAAGCCCTTGGATCAAACTCATTTTTAAATCAAAGTTTAAACTATCATAGTCTCTTACGAGATTTTGTGGTGTATGAACACCTTTGAAATCACTTGATGTGCTTAATTACCTATTGTTTTTCAGTCCTTTTATAGGTATTAGGTATATTTAAAGCATATAAAGACCTTGGATCAAACTCATTTCAAATCAAAGGTTAAAACTATCATACTCTCTTACGAGATTTTGTGGTGTACGAACACCTTTCTAATCATTTAACGTGCTTAATTACCTATTTTTTTTGATTCCTTGAATGGGTATTAGGTATATTTAAATCATACGAAGCCCTTGGATCAAACTCATTTTCAAATCAAATTTTAAAACTATCATAATCTCTTACGAGATTTTTTGTTGTATGAACACCTTTCAAATCATTTGGTGTGCTTAATTACCTATTGTTTTTGATTCCTTTCATAGGTATTAGGTATATGTAAACCATATGAAGCCCTTGGATCAAACTCATTTCAAATTAAAGGTTAAAACTATCATAGTCTCTTACGAGATTTTGAGGTGTATGAACATATTTGAAATCACTTGATGTGCTTAATTACCTATTGTTTTTTACTCCTTTTATAGGTATTAGGTATATTTAAAGCATATGAAGACCTTGGATCAAACTCATTTCAAATCAAAGGTTAAAACTATCATACTCTCTTACTAGATTTGTGGTGTATGAACACCTTTCAAATCACTTGATGTGCTTAATTACCTATTATTTTTGAATCCTTTTATAGGTATTAGGTATATTTACTGCATATGAAGACCTTGGATCAAACTCATTTCAAATCAAAGGTTAAAACTATCATACTCTCTTACGAGATTTTGTGGTGTATGAACACCTTTTATATCACATGATGTGCTTAATTACCTATTGTTTTTGACTCCTTTTATAGGTATTAGGTATATTTAAAGCATATGAAGACCTTGGATCAAACTCATTTAAAATCGAAGGTTAAAACTATCATACTCTCTTACGAGATTTTATGGTGTATGCCACCTTTCAAATCATTTGATGTGCTTAATTACCTATTGTTTTTGATTAGTTGAATGGGTATTAGGTATATTTAAATCATACGAAGCCCTTGGATCAAACTCATTTTCAAATCAAAGTTTAAAACTATCATAATCTCTTACGAGATTTTGTGTTGTATGAACACCTTTCAAATCATTTGGTGTGCTTAATTACCTATTGTTTTTTATTCCTTTTATAGGTATTAGGTAATGTAAAGCATATGAAGCCCTTGGATCAAACTCATTTCAAATTAAAGGTTAAAACTATCATAGTCTCTTGCGAGATTTTGAGGTGTATGAACACATTTCAAATAACTTGATGTGCTTCATTACCTATTGTTTTTGACTCCTTTTATAGGTATTAGGTATATTTAAAGCATATGAAGACCTTGGATCAAACTCATTTCAAATCAAAGGTTAAAACTATCATACTCTCTTACGAGATTTTGTGGTGTATGAACACCTTTCAAATCACCTGATGTGCTTAATTACCTATTGTTTTTGACTCCTTTTATAGGTAATAGGTATATTTAAAGCATATGAAGACCTTGGATCAAACTCATTTCAAATCGAAAGTTAAAACTATCATAGTCTCTTATGTGTTTTTTGCTGTATGAACACCTTTTAAATCATTAGATGTTCTTAGTTACCTATTGTTTTTTACTCCTTTAATAGGTATTAGGTATATGTAAAGCATATGAAGCCCTTGGATCAAACTCATTTCAAATCAAAGGTTAAAACTATCATAGTCTCATACGAGATTTTGTGGTGTATGAACACCTATCAAATCATTTGATGTGCTTATTTACCATTGTTTTTTACTCCTTGAATAGATATTAGGTATATTTAAATCATATGAAGCCCTTGGATCAAACTCATTTCAAATCGATGGTTAAAACTATCATAGTCTCTTACGAGATTTTATGGTGTATGAACACCTTTCAAATAATTTGATGTGCTTAATTACCTATTGTTTTTGATTCCTTGAATAGGTATTAGGTATATTTAAATGATATGTAGCCCTTGGATCAAACTCATTTTAAATTAAAGGTTAAAACTATCATAGTCCTTTACGAGATTTTGTGGTGTATGACCACCTTTGAAATCATTTGATGTGCTTATTTACCATTGTTTTTTACTCCTTGAATAGATATTAGGTATATGTAAAGCATATGAAGCCCTTGCATCAAACTCATTTCAAATCAAAGGTTAAAACTATCATTGTCTCTTACGAGATTTTGTGGTGTATGAACACCTTTCAAATCACTTGACGTGCTTATTTACCTCTTGTTTTTGACTCCTTTTATAGGTATTAGGTATATTTAAAGCATATGAAGACCTTGGATCAAACTCATTTCAAATCAAAGGTTAAAATTATCATACTCTCTTACTAGATTTTGTGGTGTATGAACACCTTTTAAATCACTTGATGTGCTTAATTACCTATTGTTTTTGACTCCTTGAATAGGTATTAGGTATATTTAAATGATATGTAGCCCTTGGATCAAACTCATTTCAAATAAAAGGTTAAAACTATCATAGTCTCTTACTTTTTTTTTTGTGTATGAACACCTTTCAAATCATTGGATGTGCTTAATTACCTATTATTTTTGACTCCTTTAATAGGTATTAGGTATATGTAATGCATATGAAGCCCTTGGATCAAACTCATTTCAAATCAAAGGTTAAAACTATCATAGTCTCTTACGAGATTTTGTGGTGTATGACCACCTTTCAAATCACTTGATGTGCTTAATTAACTATTGTTTTTGACTCCTTTTATAGGTATTAGGTATATGTAAAGCATATGAAGCCCTTGGATCAAACTCATTTCAAATCAAAGGTTAAAACTATCATAGTCTCTTACGAGATTTTGTGGTGTATGACCACCTTTCAAATCACTTCATGTGCTTAATTACCTATTGTTTTTGACTCCTTGAATATGTATTAGGTATATTTTAATGATATGTAGCTCTTGGATCAAACTCATTTCAAATCAAAGGTTAAAACTATCATAGTCTCTTACAAGATTTTGTGGTTTATGAACACCTTTCGAATCATTTGATGTGCTTAATTACCTATTGTTTTTGACTCCTTGAATAGGTATTAGGTACATTTAAATGATATGTAGCCCTTGGATCAAACTCATTTCAAATCAAAGGTTAAACCTATAATAGTCTCCTACGTGTTTTGTGGTGTATGAACACCTTTCAAATCATTAGATGTGCTTAATTACCTATTGTTTTTGACTCCTTTAATAGGTATTCGGTATATGTAAAGCATATGAAGCCCTTGGATCAAACTCATTTCAAATCAAAGGTTAAAACTATCATAGTCTCTTACGAGATTTTGTGGTGTATGACCACCTATCAAATCACTTGATGTGCTTAATTACCTATTGATTTTGACTCCTTTTATAGGTACTAGGTATATTTAAAGCATATGAAGACCTTGGATCAAACTCATTTCCAATCAAAGGTTAAAACTATCATACTCTCTTACGAGATTTTCTGGTGTATGAACACCTTTCAAATCATTTGATGTGCTTAATTACCTATTGTTTTTGACTCCTTGAATAGGTATTATGTATATTTAAATGATATGTAGCCCTTGGATCAAACTCATTTCAAATAAAACGTTAAAACTATCATAGTCTCTTACGTGTTTTTTGCTGTATGAACACCTTTCAAATCATTAGATGTTCTTAGTTACCTATTGTTTTTGACTCCTTTAATAGGTATTAGGTATATGTAAAGCATATGAAGCCCTTGGATCAAACTCATTTCAAATCAAAGGTTAAAACTATCATAGTCTCTTACGAGATTTTGTGGTGTATGACCACCTATCAAATCACTTGATGTGCTTAATTACCAATTGTTTTTGACTCCTTTTATAGGTATTAGGTATATTTAATGCATATGAAGACCTTGGATCAAACTCATTTCAATTCAAGGGTTAAAACTATCATACTCTCTTACGAGATTTTATTGTGTATGAACTCCTTTCAAATCATTTGATGTGCTTAATTACCTATAGTTTTTGACTCCTTGAATAGGTATTAGGTATATTTAAATGCTATGTAGCCCTTGGATCAAACTCATTTCAAATAAAACGTTAAAACTATCATAGTCTCTTACGTGTTTTTTGGTGATTGAACACCTTTCAAATCATTTGATGTGCTTAATTACCTATAGGTTTTGACTCCTTTAATAGCTATTAGGTATATGTATTGCATATGAAGCCCTTGGATCAAAATCATTTCAATTCAAAGGTTAAAACTATCATAGTGTCTTACGAGATTTTGTGGTGTATGACCACCTTTCAAATCACTTCATGTGCTTAATTACCTATAGTTTTTGACTTCTTTTATAGGTATTAGGTAAATTTAAAGCATCTGAAGACCATGAATCAAACTCATTTCAAATCAAACGTTAAAACTATCATAGTCTCTTACGAGATTTTATGGTGTATGAACACCTTTCAAATCATTTGATGTGCTTAATTACCTATTTTTTTTAACTCCTTGAATAGGTATTAGGAATATTTAAATGATATGTAGCCCTTGGATCAAACTCATTTCAAATTCAAGTTTAAAACTATCATAGTCTCTTACGTGTTTTTTGGTGTACGAACACCTTTCAAATCATTTGATGTGCTTAATTACCTATTGTTTTTACTCCTTTAATAGGTATTAGGTATATGTAATGCATATGAAGCCCTTGGATCAAACTCATTTCAAATCAAAGGTTAAAACTATCATAGTCTCTTACGAGATTTTGTGGTGTATGACCACCATTCAAATCACTTGATGTGCTTAATTACCTATTGTTTTTGACTCCTTTTATAGGTATTAGGTATATGTAAAGCATATGAAGCCCTTGGATCAAACTCATTTCAAATCAAAGGTTAAAACTATCATAGTCGCTTACGAGATTTTATGGTGTATGACCACCTTTCAAATCACTTAATGTGCTTAATTACCTATTGTTTTTGACTCCTTGAATAGGTATTAGTTATATTTTAATGATATGTAGCCCTTGGATCAAACTCATTTCAAATCAAAGGTTAAAACTATCATAGTCTCTTACGAGATATTGTGGTTTATGAACACCTTTCGAATCATATGATGTGCTTAATTACCTATTGTTTTTGACTCCTTGAATAGGTATTAGGTGTATTTAAATGATATATAGCCCTTGGATCAAACTCATTTCAAATCAAAGGTTAAAACTATCATAGTCTCTTACGTGTTTTGTGGGGTATGATCACCTTTCAAATCATTTAATGTGCTTAATTACCTATTGTTTTTGACTCCTTTAATAGGTATTAGGTATATTTAATGCATATGAAGACCTTGGATCAAACTCATTTCAATTTAAGGGTTAAAACTATCATAGTCTCTTACGAGATTTTGTGGTGTATGACCACCTATCAAATCACTTTATGTGCTTAATTACCTATTGTTTTTGACTCCTTTTATAGGTATTAGGTATATTTAATGCATATGAAGACCTTGGATCAAACTCATTTCAATTCAAGGGTTAAAACTATCATAGTCTCTTACGAGATTTTGTGGTTTATGAACACCTTTCGAATCATTTGATGTGCTTAATTACCTATTGTTTTTGACTCCTTGAATAGGTATTAGGTATATTTAAATGATATGTAGCCCTTGGATCAAACTCGTTTCAAATAAAACGTTAAAACTATCATAGTCTCTTACGTGTTTTTTGGCGAATGAACACCTTTTAAATCATTTGATGTGCTTAATTACCTATTGTTTTTGACTCCTTTAATAGCTATTAGGTATACGTAATGCATATGAAGCCCTTGGATAAAAATCATTTCAAATCAAAGGTTAAAACTATCATAGTGTCTTACGAGATTTTGTGGTGTATGACCACCTTTCAAATCACTTCATGTGCTTAATTACCTATTGTTTTTGACTCCTTTTATAGGTATTAGGTATATTTAAAGCATATGAACACCATGGATCAAACTCATTTCAAAACAAAGGTTAAAACTAGCATACTCTCTTAAGAGATTTTATGGTGTATGAACACCTTTCAAATCATTTGATGTGCTTAATTACCTATTGTTTTTGACTCCTTGAATAGGTATTAGGTAAAATTAAATGATATGTAGCCTTGGATCAATCTCATTTCAAATCGAAGGTTAAAACTATCATAGTCTCTTACGAGATTTTGTGGTTTATGAACACCTTTCGAATCATTTGATGTGCTTAATTACCTATTGTTTTTGATTCCTTGAATAGGTATTAGGTATATTTAAATGATATGTAGCCCTTTGATCAAACTCATTTCAAATCAAAGGTTAAAACTATGATAGTCTCTTACTAGTTTTTTGGTGTACGAACACCTTTCAAATCATTTGATGTGCTTAATTACCTATTGTTTTTTACTCCTTTAATAGGTATTAGGTATATGTAATGCATATGAAGCCCTTGGATCAAACTCATTTCAAATCAAAGGTTAAAACTATCATAGTCTCTTACGAGATTTTGTGGTGTATGACCACCTTTCAAATCACTTGATGTGCTTAATTACCTATTGTTTTTGACTCCTTTTATAGGTATTAGGTATATGTAAAGCATATGAAGCCCTTGGATCAAACTCATTTCAAATCAAAGGTTAAAACTATCATAGTCGCTTACGAGATTTTGTGGTGTATGACCACCTTTCAAATCACTTCATGTGCTTAATTACCTATTGTTTTTGACTCCTTGAATAGGTATTAGTTATATTTTAATGATATGTAGCCCTTGGATCAAACTCATTTCTAATCAAAGGTTAAACCTATCATAGTCTCTTACGAGATTTTGTGGTTTATGAACACCTTTCGAATCATTTGATGTGCTTAATTACCTATTGTTTTTGACTCCTTGAATAGGTATTAGGTGTATTTAAATGATATGTAGCCCTTGGATCAAACTCATTTCAAATCAAAGGTTAAAACTATCATAGTCTCTTACGTGTTTTGTGGGGTATGAACACCTTTCAAATCATTTAATGTGCTTAATTACCTATTGTTTTTGACTCCTTTAATAGGTATTAGGTATATTTAATGCATATGAAGACCTTGGATCAAACTCATTTCAATTCAAGGGTTAAAACTATCATAGTCTCTTACGAGATTTTGTGGTGTATGACCACCTATCAAATCACTTGATGTGCTTAATTACCTATTGTTTTTGACTCCTTTTATAGGTATTAGGTATATTTAATGCATATGAAGACCTTGGATCAAACTCATTTCAATTCAAGGGTTAAAACTATCATACTCTCTTACGAGATTTTCTGGTGTATGAACTCCTTTCAAATCATTGATGTGCTTAATTACCTATAGTTTTTGACTCCTTGAATAGGTATTAGGTATATTTAAATGCTATGTAGCCCTTGGATCAAACTCATTTCAAATAAAACGTTAAAACTATCATAGTCTCTTACGTGTTTTTTGGTGATTGAACACCTTTCAAATCATTTGATGTGCTTAATTACCTATAGGTTTTGACTCCTTTAATAGCTATTAGGTATATGTATTGCATATGAAGCCCTTGGATCAAAATCATTTCAACTCAAAGGTTAAAACTATCATAGTGTCTTACGAGATTTTGTGGTGTATGACCACCTTTCAAATCACTTCATGTGCTTAATTACCTATAGTTTTTTACTTCTTTTATAGGTATTAGGTAAATTTAAAGCATCTGAAGACCATGAATCAAACTCATTTAAAATCAAACGTTAAAACTATCATAGTCTCTTACGAGATTTTATGGTGTATGAACACCTTTCAAATCATTTGATGTGCTTAATTACCTTTTTTTTTAACTCCTTGAATAGGTATTAGGTATATTTAAATGATATGTAGCCCTTGGATCAAACTCATTTCAAATTAAAGTTTAAAACTATCATAGTCTCTTACGTGTTTTTTGGTGTACGAACACCTTTCAAATCATTTGATGTGCTTAATTACCTATTGTTTTTTAATCCTTTAATAGGTATTAGGTATATGTAATTCATATGAAGCCCTTGGATCAACCTCATTTCAAATCAAAGGTTCAAACTATCATAGTCTCTTACGAGATTTTATGGTGTATGACCACCTTTCAAATCACTTGATGTGCTTAATTACCTATTGTTTTTGACTCCTTTTATAGGTATTAGGTATATGTAAACCATATGAAGCCCTTGGATCAAACTCATTTCAAATCAAAGGTTAAAACTATCATAGTCGCTTACGAGATTTTATGGTGTATGACCACCTTTCAAATCACTTAATGTGCTTAATTACCTATTGTTTTTGACTCCTTGAATAGGTATTAGTTATATTTTAATGATATGTAGCCCTTGGATCAAACTCATTTCAAATCAAAGGTTAAAACTATCATAGTCTCTTACGAGATATTGTGGTTTATGAATACCTTTCGAATCATATGATGTGCTTAATTACCTATTGTTTTTGACTCCTCGAATAGGTATTAGGTGTATTTAAATGATATATAGCCCTTGGATCAAACTCATTTCAAATCAAAGGTTAAAACTATCATAGTCTCTTACGTGTTTTGTGGGGTATGATCACCTTTCAAATCATTTAATGTGCTTAATTACCTATTGTTTTTGACTCCTTTAATAGGTATTAGGTATATTTAATGCATATGAAGACCTTGGATCAAACTCATTTCAATTTAAGGGTTAAAACTATCATAGTCTCTTACGAGATTTTGTGGTGTATGACCACCTATCAAATCACTTTATGTGCTTAATTACCTATTGTTTTTGGCTCCTTTTATAGGTATTAGGTATATTTAATGCATATGAAGACCTTGGATCAAACTCATTTCAATTCAAGGGTTAAAACTATCATAGTCTCTTACGAGATTTTGTGGTTTATGAACACCTTTCGAATCATTTGATGTGCTTAATTACCTATTGTTTTTGACTCCTTGAATAGGTATTAGGTATATTTAAATGATATGTAGCCCTTGGATCAAACTCGTTTCAAATAAAACGTTAAAACTATCATAGTCTCTTACGTGTTTTTTGGCGAATGAACACCTTTTAAATCATTTGATGTGCTTAATTACCTATTGTTTTTGACTCCTTTAATAGCTATTAGGTATACGTAATGCATATGAAGCCCTTGGATAAAAATCATTTCAAATCAAAGGTTAAAACTATCATAGTGTCTTACGAGATTTTGTGGTGTATGACCACCTTTCAAATCACTTCATGTGCTTAATTACCTATTGTTTTTGACTCCTTTTATAGGTATTAGGTATATTTAAAGCATATGAACACCATGGATCAAACTCATTTCAAAACAAAGGTTAAAACTAGCATACTCTCTTAAGAGATTTTATGGTGTATGAACACCTTTCAAATCATTTGATGTGCTTAATTACCTATTGTTTTTGACTCCTTGAATAGGTATTAGGTAAAATTAAATGATATGTAGCCTTGGATCAATCTCATTTCAAATCGAAGGTTAAAACTATCATAGTCTCTTACGAGATTTTGTGGTTTATGAACACCTTTCGAATCATTTAATGTGCTTAATTACCTATTGTTTTTGATTCCTTGAATAGGTATTAGGTATATTTAAATGATATGTAGCCCTTTGATCAAACTCATTTCAAATCAAAGGTTAAAACTATGATAGTCTCTTACTAGTTTTTTGGTGTACGAACACCTTTCAAATCATTTGATGTGCTTAATTACCTATTGTTTTTTACTCCTTTAATAGGTATTAGGTATATGTAATGCATATGAAGCCCTTGGATCAAACTCATTTCAAATCAAAGGTTAAAACTATCATAGTCTCTTACGAGATTTTGTGGTGTATGACCACCTTTCAAATCACTTGATGTGCTTAATTACCTATTGTTTTTGACTCCTTTTATAGGTATTAGGTATATGTAAAGCATATGAAGCCCTTGGATCAAACTCATTTCAAATCAAAGGTTAAAACTATCATAGTCGCTTACGAGATTTTGTGGTGTATGACCACCTTTCAAATCACTTCATGTGCTTAATTACCTATTGTTTTTGACTCCTTGAATAGGTATTAGTTATATTTTAATGATATGTAGCCCTTGGATCAAACTCATTTCTAATCAAAGGTTAAACCTATCATAGTCTCTTACGAGATTTTGTGGTTTATGAACACCTTTCGAATCATTTGATGTGCTTAATTACCTATTGTTTTTGACTCCTTGAATAGGTATTAGGTGTATTTAAATGATATGTAGCCCTTGGATCAAACTCATTTCAAATCAAAGGTTAAAACTATCATAGTCTCTTACGTGTTTTGTGGGGTATGAACACCTTTAAAATCATTTAATGTGCTTAATTACCTATTGTTTTTGACTCCTTTAATAGGTATTAGGTATATTTAATGCATATGAAGACCTTGGATCAAACTCATTTCAATTCAAGGGTTAAAACTATCATAGTCTCTTACGAGATTTTGTGGTGTATGACCACCTATCAAATCACTTGATGTGCTTAATTACCTATTGTTTTTGACTCCTTTTATAGGTATTAGGTATATTTAATGCATATGAAGACCTTGGATCAAACTCATTTCAATTCAAGGGTTAAAACTATCATACTCTCTTACGAGATTTTCTGGTGTATGAACTCCTTTCAAATCATTGATGTGCTTAATTACCTATAGTTTTTGACTCCTTGAATAGGTATTAGGTATATTTAAATGCTATGTAGCCCTTGGATCAAACTCATTTCAAATAAAACGTTAAAACTATCATAGTCTCTTACGTGTTTTTTGGTGATTGAACACCTTTCAAATCATTTGATGTGCTTAATTACCTATAGGTTTTGACTCCTTTAATAGCTATTAGGTATATGTATTGCATATGAAGCCCTTGGATCAAAATCATTTCAACTCAAAGGTTAAAACTATCATAGTGTCTTACGAGATTTTGTGGTGTATGACCACCTTTCAAATCACTTCATGTGCTTAATTACCTATAGTTTTTGACTTCTTTTATAGGTATTAGGTAAATTTAAAGCATCTGAAGACCATGAATCAAACTCATTTAAAATCAAACGTTAAAACTATCATAGTCTCTTACGAGATTTTATGGTGTATGAACACCTTTCAAATCATTTGATGTGCTTAATTACCTTTTTTTTTAACTCCTTGAATAGGTATTAGGTATATTTAAATGATATGTAGCCCTTGGATCAAACTCATTTCAAATTAAAGTTTAAAACTATCATAGTCTCTTACGTGTTTTTTGGTGTACGAACACCTTTCAAATCATTTGATGTGCTTAATTACCTATTGTTTTTTAATCCTTTAATAGGTATTAGGTATATGTAATTCATATGAAGCCCTTGGATCAACCTCATTTCAAATCAAAGGTTCAAACTATCATAGTCTCTTACGAGATTTTATGGTGTATGACCACCTTTCAAATCACTTGATGTGCTTAATTACCTATTGTTTTTGACTCCTTTTATAGGTATTAGGTATATGTAAACCATATGAAGCCCTTGGATCAAACTCATTTCAAATCAAAGGTTAAAACTATCATAGTCGCTTACGAGATTTTGTGGTGTATGACCACCTTTCAAATCACTTCATGTGCTTAATTACCTATTGTTTTTGACTCCTTGAATAGGTATTAGTTATATTTTAATGATATGTAGCCCTTGGATCAAACTCATTTCTAATCAAAGGTTAAACCTATCATAGTCTCTTACGAGATTTTGTGGTTTATGAACACCTTTCGAATCATTTGATGTGCTTAATTACCTATTGTTTTTGACTCCATGAATAGGTATTAGGTGTATTTAAATGATATGTAGCCCTTGGATCAAACTCATTTCAAATCAAAGGTTAAAACTATCATAGTCTCTTACGTGTTTTGTGGGGTATGAACACCTTTCAAATCATTTAATGTGCTTAATTACCTATTGTTTTTGACTCCTTTAATAGGTATTAGGTATATTTAATGCATATGAAGACCTTGGATCAAACTCATTTCAATTCAAGGGTTAAAACTATCATAGTCTCTTACGAGATTTTGTGGTGTATGACCACCTATCAAATCACTTGATGTGCTTAATTACCTATTGTTTTTGACTCCTTTTATAGGTATTAGGTATATTTAATGCATATGAAGACCTTGGATCAAACTCATTTCAATTCAAGGGTTAAAACTATCATACTCTCTTACGAGATTTTCTGGTGTATGAACTCCTTTCAAATCATTGATGTGCTTAATTACCTATAGTTTTTGACTCCTTGAATAGGTATTAGGTATATTTAAATGCTATGTAGCCCTTGGATCAAACTCATTTCAAATAAAACGTTAAAACTATCATAGTCTCTTACGTGTTTTTTGGTGATTGAACACCTTTCAAATCATTTGATGTGCTTAATTACCTATAGGTTTTGACTCCTTTAATAGCTATTAGGTATATGTATTGCATATGAAGCCCTTGGATCAAAATCATTTCAACTCAAAGGTTAAAACTATCATAGTGTCTTACGAGATTTTGTGGTGTATGACCACCTTTCAAATCACTTCATGTGCTTAATTACCTATAGTTTTTGACTTCTTTTATAGGTATTAGGTAAATTTAAAGCATCTGAAGACCATGAATCAAACTCATTTAAAATCAAACGTTAAAACTATCATAGTCTCTTACGAGATTTTATGGTGTATGAACACCTTTCAAATCATTTGATGTGCTTAATTACCTTTTTTTTTTAACTCCTTGAATAGGTATTAGGTATATTTAAATGATATGTAGCCCTTGGATCAAACTCATTTCAAATTAAAGTTTAAAACTATCATAGTCTCTTACGTGTTTTTTGGTGTACGAACACCTTTCAAATCATTTGATGTGCTTAATTACCTATTGTTTTTTAATCCTTTAATAGGTATTAGGTATATGTAATTCATATGAAGCCCTTGGATCAAACTCATTTCAAATCAAAGGTTCAAACTATCATAGTCTCTTACGAGATTTTGTGGTGTATGACCACCATTCAAATCACTTGATGTGCTTAATTACCTATTGTTTTTGACTCCTTTTATAGGTATTAGGTATATGTAAAGCATATGAAGCCCTTGGATCAAACTCATTTCAAATAAAAGGTTAAAACTATCATAGTCGCTTACGAGATTTTGTGGTGTACGACCACCTTTCAAATCACTTAATGTGCTTAATAACCTATTGTTTTTGACTCCTTCAATAGGTATTAGTTATATTTTAATGATATGTAGCCCTTGGATCAAACTCATTTCAAATCAAAGCTTAAAACTATCATAGTCTCTTACGAGATTTTGTGGTTTATGAACACCTTTCGAATCATTTGATGTGCTTAATTACCTATTGTTTTTGACTCCTTGAATAGGTATTAGGTGTATTTAAATGATATGTAGCCCTTGGATCAAACTCATTTCAAATCAAAGGTTAAAACTATCATAGTCTCTTACGTGTTTTGTGGGGTATGAACACCTTTCAAATCATTTAATGTGCTTAATTACCTATTGTTTTTGACTCCTTTAATAGGTATTAGGTATATTTAATTCATATGAAGACCTTGGATCAAACTCATTTCAATTCAAGGGTTAAAACTATCATAGTCTCTTACGAGATTTTGTGGTGTATGACCACCCATTCAAATCACTTGATGTGCTTAATTACCTATTGTTTTTGACTCCTTTTATAGGTATTAGGTATATCTAATGCATATGAAGACCTTGGATCAAACTCATTTCAATTCAAGGGTTAAAACTATCATAGTCTCTTACGAGATTTTGTGGTTTATGAACACCTTTCGAATCATTTGATGTGCTTAATTACCTATTGTTTTTGACTCCTTGAATAGGTATTAGGTATATTTAAATGATATGTAGCCCTTTGATCAAACTCATTTCAAATCAAAGGTTAAAACTATCATAGTCTCTTACGTGTTTATTGGCGAATGAACACCTTTTAAATCATTTGATGTGCTTAATTACCTATTGTTTTTGACTCCTTTAATAGCTATTAGGTATACGTAATGCATATGTAGCCCTTGGATAAAAATCATTTCAAATCAAAGGTTAAAACTATCATAGTCTACTACGAGATTTTGTGGTGTATGACCACCATTCAAATCACTTGATGTGCTTAATTACCTATTGTTTTTGACTCCTTTTATAGGTATTAGGTATATGTAAAGCATATAAAGCCCTTGGATCAACCTCATTTCAAATCAAAGGTTAAAACTATCATAGTCGCTTACGAGATTTTATGGTGTATGACCACCTTTCAAATCACTTAATGTGCTTAATTACCTATTGTTTTTGACTCCTTGAATAGGTATTAGTTATATTTTAATGATATGTAGCCCTTGGATCAAACTCATTTCAAATCAAAGGTTAAAACTATCATAGTCTCTTACGAGATATTGTGGTTTATGAACACCTTTCGAATCATATGATGTGCTTAATTACCTATTGTTTTTGACTCCTTGAATAGGTATTAGGTGTATTTAAATGATATGTAGCCCTTGGATCAAACTCATTTCAAATCAAAGGTTAAAACTATCATAGTCTCTTACGTGTCTTGTGGGGTATGAACACCTTACAAATCATTTAATGTGCTTAATTACCTATTGTTTTTGACTCCTTTAATAGGTATTAGGTATATTTAATGCATATGAAGACCTTGGATCAAACTCATTTCAATTCAAGGGTTAAAACTATCATAGTCTCTTACGAGATTTTGTGGTGTATGACCACCTATCAAATCACTTGATGTGCTTAATTACCTATTGTTTTTGACTCCTTTTATAGGTATTAGGTATATTTAATGCATATGAAGACCTTGGATCAAACTCATTTCAATTCAAGGGTTAAAACTATCATAGTCTCTTACGAGATTTTGTGGTTTATGAACACCTTTCGAATCATTTGATGTGCTTAATTACCTATTGTTTTTTACTCCTTGAATAGGTATTAGGTATATTTAAATGATATGTAGCCCTTGGATCAAACTCATTTCAAATAAAACGTTAAAACTATCATAGTCTCTTATGTGTTTTTTGGCGAATGAACACCTTTTAAATCATTTGATGTGCTTAATTACCTATTGTTTTTGACTCCTTTAATAGCTATTAGGTATACGTAATGCATATGAAGCCCTTGGATAAAAATCATTTCAAATCAAAGGTTAAAACTATCATAGTGTCTTACGAGATTTTGTGGTGTATGACCACCTTTCAAATCACTTCATGTGCTTAATTACCTATTGTTTTTGACTCCTTTTATAGGTATTAGGTATATTTAAAGCATATGAAGACCATGGATCAAACTCATTTCAAATCAAAGGTTAAAACTAGCATACTCTCTTAAGAGATTTTATGGTGTATGAACACCTTTCAAATCATTTGATGTGCTTAATTACCTATTGGTTTTGACTCCTTGAATAGGTATTAGGTATAATTAAATGATATTTAGCCTTGGATCAATCTCATATTAAATCGAAGGTTAAAACTATCATAGTCTCTTACGAGATTTTGTGGTTTATGAACACCTTTCGAATCATTTGATGTGCTTAATTACCTATTGTTTTTGATTCCTTGAATAGGTATTAGGTATATTTAAATGATATGTAGCCCTTGGATCAAACTCATTTCAAATAAAACGTTAAAACTATCATAGTCTCTTACGTGTTTTTTGGTGAATGAAAACCTTTCAAATCATTTGATGTGCTTAATTACCTATTGTTTTTGACTCCTTTAATAGCTTTTAGGTATACGTAATGCATATGAAGCCCTTGGATCAAAATCATTTCAAATCAAAGGTTAAAACTATCATAGTGTCTTACGAGATTTTGTGGTGTATGACCACCTTTCAATTCACTTCATGTGCTTAATTACCTATTGTTTTTGACTCCTTTTATAGGTATTAGGTATATTTAAAGCATATGAAGACCATGGATCAAACTCATTTCAAATCAAAGGTTAAAACTAGCATACTCTCTTAAGAGATTTTATGGTGTATGAACACCTTTCAAATCATTTGATGTGCTTAATTACCTATTGTTTTTGGCTCCTTGAATAGGTATTAGGTAAAATTAAATGATATGTAGCCTTGGATCAATCTCATTTCAAATCGAAGGTTAAAACTATCATAGTCTCTTACGAGATTTTGTGGTTTATGAACACCTTTCGAATCATTTGATGTGCTTAATTACCTATTGTTTTTGATTCCTTGAATAGGTATTAGGTATATTTAAATGATATGTAGCCCTTTGATCAAACTCATTTCAAATCAAAGGTTAAAACTATGATAGTCTCTTACTTGTTTTTTGGTGTACGAACACCTTTCAAATCATTTGATGTGCTTAATTACCTATTGTTTTTTACTCCTTTAATAGGTATTAGGTATATGTAATGCATATGAAGCCCTTGGATCAAACTCATTTCAAATCAAAGGTTAAAACTATCATAGTCTCTTACGAGATTTTGTGGTGTATGACCACCTTTCAAATCACTTGATGTGCTTAATTACCTATTGTTTTTGACTCCTTTTATAGGTATTAGGTATATTTAATGCATATGAAGACCATGGATCAAACTCATTTCAATTCAAGGGTTAAAACTATCATAGTCTCTTACGTGTCTTGTGGGGTATGAACACCTTTCAAATCATTTAATGTGCTTAATTACCTATTGTTTTTGACTCCTTTAATAGGTATTAGGTATATTTAATGCATATGAAGACCTTGGATCAAACTCATTTCAATTCAAGGGTTAAAACTATCATAGTCTCTTACGAGATTTTGTGGTGTATGACCACCTATCAAATCACTTGATGTGCTTAATTACCTATTGTTTTTGACTCCTTTTATAGGTATTAGGTATATTTAATGCATATGAAGACTATGGATCAAACTCATTTCAATTCAAGGGTTAAAACTATCATAGTCTCTTAAAGATTTTGTGGTTTATGAACACCTTTCGAATCATTTGATGTGCTTAATTACCTATTGTTTTTTACTCCTTGAATAGGTATTAGGTATATTTAAATGATATGTAGCCCTTGGATCAAACTCATTTCAAATAAAACGTTAAAACTATCATAGTCTCTTATGTGTTTTTTGGCGAATGAACACCTTTTAAATCATTTGATGTGCTTAATTACCTATTGTTTTTGACTCCTTTAATAGCTATTAGGTATACGTAATGCATATGAAGCCCTTGGATAAAAATCATTTAAAATCAAAGGTTAAAACTATCATAGTGTCTTACGAGATTTTGTGGTGTATGACCACCTTTCAAATCACTTCATGTGCTTAATTACCTATTGTTTTTGACTCCTTTTATAGGTATTAGGTATATTTAAAGCATATGAAGACCATGGATCAAACTCATTTCAAATCAAAGGTTAAAACTAGCATACTCTCTTAAGAGATTTTATGGTGTATGAACACCTTTCAAATCATTTGATGTGCTTAATTACCTATTGGTTTTGACTCCTTGAATAGGTATTAGGTATAATTAAATGATATGTAGCCTTGGATCAATCTCATATTAAATCGAAGGTTAAAACTATCATAGTCTCTTACGAGATTTTGTGGTTTATGAACACCTTTCGAATCATTTGATGTGCTTAATTACCTATTGTTTTTGATTCCTTGAATAGGTATTAGGTATATTTAAATGATATGTAGCCCTTGGATCAAACTCATTTCAAATAAAACGTTAAAACTATCATAGTCTCTTACGTGTTTTTTGGTGAATGAACACCTTTCAAATCATTTGATGTGCTTAATTACCTATTGTTTTTGACTCCTTTAATAGCTATTAGGTATACGTAATGCATATGAAGCCCTTGGATCAAACTCATTTCAATTCAAGGGTTAAAACTATCATAGTCTCTTACGAGATTTTGTGGTGTATGACCACCCATTCAAATCACTTGATGTGCTTAATTACCTATTGTTTTTGACTCCTTTTATAGGTATTAGGTATATCTAATGCATATGAAGACCTTGGATCAAACTCATTTCAATTCAAGGGTTAAAACTATCATAGTCTCTTACGAGATTTTGTGGTTTATGAACACCTTTCGAATCATTTGATGTGCTTAATTACCTATTGTTTTTGACTCCTTGAATAGGTATTAGGTATATTTAAATGATATGTAGCCCTTTGATCAAACTCATTTCAAATCAAAGGTTAAAACTATCATAGTCTCTTACGTGTTTATTGGCGAATGAACACCTTTTAAATCATTTGATGTGCTTAATTACCTATTGTTTTTGACTCCTTTAATAGCTATTAGGTATACGTAATGCATATGAAGCCCTTGGATAAAAATCATTTCAAATCAAAGGTTAAAACTATCATAGTCTACTACGAGATTTTGTGGTGTATGACCACCATTCAAATCACTTGATGTGCTTAATTACCTATTGTTTTTGACTCCTTTTATAGGTATTAGGTATATGTAAAGCATATAAAGCCCTTGGATCAACCTCATTTCAAATCAAAGGTTAAAACTATCATAGTCGCTTACGAGATTTTATGGTGTATGACCACCTTTCAAATCACTTAATGTGCTTAATTACCTATTGTTTTTGACTCCTTGAATAGGTATTAGTTATATTTTAATGATATGTAGCCCTTGGATCAAACTCATTTCAAATCAAAGGTTAAAACTATCATAGTCTCTTACGAGATATTGTGGTTTATGAACACCTTTCGAATCATATGATGTGCTTAATTACCTATTGTTTTTGACTCCTTGAATAGGTATTAGGTGTATTTAAATGATATGTAGCCCTTGGATCAACCTCATTTCAAATCAAAGGTTAAAACTATCATAGTCTCTTACGTGTCTTGTGGGGTATGAACACCTTTCAAATCATTTAATGTGCTTAATTACCTATTGTTTTTGACTCCTTTAATAGGTATTAGGTATATTTAATGCATATGAAGACCTTGGATCAAACTCATTTCAATTCAAGGGTTAAAACTATCATAGTCTCTTACGAGATTTTGTGGTGTATGACCACCTATCAAATCACTTGATGTGCTTAATTACCTATTGTTTTTGACTCCTTTTATAGGTATTAGGTATATTTAATGCATATGAAGACTATGGATCAAACTCATTTCAATTCAAGGGTTAAAACTATCATAGTCTCTTACGAGATTTTGTGGTTTATGAACACCTTTCGAATCATTTGATGTGCTTAATTACCTATTGTTTTTTACTCCTTGAATAGGTATTAGGTATATTTAAATGATATGTAGCCCTTGGATCAAACTCATTTCAAATAAAACGTTAAAACTATCATAGTCTCTTATGTGTTTTTTGGCGAATGAACACCTTTTAAATCATTTGATGTGCTTAATTACCTATTGTTTTTGACTCCTTTAATAGCTATTAGGTATACGTAATGCATATGAAGCCCTTGGATAAAAATCATTTAAAATCAAAGGTTAAAACTATCATAGTGTCTTACGAGATTTTGTGGTGTATGACCACCTTTCAAATCACTTCATGTGCTTAATTACCTATTGTTTTTAACTCCTTTTATAGGTATTAGGTATATTTAAAGCATATGTTGACCATGGATCAAACTCATTTCAAATCAAAGGTTAAAACTAGCATACTCTCTTAAGAGATTTTATGGTGTATGAACACCTTTCAAATCATTTGATGTGCTTAATTACCTATTGGTTTTGACTCCTTGAATAGGTATTAGGTATAATTAAATGATATGTAGCCTTGGATCAATCTCATATTAAATCGAAGGTTAAAACTATCATAGTCTCTTACGAGATTTTGTGGTTTATGAACACCTTTCGAATCATTTGATGTGCTTAATTACCTATTGTTTTTGATTCCTTGAATAGGTATTAGGTATATTTAAATGATATGTAGCCCTTGGATCAAACTCATTTCAAATAAAACGTTAAAACTATCATAGTCTCTTACGTGTTTTTTGGTGAATGAACACCTTTCAAATCATTAGATGTGCTTAATTACCTATTGTTTTTGACTCCTTTAATAGCTATTAGGTATACGTAATGCATATGAAGCCCTTGGATCAAAATCATTTCAAATCAAAGGTTAAAACTATCATAGTGTCTTACGAGATTTTGTGGTGTATGACCACCTTTCAAATCACTTCATGTGCTTAATTACCTATTGTTTTTGACTCCTTTTATAGGTATTAGGTATATTTAAAGCATATGTAGACCATGGATCAAACTCATTTCAAATCAAAGGTTAAAACTAGCATACTCTCTTAAGAGATTTTATGGTGTATGAACACCTTTCAAATCATTTGATGTGCTTAATTACCTATTGTTTTTGACTCCTTGAATAGGTATTAGGTAAAATTAAATGATATGTAGCCTTGGATCAATCTCATTTCAAATCGAAGGTTAAAACTATCATAGTCTCTTACGAGATTTTGTGGTTTATGAACACCTTTCGAATCATTTGATGTGCTTAATTACCTATTGTTTTTGACTCCTTTAATAGGTATTAGGTATATGTAAAGCATATGAAGCCCTTGGATCAAACTCATTTCAAATCAAAGGTTAAAACTATCATAGTCGCTTACGAGATTTTGTGGTGTATGACCACCTTTCAAATCACTTAATGTGCTTAATAACCTATTGTTTTTGACTCCTTGAATAGGTATTAGTTATATTTTAATGATATGTAGCCCTTGGATCAAACTCATTTCAAATCAAAGCTTAAAACTATCATAGTCTCTTACGAGATTTTGTGGTTTATGAACACCTTTCGAATCATTTGATGTGCTTAATTACCTATTGTTTTTGACTCCTTGAATAGGTATTAGGTGTATTTAAATGATATGTAGCCCTTGGATCAAACTCATTTCAAATCAAAGGTTAAAACTATCATAGTCTCTTACGTGTTTTGTGGGGTATGAACACCTTTCAAATCATTTAATGTGCTTAATTACCTATTGTTTTTGACTCCTTTAATAGGTATTAGGTATATTTAATTCATATGAAGACCTTGGATCAAACTCATTTCAATTCAAGGGTTAAAACTATCATAGTCTCTTACGAGATTTTGTGGTGTATGACCACCTATCAAATCACTTGATGTGCTTAATTACCTATTGTTTTTGACTCCTTTTATAAGTATTAGGTATATCTAATGCATATGAAGACCTTGGATCAAACTCATTTCAATTCAAGGGTTAAAACTATCATAGTCTCTTACGAGATTTTGTGGTTTATGAACACCTTTCGAATCATTTGATGTGCTTAATTACCTATTGTTTTTGACTCCTTGAATAGGTATTAGGTATATTTAAATGATATGTAGCCCTTTGATCAAACTCATTTCAAATCAAAGGTTAAAACTATCATAGTCTCTTACGTGTTTTTTGGCGAATGAACACCTTTTAAATCATTTGATGTGCTTAATTACCTATTGTTTTTGACTCCTTTAATAGCTATTAGGTATACGTAATGCATATGAAGCCCTTGGATAAAAATCATTTCAAATCAAAGGTTAAAACTATCATAGTCTACTACGAGATTTTGTGGTGTATGACCACCATTCAAATCACTTGATGTGCTTAATTACCTATTGTTTTTGACTCCTTTTATAGGTATTAGGTATATGTAAAGAATATAAAGCCCTTGGATCAACCTCATTTCAAATCAAAGGTTAAAACTATCATAGTCGCTTACGAGATTTTATGGTGTATGACCACCTTTCAAATCACTTAATGTGCTTAATTACCTATTGTTTTTGACTCCTTTAATAGGTATTAGGTATATTTAATGCATATGAAGACCTTGGATCAAACTCATTTCAATTCAAGGGTTAAAACTATCATAGTCTCTTACGAGATTTTGTGGTGTATGACCACCTATCAAATCACTTGATGTGCTTAATTACCTATTCTTTTTGACTCCTTTTATAGGTATTAGGTATATTTAATGCATATGAAGACTATGGATCAAACTCATTTCAATTCAAGGGTTAAAACTATCATAGTCTCTTACGAGATTTTGTGGTTTATGAACACCTTTCGAATCATTTGATGTGCTTAATTACCTATTGTTTTTTACTCCTTGAATAGGTATTAGGTATATTTAAATGATATGTAGCCCTTGGATCAAACTCATTTCAAATAAAACGTTAAAACTATCATAGTCTCTTATGTGTTTTTTGGCGAATGAACACCTTTTAAATCATTTGATGTGTTTAATTACCTATTGTTTTTGACTCCTTTAATAGCTATTAGGTATACGTAATGCATATGAAGCCCTTGGATAAAAATCATTTAAAATCAAAGGTTAAAACTATCATAGTGTCTTACGAGATTTTGTGGTGTATGACCACCTTTCAAATCACTTCATGTGCTTAATTACCTATTGTTTTTGACTCCTTTTATAGGTATTAGGTATATTTAAAGCATATGTTGACCATGGATCAAACTCATTTCAAATCAAAGGTTAAAACTAGCATACTCTCTTAAGAGATTTTATGGTGTATGAACACCTTTCAAATCATTTGATGTGCTTAATTACCTATTGGTTTTGACTCCTTGAATAGGTATTAGGTATAATTAAATGATATGTAGCCTTGGATCAATCTCATATTAAATCGAAGGTTAAAACTATCATAGTCTCTTACGAGATTTTGTGGTTTATGAACACCTTTCGAATCATTTGATGTGCTTAATTACCTATTGTTTTTGATTCCTTGAATAGGTATTAGGTATATTTAAATGATATGTAGCCCTTGGATCAAACTCATTTCAAATAAAACGTTAAAACTATCATAGTCTCTTACGTGTTTTTTGGTGAATGAACACCTTTCAAGTCATTTGATGTGCTTAATTACCTATTGTTTTTGACTCCTTTAATAGCTATTAGGTATACGTAATGCATATGAAGCCCTTGGATCAAAATCATTTCAAATCAAAGGTTAAAACTATCATAGTGTCTTACGAGATTTTGTGGTGTATGACCACCTTTCAAATCACTTCATGTGCTTAATTACCTATTGTTTTTGACTCCTTTTATAGGTATTAGGTATATTTAAAGCATATGAAGACCATGGATCAAACTCATTTCAAATCAAAGGTTAAAACTAGCATACTCTCTTAAGAGATTTTATGGTGTATGAACACCTTTCAAATCATTTGATGTGCTTAATTACCTATTGTTTTTGACTCCTTGAATAGGTATTAGGTAAAATTAAATGATATGTAGCCTTGGATCAATCTCATTTCAAATCGATGGTTAAAACTATCATAGTCTCTTACGAGATTTTGTGGTTTATGAACACCTTTCGAATCATTTAATGTGCTTAATTACCTATTGTTTTTGACTCCTTTAATAGGTATTAGGTATATGTAAATCATATGAAGCCCTTGGATCAAACTCATTTCAAATCAAAGGTTAAAACTATCATAGTGTCTTGCGAGATTTTGTGGTGTATGACCACCTTTTAAATCACTTGTTGTGCTTAATTACCTATTGTTTTTGATTCCTTTTATAGGTATTGATGCAGGAGCATCCATGATCAATCCAAGTCTCCTAACAAAGAGTCATCAAGAAGAGATTAAGGTGAAGGAGATTCAGTTCATTAGCTTACTTAATCCAATTTCGAACAAACAAGTACTTCGAATTGTTAATTAAGCTTAACACCTTCTTAATCTTTTTTAAGCCTTGTTGATTAATGCTTATGATCATCTTAACATCATTAAGTATTAATAATAAAGCTTGAATTATGATTAAATAGCTTAATTAGTTAGTTCTAAGTCATTAAAGTAAGCTTAGTGAAACTGTTTTGGAAGAACAGAATTTATACGGTTTGTTTAGGGCACGTTTTGGCTACGTTTTTGAGCTTTATTCTTGGCTAAGGCAACCATACATGACTCACCTGTGTGCTTACATACATCACCAACAAGCATGTGAAGAGTTGGAGGCAAGAATCAATAGGAAATGAGAGCTTCATGGAGAAGTATCCAAAACCGCAGCTGGGAGGCGTCTTTCTGGGCCCCTCTTCTTCAGTTCTGGGCAGCCGTCTTTTTTTAGCTTTTGGAGCTGATTTTTTGAGGATATTTTCCTTAGAATGTCTATTTTAATACCTTAGCTTCCTTTTTGCAGTAGGACATTTTCGTTTCTCAGAATCCCTCAATCATTGCACCTAGGTACTGTAAACTGGCCAGATTTTTGTAATAGTTTAAGATGGCTTTTGTTACCTAAGCAAAACATCACCAAATGACGTGAATTTTTGGTATGTTACTGCTTTATATGTTAGGTTTGTAAGGCAAGAAGTTTGATGAGAGTTTGTTGAATGAATTAAGAGTTATACTCATTTCTTTGAGCTGTGCGCTTAGAGCAAAACTGGACAGTTTGTCCTAATTAAAGTCTTTGAGTTAATTAGCTAACTAACGTAGATTAGTTACTAATTTAACAAAGCAAGGTTGCACCAAGAGTTCTTCTTTGACATTGGTGGCCTAGTTTGGTGGTTCTAAGGCTAGTGAAAGTGGTGGTTGTTGGTACGGTTCCAACAAGGCTTGAAGCAAAACTGATTCTTCGGTTCTTAACCAACGAATGCTCTTGTTTATGAAATGCTTTATGCATCATTTGGTATCAGAGCTTTGGTTAGTTTAAGAGCATTCTTTTAACCCTCTAATCATCCCATAATCATTTCCTAAACTCATACACTTATCCCCCCCAAAATCGAAATCAATTCTAAGCCCAAACACATCTCTTTTCTTCTCTTTTCACCTCTAATCTTTGATACAACTTAGTGGTTGTTAAAAATGAGTGGTGGTGAAGATCCAAATCAGTTTAGAAGGGGCATGACATTGAATGAAGCAAGGTTAGTTGGCCTTGAGAATCAAATGGCTACAATTAGTGAGCAAATGGCAAATCTCATGGAAGCTTTTCGAAGTTCTAGTGTTGGAGTTCGAAGAGAAGTTCATGAAAGGAGGCACTTTGAAGATGAGAATGAGGTTGTTTATGACTCTAGTGAAGAAGTACAATCACAAACCTCTAATCAAAGAAGGAGGCCACGAAAACAAGATGATTTTCGAGACATCAAGTTAGATGTTCCAGAATTTGATGGAAACCTTAATCCGGATGCTTATTTGGAATGGGTTTCGAGATGTAATAGGATTTTCGAGCTAAAGGAGTATGATGATTCGAAATCTTTCAAGTTGGCTATCACTAAGCTAAAGGGTTATGCATCCCTTTGGTGGGAAAACGTTGCTCTTGCTAGAGAAAGGAAGCATAAGCCGAAAATCAAGAGTTGGAAGAAACTGAAAAAGAAGATGGAAGCTAAGTTTCTCCCCTCCACTTACACTCTTGATTTATATAACCAACTTTCTGATTTGTTCCAAGGTACTAAGAATGTCGAGACATACATCCATGAATATGAAAAGTTGATGATGAAATTGGATGTTCAAGAAAGGGAAGAGCAGACCATGGCTCGTTTTGTGAAGGGCATAGATCGTGACATCCAAAAGAAGCTTGAGCTTCAATCTTATTCTACTTTAGATGAACTTTTCAGGTTGGCTCTTAAGGTGGAAAAGCATCAAAAAGACAAGAGGAAGAAGGTATTTAGCAAAGGAACTTCTTATGCTAAAGGAGGTTCTAGTTCCTATGTAAAGCCTACTTCGACATCTCCATTTACACCTAAAAATGAAGCTGGTTCGAAATTTCTTGATAAAGGGAAGAAAGTTGCTGAAAGTTCTTCCAAGAAGGATGATATCAAATGTTTTAAGTGTCATGGTTATGGTCATTATCAAGCACAATGCCCAAACAGAAGGGTAATGACCTTATTAGACATTAAAAACATAGAAGATGCCCTTAAAGATCAAGAGGAGCACGAAAAAGAATCTGAAAAGGAGGATGAATGCATTGAAGATGTTCTTGTTGATGAAGTGGAAGGAGATGATCATCTTAGCTTGGTTCTAAGGAGGGTCCTTCACTCCAAAGAAGCCGAAGCTATACCATCTCAACGAGACCAGATTTTTCAGACAAAATGCTTAATCAAGGGCAAGATTTGTTCCATGATTATTGATGGTGGGAGTTGCACTAATGTAGCTTCGAGTTCTATGGTGGAGAAGCTCAATCATCCTACTTTCAGTCATCCTAAACCATATAAGCTTCATTGGCTTAATGATGGTAACTGTGTGGAGGTAACAAAACAAGCTTTAATTAGCTTCTCTTTTGGTGATTCGTATAATGATAAGGTTTTATGTGATGTAGTGCCTATGAATGCATGTCATATTCTCTTAGGGAGGCCGTGGCAATCTGATAAGGAAACCTTACATAATGGTAGGACTAATACATACACTTTCATGCATGAAAACAAGAAAATTATACTTAGTCCTAGCAAAAAAGGTCCGAATTTGCCTAAGAAAGAAACCTCCAATTCGAAAGCTAAAAATCAGAAATCCTTAATTCTCCAAAAACACCAAGTTGATAAGGCCATTGAAAAGGGGAAGGAAATGTACTTGTTGTTGTTAGTTGCTGCAAATGATGAAAATACTCGTGAATTACATGATTGGGTTAAACCATTAGTGAACGATTTTAGTGATATTTTTCCCGAGGATCTTCCATATGGTTTACCACCTAGTAGGGGTATTGAGCATCAAATTGACTTAGTTCCTGGAGCACCATTACCTAATAAGGCAGCTTATAGATGTAATCCTGAAGAAGCTAAAGAGTTGCAAAAACAGATTACTGAATTGTTAGCTAAGGGATTTGTACAAGAAAGTCTTAGTCCATGTGCTGTTCCTGTTATTTTGGTTCCAAAGAAGGATGGAACTATGCGTATGTGTGTAGATTGCAGGGCTATAAACAACATTACCATCAAGTATAGGTATCCTATTCCTAGGCTTGATGATTTGCTCGATGAATTACATGGTGCTACTATATTCTCCAAGATAGATTTGCGTAGTGGTTATCATCAGATTCGAATCAAGGAAGGGGATGAATGGAAAACAGCCTTTAAGACTAAGAGTGGGTTATATGAGTGGCGTGTTATGCCATTTGGTTTAACTAATGCTCCTAGTACTTTCATGAGGCTCATGCATGAGGTACTTCGTCCTTTCATTGGTTCGTTTGTTGTGGTTTATTTTGATGATATTCTTGTGTATAGCAACAGTGAACAGGATCATCTTATTCATCTGAAGAAGGTTTTCCTTAAGTTAAGGGAAAAGAAGCTATATGCAAAGATGGAGAAGTGTGAATTCTTCACTTCTAGTGTGTCTTTTCTTGGTTTCATTATTTCATGATGCAGGAGCATCCATGATCCATCCAAGTCTCCTAACAAAGAGTCATCAAGAAGAGATTAAGGTGAAGGAGATTCAGTTCATTAGCTTACTTAATCCAATTTCGAACAAACAAGTACTTCGAATTGTTAATTAAGCTTAACACCTTCTTAATCTTTTTTAAGCCTTGTTGATTAATGCTTATGATCATCTTAACATCATTAAGTATTAGTAATAAAGCTTGAATTATGATTAAATAGCTTAATTAGTTAGTTCTAAGTCATTAAAGTAAGCTTAGTGAAACTGTTTTGGAAGAACAGAATTTACACGGTTTGTTTAGGGCACGTTTTAGCTACGTTTTTGAGCTTTATTCTTGGCTAAGGCAACCATACATGACTCACCTGTGTGCTTACATACATCACCAACAAGCATGTGAAGAGTTGGAGGCAAGAATCAATAGGAAACGAGAGCTTCATGAAGAAGTATCCACAACCGCAGCAATCAGGCGTCATTCTGGGCCCATTTTCATCAGTTCTGGGCAGCCGCTTTTCTTTAGCTTTTGGAGCTGATTTTTTGAGGATATTTTCCTTAGAATGTCTATTTTAATACCTTAGCTTCCTTTTTGCAGTAGGACATTTTCGTTTCTCAGAATCCCTCAATCATTGCACCTAGGTACTGAGAACTGGCCAGATTTTTGTAATAGTTTAAGATGGCTTTTGTTACCTAAGCAAAACATCACCAAATGACGTGAATTTTTGGTATGTTACTGCTTTATATGTTAAGTTTGTAATGAAAGAAGTTTCATTAGAGTTTGTTGAATGAATTAAGAGTTATACTCATTTCTTTGAGCTGTGCGCTTAGAGCAAAACTGGACAGTTTGTCCTAATCCAAGTCTTTGAGTTAATTAGCTAACTAACGTAGATTAGTTACTAATTTAACAAAGCAAGGTTGCACCAAGAGTTCTTCTTTGACATTGGTGGCCTAGTTTGGTGGTTCTAAGGTTAGTGAAAGTGGTGGTTGTTGGTACGGTTCCAACAAGGCTTGAAGCAAAACTGATTCTTCGGTTCTTAACCATCGAATGCTCTTGTTTATGAAATGCTTTATGCATCATTTGGTATCAGAGCTTTGGTTAGTTTAAGAGCATTCTTTTAACCCTCTAATCATCCCATAATCACTTCCTAAACTCATACACTTATCCCCCCCCAAAACCGAAATCAATTCTAAGCCCAAACACATCTCTTTTCTTCTCTTTTCACCTCTAATCTTTGATACAACTTAGTGGTTGTTAAAATGAGTGGTGGTGAAGATCCAAATCAGTTTAGAAGGGGCATGACATTGAATGAAGCAAGGTTAGTTGGCCTTGAGAATCAAATGGCTACAATTAGTGAGCAAATGGCAAATCTCATGGAAGCTTTTCGAAGTTCTAGTGTTGGAGTTCGAAGAGAAGTTCATGAAAGGAGGCACTTTGAAGATGAGAATGAGGTTGTTTATGACTCTAGTGAAGAAGTACAATCACAAACTTCTAATCAAAGAAGGAGGCCACGAAAACAAGATGATTTTCGAGACATAAAGTTAGATGTTCCAGAATTTGATGGAAACCTTAATCCGGATGCTTATTTGGAATGGGTTTCGAGATGTAATAGGATTTTCGAGCTAAAGGAGTATGATGATTCGAAATCTTTCAAGTTGGCTATCACTAAGCTAAAGGGTTATGCATCCCTTTGGTGGGAAAACGTTGCTCTTGCTAGAGAAAGGAAGCATAAGCCGAAAATCAAGAGTTGGAAGAAACTGAAAAAGAAGATGGAAGCTAAGTTTCTCCCCTCCACTTACACTCTTGATTTATATAACCAACTTTCTGATTTGTTCCAAGGTACCAAGAATGTCGAGACATACATCCATGAATATGAAAAGTTGATGATGAAATTGGATGTTCAAGAAAGGGAAGAGCAGACCATGGCTCGTTTTGTGAAGGGCCTAGATCGTGACATCCAAAAGAAGCTTGAGCTTCAATCTTATTCTACTTTAGATGAACTTTTCAGGTTGGCTCTTAAGGTGGAAAAGCATCAAAAAGACAAGAAGAAGAAGGTATTTAGCAAAGGAACTTCTTATGCTAAAGGAGGTTCTAGTTCCTATGTAAAGCCTACTTCGACATCTCCATTTACACCTAAAAATGAAGCTGGTTCGAAATTTCTTGATAAAGGGAAGAAAGTTGCTGAAAGTTCTTCCAAGAAGGATGATATTAAATGTTTTAAGTGTCATGGTTATGGTCATTATCAAGCACAATGCCCAAACAGAAGGGTAATGACCTTATTAGACATTAAAAACATAGAAGATGCCCTTAAAGATCAAGAGGAGCACGAAAAAGAATCTGAAAAGGAGGATGAATGCAATGAAGATGTTCTTGTTGATGAAGTGGAAGGAGATGATCATCTTAGCTTGGTTCTAAGGAGGGTCCTTCACTCCAAAGAAGCCGAAGCTATACCATCTCAACGAGACCAGATTTTTCAGACAAAATGCTTAATCAAGGGCAAGATTTGTTCCATGATTATTGATGGTGGGAGTTGCACTAATGTAGCTTCGAGTTCTATGGTGGAGAAGCTCAATTATCCTACTTTCAGTCATCCTAAACCATATAAGCTTCATTGGCTTAATGATGGTAACTGTGTGGAGGTAACAAAACAAGCTTTAATTAGCTTCTCTTTTGGTGATTCGTATAATGATAAGGTTTTATGTGATGTAGTGCCTATGAATGCATGTCATATTCTCTTAGGGAGGCCGTGGCAATCTGATAAGGAAACCTTACATAATGGTAGGACTAATACATACACTTTCATGCATGAAAACAAGAAAATTATACTTAGTCCTAGCAAAAAAGGTCCGAATTTGCCTAAGAAAGAAACCTCCAATTCGAAAGCTAAAAATCAGAAATCCTTAATTCTCCAAAAACACCAAGTTGATAAGGCCATTGAAAAGGGGAAGGAAATGTACTTGTTGTTGTTAGTTGCTGCAAATGATGAAAATACTCGTGAATTACATGATTGGGTTAAACCATTAGTGAACGATTTTAGTGATATTTTTCCCGAGGATCTTCCTTATGGTTTACCACCTAGTAGGGGTATTGAGCATCAAATTGACTTAGTTCCTGGAGCACCATTACCTAACAAGGCAGCTTATAGATGTAATCCTGAAGAAGCTAAAGAGTTGCAAAAACAGATTACTGAATTGTTAGCTAAGGGGTTTGTACAAGAAAGTCTTAGTCCATGTGCTGTTCCTGTTATTTTGGTTCCAAAGAAGGATGGAACTATGCGTATGTGTGTAGATTGCAGGGCTATAAACAACATTACCATCAAGTATAGGTATCCTATTCCTAGGCTTGATGATTTGCTCGATGAATTACATGGTGCTACTATATTCTCCAAGATAGATTTGCGTAGTGGTTATCATCAGATTCGAATCAAGGAAGGGGATGAATGGAAAACAGCCTTTAAGACTAAGAGTGGGTTATATGAGTGGCGTGTTATGCCATTTGGTTTAACTAATGCTCCTAGTACTTTCATGAGGCTCATGCATGAGGTACTTCGTCCTTTCATTGGTTCGTTTGTTGTGGTTTATTTTGATGATATTCTTGTGTATAGCAACAGTGAACAGGATCATCTTATTCATCTGAAGAAGGTTTTCCTTAAGCTAAGGGAAAAGAAGCTATATGCAAAGATGGAGAAGTGTGAATTCTTCACTTCTAGTGTGTCTTTTCTTGGTTTCATTATTTCATCTCAGGGTATTTCTATGGATGAATCCAAGGTGGAGGCAATCAAATCATGGCCAATTCCAAAGTCCATCACAGAAGTTCGAAGTTTTCATGGATTGGCATCTTTTTACAGGAGATTCATCAGAGGTTTTAGTACTATTTTGGCTCCACTGACCGAATGTATCAAAGGGGGTTCTTTCACTTGGACTCCAGCAGCTCAGGAAGCATTTGATCAGTTGAAAAGCAAGCTTTGTGAGGCGCCTGTTCTAGCCTTACCAGATTTCAAGAAAGTGTTTGAAGTGGAATGTGATGCAAGTGGCGTAGGGATTGGAGCTGTTTTACAACAAGGAGGGCGTCCCATAGCCTATTTCAGTGAGAAGCTCAATCATGCCAAGCTCAACTACAGCACCTATGATAAAGAGTTCTATGCTATTATTCGTGCTTTGACTTATTGGACTCATTATCTTAGGCCAGCTCAGTTTGTGTTGCATTCAGATCACCAAGCTTTGAAGTACATTAATGGACAACATAAGCTCAGTTCTCGACATGCTAAATGGGTGGAGTTCCTTCAATCTTTTGATTTTGTTTTAAAATACAAAACTGGAGTTTCTAATGTGGTTGCAGATGCATTATCTAGGAGGCATTCTATGCTTTCTCTAATGGAGGCTCGAGTTCTTGGCTTCACTCATATTAAGGAGCTTTATTATGATGATCCAGATTTTTCACCATTGATAGAAGCGTGCAAGGATGGTTCTCATGGAGCTTATTCGGTTCTAGATGGTTTTCTCTTCCGAAATAATAAGCTTTGTATCCCTAAGTGCTCACTAAGGGATTTGCTCATCAAGGAGGTTCATGGAGGAGGCCTAGCAGGACATTTTGGTATTAACAAAACTGTGGATGTTTTGCAGGAACACTTTTATTGGCCAAAACTGGCAGGTGATGTTCACTCAGTTCTAGCTCGATGTTCTACATGTCAAAAGGCCAAGAGTTCTTTTCATCAAGGGCTCTATACTCCACTTCCAGTTCCTAATCAGCCATGGGAAGATATTAGTATGGATTTCATTGTGGCTTTGCCTAGGACTCAAAGGCAAAGAGACGCTATTATGGTAGTGGTGGATCGATTCTCAAAGATGGCTCATTTCATTGCTTGCAACAAGACGGATGATGCAGTTCATGTAGCTGATTTGTACTTCAAGGAGATCATTAGATTACATGGTGTACCGAAGACTATTGTTTCTGATAAGGATGTTAAGTTCCTTAGTTTCTTTTGGAAGACTTTATGGAAGCTCCTAGGTACTAAACTCCTCTTTAGTACCACGGCGCATCCACAAACTGATGGCCAAACGGAGGTTACAAACAGGACACTTACTACTCTACTCAGGACTCTAGTTAACAAGTCACAGAAAGATTGGGATCTAAAGCTAGCACATGCAGAATTTGCTTATAATAGATCACCTACATATGCCACGAAGTGCTCTCCATTCGAAGTGAACTATGGGGTTAATCCTTTAAGCCCCATTGATTTACTACCTATTCCAGTTGAAGTGAGGCAAAGCAAAGATGCAGAGGAGAAGGCAAAGGAGATGAAAAAGCTTCACCAACAGATTAGAGCACGCATTGAGAAGGTTAATGAAGCTTACAAGGTCCGAGCTAACAAGCATCGAAAGGAGGTCATTTACAAGCCCGGGGACTTGGTATGGTTGCACCTAAGGAAGGAACGATTTCCATCAAGAAGGAAGAACAAGCTGATGCCAAGGAGTGATGGTCCATTTAGGGTGCTTGAAAAGATCAATAACAATGCATACAAGATAGAACTACCAAGTGAGATGGGCAACATTTCGGCCACCTTCAATGTGGGTGATTTAGCTCCATATTTAGAAGAAGATTTTGAGTTACAAGAAGACTTCTCCAAACCAGGGGAGAATGATGCAGGAGCATCCATGATCCATCCAAGTCTCCTAACAAAGAGTCATCAAGAAGAGATTAAGGTGAAGGAGATTCAGTTCATTAGCTTACTTAATCCAATTTCGAACAAACAAGTACTTCGAATTGTTAATTAAGCTTAACACCTTCTTAATCTTTTTTAAGCCTTGTTGATTAATGCTTATGATCATCTTAACATCATTAAGTATTAGTAATAAAGCTTGAATTATGATTAAATAGCTTAATTAGTTAGTTCTAAGTCATTAAAGTAAGCTTAGTGAAACTGTTTTGGAAGAACAGAATTTACACGGTTTGTTTAGGGCACGTTTTAGCTACGTTTTTGAGCTTTATTCTTGGCTAAGGCAACCATACATGACTCACCTGTGTGCTTACATACATCACCAACAAGCATGTGAAGAGTTGGAGGCAAGAATCAATAGGAAACGAGAGCTTCATGAAGAAGTATCCACAACCGCAGCAATCAGGCGTCATTCTGGGCCCATTTTCATCAGTTCTGGGCAGCCGCTTTTCTTTAGCTTTTGGAGCTGATTTTTTGAGGATATTTTCCTTAGAATGTCTATTTTAATACCTTAGCTTCCTTTTTGCAGTAGGACATTTTCGTTTCTCAGAATCCCTCAATCATTGCACCTAGGTACTGAGAACTGGCCAGATTTTTGTAATAGTTTAAGATGGCTTTTGTTACCTAAGCAAAACATCACCAAATGACGTGAATTTTTGGTATGTTACTGCTTTATATGTTAAGTTTGTAATGAAAGAAGTTTCATTAGAGTTTGTTGAATGAATTAAGAGTTATACTCATTTCTTTGAGCTGTGCGCTTAGAGCAAAACTGGACAGTTTGTCCTAATCCAAGTCTTTGAGTTAATTAGCTAACTAACGTAGATTAGTTACTAATTTAACAAAGCAAGGTTGCACCAAGAGTTCTTCTTTGACATTGGTGGCCTAGTTTGGTGGTTCTAAGGTTAGTGAAAGTGGTGGTTGTTGGTACGGTTCCAACAAGGCTTGAAGCAAAACTGATTCTTCGGTTCTTAACCATCGAATGCTCTTGTTTATGAAATGCTTTATGCATCATTTCATCTCAGGGTATTTCTATGGATGAATCCAAGGTGGAGGCAATCAAATCATGGCCAATTCCAAAGTCCATCACAGAAGTTCGAAGTTTTCATGGATTGGCATCTTTTTACAGGAGATTCATCAGAGGTTTTAGTACTATTTTGGCTCCACTGACCGAATGTATCAAAGGGGGTTCTTTCACTTGGACTCCAGCAGCTCAGGAAGCATTTGATCAGTTGAAAAGCAAGCTTTGTGAGGCGCCTGTTCTAGCCTTACCAGATTTCAAGAAAGTGTTTGAAGTGGAATGTGATGCAAGTGGCGTAGGGATTGGAGCTGTTTTACAACAAGGAGGGCGTCCCATAGCCTATTTCAGTGAGAAGCTCAATCATGCCAAGCTCAACTACAGCACCTATGATAAAGAGTTCTATGCTATTATTCGTGCTTTGACTTATTGGACTCATTATCTTAGGCCAGCTCAGTTTGTGTTGCATTCAGATCACCAAGCTTTGAAGTACATTAATGGGCAACATAAGCTCAGTTCACGACATGCTAAATGGGTGGAGTTCCTTCAATCTTTTGATTTTGTTTTAAAATACAAAACTGGAGTTTCTAATGTGGTTGCAGATGCATTATCTAGGAGGCATTCTATGCTTTCTCTAATGGAGGCTCGAGTTCTTGGCTTCACTCATATTAAGGAGCTTTATTATGATGATCCAGATTTTTCACCATTGATAGAGGCGTGCAAGGATGGTTCTCATGGAGCTTATTCGGTTCTAGATGGTTTTCTTTTCCGAAATAATAAGCTTTGTATCCCTAAGTGCTCACTAAGGGATTTGCTCATCAAGGAGGTTCACGGAGGAGGCCTAGCAGGGCATTTTGGTATTAACAAAACTGTGGATGTTTTGCAGGAACACTTTTATTGGCCAAAACTGGCAGGTGATGTTCACTCAGTTCTAGCTCGATGTTCTACATGTCAAAAGGCCAAGAGTTCTTTTCATCAAGGGCTCTATACTCCACTTCCAGTTCCTAATCAGCCATGGGAAGATGTTAGTATGGATTTCATTGTGGCTTTGCCTAGGACTCAAAGGCAAAGAGATGCTATTATGGTGGTGGTGGATCGATTCTCAAAGATGGCTCACTTTATTGCTTGCAACAAGACGGATGATGCAATTCATGTAGCTGATTTGTACTTCAAGGAGATCATTAGATTACATGGTGTACCGAAGACTATTGTTTCTGATAAGGATGTTAAGTTCCTTAGTTTCTTTTGGAAGAATTTATGGAAGCTCCTAGGTACTAAGCTCCTCTTTAGTACCACGGCGCATCCACAAACTGATGGTCAAACGGAGGTTACAAACAGGACACTTACTACTCTACTCAGGACTCTAGTTAACAAGTCACAGAAAGATTGGGATCTAAAGCTAGCACATGCAGAATTTGCTTATAATAGATCACCTACATATGCCACGAAGTGCTCTCCATTCGAAGTAAACTATGGGGTTAATCCTTTAAGCCCCATTGATTTACTACCTATTCCAGTTGAAGTGAGACAAAGCAAAGATGCAGAGGAGAAGGCAAAGGAGATGAAAAAGCTTCACCAACAGATTAGAGCACGCATTGAGAAGGTTAATGAAGCTTACAAGGTCCGAGCTAACAAGCATCGAAAGGAGGTCATTTACAAGCCCGGGGACTTGGTATGGTTGCACCTAAGGAAGGAACGATTTCCATCAAGAAGGAAGAACAAGCTGATGCCAAGGAGTGATGGTCCATTTAGGGTGCTTGAAAAGATCAATAACAATGCATACAAGATAGAACTACCAAGTGAGATGGGCAACATTTCGGCCACCTTCAATGTGGGTGATTTAGCTCCATATTTAGAAGAAGATTTTGAGTTACAAGAAGACTTCTCCAAACCAGGGGAGAATGATGCAGGAGCATCCATGATCAATCCAAGTCTCCTAACAAAGAGTCATCAAGAAGAGATTAAGGTGAAGGAGATTCAGTTCATTAGCTTACTTAATCCAATTTCGAACAAACAAGTACTTCGAATTGTTAATTAAGCTTAACACCTTCTTAATCTTTTTTAAGCCTTGTTGATTAATGCTTATGATCATCTTAACATCATTAAGTATTAATAATAAAGCTTGAATTATGATTAAATAGCTTAATTAGTTAGTTCTAAGTCATTAAAGTAAGCTTAGTGAAACTGTTTTGGAAGAACAGAATTTATACGGTTTGTTTAGGGCACGTTTTGGCTACGTTTTTGAGCTTTATTCTTGGCTAAGGCAACCATACATGACTCACCTGTGTGCTTACATACATCACCAACAAGCATGTGAAGAGTTGGAGGCAAGAATCAATAGGAAATGAGAGCTTCATGGAGAAGTATCCAAAACCGCAGCTGGGAGGCGTCTTTCTGGGCCCCTCTTCTTCAGTTCTGGGCAGCCGTCTTTTTTTAGCTTTTGGAGCTGATTTTTTGAGGATATTTTCCTTAGAATGTCTATTTTAATACCTTAGCTTCCTTTTTGCAGTAGGACATTTTCGTTTCTCAGAATCCCTCAATCATTGCACCTAGGTACTGTAAACTGGCCAGATTTTTGTAATAGTTTAAGATGGCTTTTGTTACCTAAGCAAAACATCACCAAATGACGTGAATTTTTGGTATGTTACTGCTTTATATGTTAGGTTTGTAAGGCAAGAAGTTTGATGAGAGTTTGTTGAATGAATTAAGAGTTATACTCATTTCTTTGAGCTGTGCGCTTAGAGCAAAACTGGACAGTTTGTCCTAATTAAAGTCTTTGAGTTAATTAGCTAACTAACGTAGATTAGTTACTAATTTAACAAAGCAAGGTTGCACCAAGAGTTATTCTTTGACATTGGTGGCCTAGTTTGGTGGTTCTAAGGCTAGTGAAAGTGGTGGTTGTTGGTACGGTTCCAACAAGGCTTGAAGCAAAACTGATTCTTCGGTTCTTAACCAACGAATGCTCTTGTTTATGAAATGCTTTATGCATCATTTGGTATCAGAGCTTTGGTTAGTTTAAGAGCATTCTTTTAACCCTCTAATCATCCCATAATCATTTCCTAAACTCATACACTTATCCCCCCCAAAACCGAAATCAATTCTAAGCCCAAACACATCTCTTTTCTTCTCTTTTCACCTCTAATCTTTGATACAACTTAGTGGTTGTTAAAAATGAGTGGTGGTGAAGATCCAAATCAGTTTAGAAGGGGCATGACATTGAATGAAGCAAGGTTAGTTGGCCTTGAGAATCAAATGGCTACAATTAGTGAGCAAATGGCAAATCTCATGGAAGCTTTTCGAAGTTCTAGTGTTGGAGTTCGAAGAGAAGTTCATGAAAGGAGGCACTTTGAAGATGAGAATGAGGTTGTTTATGACTCTAGTGAAGAAGTACAATCACAAACCTCTAATCAAAGAAGGAGGCCACGAAAACAAGATGATTTTCGAGACATCAAGTTAGATGTTCCAGAATTTGATGGAAACCTTAATCCGGATGCTTATTTGGAATGGGTTTCGAGATGTAATAGGATTTTCGAGCTAAAGGAGTATGATGATTCGAAATCTTTCAAGTTGGCTATCACTAAGCTAAAGGGTTATGCATCCCTTTGGTGGGAAAACGTTGCTCTTGCTAGAGAAAGGAAGCATAAGCCGAAAATCAAGAGTTGGAAGAAACTGAAAAAGAAGATGGAAGCTAAGTTTCTCCCCTCCACTTACACTCTTGATTTATATAACCAACTTTCTGATTTGTTCCAAGGTACTAAGAATGTCGAGACATACATCCATGAATATGAAAAGTTGATGATGAAATTGGATGTTCAAGAAAGGGAAGAGCAGACCATGGCTCGTTTTGTGAAGGGCCTAGATCGTGACATCCAAAAGAAGCTTGAGCTTCAATCTTATTCTACTTTAGATGAACTTTTCAGGTTGGCTCTTAAGGTGGAAAAGCATCAAAAAGACAAGAGGAAGAAGGTATTTAGCAAAGGAACTTCTTATGCTAAAGGAGGTTCTAGTTCCTATGTAAAGCCTACTTCGACATCTCCATTTACACCTAAAAATGAAGCTGGTTCGAAATTTCTTGATAAAGGGAAGAAAGTTGCTGAAAGTTCTTCCAAGAAGGATGATATCAAATGTTTTAAGTGTCATGGTTATGGTCATTATCAAGCACAATGCCCAAACAGAAGGGTAATGACCTTATTAGACATTAAAAACATAGAAGATGCCCTTAAAGATCAAGAGGAGCACGAAAAAGAATCTGAAAAGGAGGATGAATGCATTGAAGATGTTCTTGTTGATGAAGTGGAAGGAGATGATCATCTTAGCTTGGTTCTAAGGAGGGTCCTTCACTCCAAAGAAGCCGAAGCTATACCATCTCAACGAGACCAGATTTTTCAGACAAAATGCTTAATCAAGGGCAAGATTTGTTCCATGATTATTGATGGTGGGAGTTGCACTAATGTAGCTTCGAGTTCTATGGTGGAGAAGCTCAATCATCCTACTTTCAGTCATCCTAAACCATATAAGCTTCATTGGCTTAATGATGGTAACTGTGTGGAGGTAACAAAACAAGCTTTAATTAGCTTCTCTTTTGGTGATTCGTATAATGATAAGGTTTTATGTGATGTAGTGCCTATGAATGCATGTCATATTCTCTTAGGGAGGCCGTGGCAATCTGATAAGGAAACCTTACATAATGGTAGGACTAATACATACACTTTCATGCATGAAAACAAGAAAATTATACTTAGTCCTAGCAAAAAAGGTCCGAATTTGCCTAAGAAAGAAACCTCCAATTCGAAAGCTAAAAATCAGAAATCCTTAATTCTCCAAAAACACCAAGTTGATAAGGCCATTGAAAAGGGGAAGGAAATGTACTTGTTGTTGTTAGTTGCTGCAAATGATGAAAATACTCGTGAATTACATGATTGGGTTAAACCATTAGTGAACGATTTTAGTGATATTTTTCCCGAGGATCTTCCATATGGTTTACCACCTAGTAGGGGTATTGAGCATCAAATTGACTTAGTTCCTGGAGCACCATTACCTAATAAGGCAGCTTATAGATGTAATCCTGAAGAAGCTAAAGAGTTGCAAAAACAGATTACTGAATTGTTAGCTAAGGGATTTGTACAAGAAAGTCTTAGTCCATGTGCTGTTCCTGTTATTTTGGTTCCAAAGAAGGATGGAACTATGCGTATGTGTGTAGATTGCAGGGCTATAAACAACATTACCATCAAGTATAGGTATCCTATTCCTAGGCTTGATGATTTGCTCGATGAATTACATGGTGCTACTATATTCTCCAAGATAGATTTGCGTAGTGGTTATCATCAGATTCGAATCAAGGAAGGGGATGAATGGAAAACAGCCTTTAAGACTAAGAGTGGGTTATATGAGTGGCGTGTTATGCCATTTGGTTTAACTAATGCTCCTAGTACTTTCATGAGGCTCATGCATGAGGTACTTCGTCCTTTCATTGGTTCGTTTGTTGTGGTTTATTTTGATGATATTCTTGTGTATAGCAACAGTGAACAGGATCATCTTATTCATCTGAAGAAGGTTTTCCTTAAGTTAAGGGAAAAGAAGCTATATGCAAAGATGGAGAAGTGTGAATTCTTCACTTCTAGTGTGTCTTTTCTTGGTTTCATTATTTCATCTCAGGGTATTTCTATGGATGAATCCAAGGTGGAGGCAATCAAATCATGGCCAATTCCAAAGTCCATCACAGAAGTTCGAAGTTTTCATGGATTGGCATCTTTTTACAGGAGATTCATCAGAGGTTTTAGTACTATTTTGGCTCCACTGACCGAATGTATCAAAGGGGTTCTTTCACTTGGACTCCAGCAGCTCAGGAAGCATTTGATCAGTTGAAAAGCAAGCTTTGTGAGGCGCCTGTTCTAGCCTTACCAGATTTCAAGAAAGTGTTTGAAGTGGAATGTGATGCAAGTGGCGTAGGGATTGGAGCTGTTTTACAACAAGGAGGGCGTCCCATAGCCTATTTCAGTGAGAAGCTCAATCATGCCAAGCTCAACTACAGCACCTATGATAAAGAGTTCTATGCTATTATTCGTGCTTTGACTTATTGGACTCATTATCTTAGGCCAGCTCAGTTTGTGTTGCATTCAGATCACCAAGCTTTGAAGTACATTAATGGGCAACATAAGCTCAGTTCACGACATGCTAAATGGGTGGAGTTCCTTCAATCTTTTGATTTTGTTTTAAAATACAAAACTGGAGTTTCTAATGTGGTTGCAGATGCATTATCTAGGAGGCATTCTATGCTTTCTCTAATGGAGGCTCGAGTTCTTGGCTTCACTCATATTAAGGAGCTTTATTATGATGATCCAGATTTTTCACCATTGATAGAGGCGTGCAAGGATGGTTCTCATGGAGCTTATTCGGTTCTAGATGGTTTTCTTTTCCGAAATAATAAGCTTTGTATCCCTAAGTGCTCACTAAGGGATTTGCTCATCAAGGAGGTTCACGGAGGAGGCCTAGCAGGGCATTTTGGTATTAACAAAACTGTGGATGTTTTGCAGGAACACTTTTATTGGCCAAAACTGGCAGGTGATGTTCACTCAGTTCTAGCTCGATGTTCTACATGTCAAAAGGCCAAGAGTTCTTTTCATCAAGGGCTCTATACTCCACTTCCAGTTCCTAATCAGCCATGGGAAGATGTTAGTATGGATTTCATTGTGGCTTTGCCTAGGACTCAAAGGCAAAGAGATGCTATTATGGTGGTGGTGGATCGATTCTCAAAGATGGCTCACTTTATTGCTTGCAACAAGACGGATGATGCAATTCATGTAGCTGATTTGTACTTCAAGGAGATCATTAGATTACATGGTGTACCGAAGACTATTGTTTCTGATAAGGATGTTAAGTTCCTTAGTTTCTTTTGGAAGAATTTATGGAAGCTCCTAGGTACTAAGCTCCTCTTTAGTACCACGGCGCATCCACAAACTGATGGTCAAACGGAGGTTACAAACAGGACACTTACTACTCTACTCAGGACTCTAGTTAACAAGTCACAGAAAGATTGGGATCTAAAGCTAGCACATGCAGAATTTGCTTATAATAGATCACCTACATATGCCACGAAGTGCTCTCCATTCGAAGTAAACTATGGGGTTAATCCTTTAAGCCCCATTGATTTACTACCTATTCCAGTTGAAGTGAGACAAAGCAAAGATGCAGAGGAGAAGGCAAAGGAGATGAAAAAGCTTCACCAACAGATTAGAGCACGCATTGAGAAGGTTAATGAAGCTTACAAGGTCCGAGCTAACAAGCATCGAAAGGAGGTCATTTACAAGCCCGGGGACTTGGTATGGTTGCACCTAAGGAAGGAAATGTACTTGTTGTTGTTAGTTGCTGCAAATGATGAAAATACTCGTGAATTACATGATTGGGTTAAACCTATCATACTCTCTTACGAGATTTTGTGGTGTATGAACACCTTTCAAATCACTTGATGTGCTTAATTACCTATTGTTTTTGATTCCTTTTATAGGTATTAGCTATATTTAATGCATATGAAGACCTTGGATCAAACTCATTTCAAATCAAAGGTAAAAACTATCATACTCTCTGACGAGATATTGTGGTGTATGAACACCTTTCAAATCATTTGATGTACTTAATTACCTATTGTTTTTGACTCCTTGAATAGGTATTAGGTATTTTTAAATGATATGTAGCCCTTGGATCAAACTCATTTAAAATAAAACGTTAAAACTATCATAGTCTCTTACGTGTTTTTTGGTGTATCAACACCTTTCAAATCATTTGATGTGCTTAATAACCTATTGTTTTTTACTCCTTTAATAGGTATTAGGTATATGTAATGCATATGAAGCCCTTGGATCAAACTCATTTCAAATCAAAGGTTAAAACTATCATAGTCGCTTACGAGATTTTATGGTGTATGACCACCTTGAAAATCACATCATGTGCTTAATTACCTATTGTTTTTGACTCCTTTTATAGGTATTAGGTATATTTAAAGCATATGTAGACCATGGATCAAACTCAGTTCAAATCTAAGGTTAAAACTATCATACTCTCTTACGAGATTTTGTGCTGTATGAACACCTTTCAAATCATTTGATGTGCTGAATTACCTATTGTTTTTGACTCCTTGAATAGGTATTAGGTATAATTAAATGATATGTAGCCTTGGATCAATCTCATTTCAAATCGAAGGTTAAAACTATCATAGTCTCTTACGAGATTTTGTGGTTTATGAACACCTTTCGAATCATTTGATGTGCTTAATTACCTATTGTTTTTGATTCCTTGAATAGGTATTAGGTATATTTAAATGATATGTAGCCCTTGGATCAAACTCATTTCAAATAAAACGTTAAAACTATCATAGTCTCTTACGTGTTTTTTGGTGAATGAACACCTTTCAAATCATTTGATGTGCTTAATTACCTATTTTTTTTTTACTCCTTGAATAGGTATTAGGTATATTTAAATGATATGTAGCCCTTGGATCAAACTCATTTCAAATAAAAGGTTAAAACTATGATAGTCTCTTACTTGTTTTTTGGTGTACGAACACCTTTCAAATCATTTGATGTGCTTAATTACCTATTGTTTTTTACTCCTTTCATAGGTATTAGGTATATGTAATGCATATGAAGCCCTTGGATCAAACTCATTTCAAATCAAAGGTTAAAACTATCATAGTCTCTTACGAGATTTTGTGGTGTATGACCACCTTTCAAATCACTTGATGTGCTTAATTACCTATTGTTTTTGACTCCTTTTATAGGTATTAGGTATATGTACAGCATATGAAGCCCTTGGATCAAACTCATTTCAAATCAAAGGTTAAAACTATCATAGTCGCTTACGTGTTTTGTGGGGTATGAACACCTTTCAAATCATTTAATGTGCTTAATTACCTATTGTTTTTGACTCCTTTAATAGGTATTAGTTATATGTAAAGCATATGAAGCCCTTGGATCAAACTCATTTCAAATCAAAGGTTAAAACTATCATAGTGTCTTGCGAGATTTTGTGGTGTATGACCACCTTTCAAATCACTTCATGTGCTTAATTACCTATTGTTTTTGACTCCTTTTATAGGTATTAGGTATATTTAATGCATATGAAGACCTTGGATCAAACTCATTTCAAATCAAAGTTTAAAACTATCATACTCTCTTACGAGATTTTGTGGTGTATGAACACCTTTCAAATCACTTGATGTGCTTAATTACCTATTGTTTTTGATTCCTTTTATAGGTATTAGCTATATTTAATGCATATGAAGACCTTGGATCAAACTCATTTCAAATCAAAGGTAAAAACTATCATACTCTCTTACGAGATATTGTGGTGTATGAACACCTTTCAAATCATTTGATGTACTTAATTACCTATTGTTTTTGACTCCTTGAATAGGTATTAGGTATTTTTAAATGATATGTAGCCCTTGGATCAAACTCATTTAAAATAAAACGTTAAAACTATCATAGTCTCTTACGTGTTTTTTGGTGTATCAACACCTTTCAAATCATTTGATGTGCTTAATAACCTATTGTTTTTTACTCCTTTAATAGGTATTAGGTATATGTAATGCATATGAAGCCCTTGGATCAAACTCATTTCAAATCAAAGGTTAAAACTATCATAGTCGCTTACGAGATTTTATGGTGTATGACCACCTTTAAAATCACTTCATGTGCTTAATTACCTATTGTTTTTGACTCCTTTTATAGGTATTAGGTATATTTAAAGCATATGTAGACCATGGATCAAACTCAGTTCAAATCTAAGGTTAAAACTATCATACTCTCTTACGAGATTTTGTGCTGTATGAACACCTTTCAAATCATTTGATGTGCTGAATTACCTATTGTTTTTGACTCCTTGAATAGGTATTAGGTATAATTAAATGATATGTAGCCTTGGATCAATCTCATTTCAAATCGAAGGTTAAAACTATCATAGTCTCTTACGAGATTTTGTGGTTTATGAACACCTTTCGAATCATTTGATGTGCTTAATTACCTATTGTTTTTGATTCCTTGAATAGGTATTAGGTATATTTAAATGATATGTAGCCCTTGGATCAAACTCATTTCAAATAAAACGTTAAAACTATCATAGTCTCTTACGTGTTTTTTGGTGAATGAACACCTTTCAAATCATTTGATGTGCTTAATTACCTATTGTTTTTGACTCCTTTAATAGCTATTAGGTATACGTAATGCATATGAAGCCCTTGGATCAAAATCATTTCAAATCAAAGGTTAAAACTATTATAGTGTCTTACGAGATTTTGTGGTGTATGACCACCTTTCAAATCACTTCATGTGCTTAATTACCTATTGTTTTTCACTCCTTTTATAGGTATTAGGTATATTTAAAGCATATGAAGACCATGGATCAAACTCATTTCAAATCAAAGGTTAAAACTAGCATACTCTCTTAAGAGATTTTATGGTGTATGAACACCTTTCAAATCATTTGATGTGCTTAATTACCTATTTTTTTTGACTCCTTGAATAGGTATTAGGTATATTTAAATGATATGTAGCCCTTGGATCAAACTCATTTCAAATAAAAGGTTAAAACTATGATAGTCTCTTACTTGTTTTTTGGTGTACGAACACCTTTCAAATCATTTGATGTGCTTAATTACCTATTGTTTTTTACTCCTTTAATAGGTATTAGGTATATGTAATGCATATGAAGCCCTTGGATCAAACTCATTTCAAATACTTGATGTGCTTAATTACCTATTGTTTTTGACTCCTTTTATAGGTATTAGGTATATGTACAGCATATGAAGCCCTTGGATCAAACTCATTTCAAATCAAAGGTTAAAACTATCATAGTCGCTTATGTGTTTTTTGGGGTATGAACACCTTTCAAATCATTTAATGTGCTTAATTACCTATTGTTTTTGACTCCTTTAATTGGTATTAGTTATATGTAAAGCATATGAAGCCCTTGGATCAAACTCATTTCAAATCAAAGGTTAAAACTATCATAGTGTCTTGCGAGATTTTGTGGTGTATGACCACCTTTCAAATCACTTCATGTGCTTAATTACCTATTGTTTTTGACTCCTTTTATAGGTATTAGGTATATTTAATGCATATGAAGACCTTGGATCAAACTCATTTCAAATCAAAGGTTAAAACTATCATAGCCTCTTACGAGATTTTGTGGTGTATGACCACCTTTCAAATCACTTAATGTGCTTAATTACCTATTATTTTTGACTCCTTTTATAGGTATTAGGTATATGTAAAGCATATGAAGCCCGTGGATCAAACTCATTTCAAATCAAAGGTTAAAACTATCATAGTCGCTTACGAGATTTTGTGGTGTATGACCACCTTTCAAATCACTTCATGTGCTTAATTACCTATTGTTTTTTACTCCTTGAATAGGTATTAGTTATATTTTAATGATATGTAGCCCTTGGATCAAACTCATTTCAAATCAAAGGTTAAAACTATCATAGTCTCTTACGTGTTTTGTGGGGTATGAACACCTTTCAAATCATTTAATGTGCTTAATTACCTATTGTTTTTGACTCCTTTAATAGGTATTAGGTATATGTAAAGCATATGAAGCCCTTGGATCAAACTCATTTCAAATCAAAGGTTAAAACTATCATAGTGTCTTGCGAGATTTTGTGGTGTATGACCACCTTTCAAATCACTTGTTGTGCTTAATTACCTATTGTTTTTGATTCCTTTTATAGGTATTAGCTATATTTAATGCATATGAAGACTGATGCAGGAGCATCCATGATCCATCCAAGTCTCCTAACAAAGAGTCATCAAGAAGAGATTAAGGTGAAGGAGATTCAGTTCATTAGCTTACTTAATCCAATTTCGAACAAACAAGTACTTCGAATTGTTAATTAAGCTTAACACCTTCTTAATCTTTTTTAAGCCTTGTTGATTAATGCTTATGATCATCTTAACATCATTAAGTATTAGTAATAAAGCTTGAATTATGATTAAATAGCTTAATTAGTTAGTTCTAAGTCATTAAAGTAAGCTTAGTGAAACTGTTTTGGAAGAACAGAATTTACACGGTTTGTTTAGGGCACGTTTTAGCTACGTTTTTGAGCTTTATTCTTGGCTAAGGCAACCATACATGACTCACCTGTGTGCTTACATACATCACCAACAAGCATGTGAAGAGTTGGAGGCAAGAATCAATAGGAAACGAGAGCTTCATGAAGAAGTATCCACAACCGCAGCAATCAGGCGTCATTCTGGGCCCATTTTCATCAGTTCTGGGCAGCCGCTTTTCTTTAGCTTTTGGAGCTGATTTTTTGAGGATATTTTCCTTAGAATGTCTATTTTAATACCTTAGCTTCCTTTTTGCAGTAGGACATTTTCGTTTCTCAGAATCCCTCAATCATTGCACCTAGGTACTGTAAACTGGCCAGATTTTTGTAATAGTTTAAGATGGCTTTTGTTACCTAAGCAAAACATCACCAAATGACGTGAATTTTTGGTATGTTACTGCTTTATATGTTAGGTTTGTAAGGCAAGAAGTTTCATTAGACTTTGTTGAATGAATTAAGAGTTATACTCATTTCTTTGAGCTGTGCGCTTAGAGCAAAACTGGACAGTTTGTCCTAATTAAAGTCTTTGAGTTAATTAGCTAACTAACGTAGATTAGTTACTAATTTAACAAAGCAAGGTTGCACCAAGAGTTCTTCTTTGACATTGGTGGCCTAGTTTGGTGGTTCTAAGGCTAGTGAAAGTGGTGGTTGTTGGTACGGTTCCAACAAGGCTTGAAGCAAAACTGATTCTTCGGTTCTTAACCAACGAATGCTCTTGTTTATGAAATGCTTTATGCATCATTTGGTATCAGAGCTTTGGTTAGTTTAAGAGCATTCTTTTAACCCTCTAATCATCCCATAATCATTTCCTAAACTCATACACATATCCCCCCCAAAACCGAAATCAATTCTAAGCCCAAACACATCTCTTTTCTTCTCTTTTCACCTCTAATCTTTGATACAACTTAGTGGTTGTTAAAATGAGTGGTGGTGAAGATCCAAATCAGTTTAGAAGGGGCATGACATTGAATGAAGCAAGGATAGTTGGCCTTGAGAATCAAATGGCTACAATTAGTGAGCAAATGGCAAATCTCATGGAAGCTTTTCGAAGTTCTAGTGTTGGAGTTCGAAGAGAAGTTCATGAAAGGAGGCACTTTGAAGATGAGAATGAGGTTGTTTATGACTCTAGTGAAGAAGTACAATCACAAACTTCTAATCAAAGAAGGAGGCCACGAAAACAAGATGATTTTCGAGACATAAAGTTAGATGTTCCAGAATTTGATGGAAACCTTAATCCGGATGCTTATTTGGAATGGGTTTCGAGATGTAATAGGATTTTCGAGCTAAAGGAGTATGATGATTCGAAATCCTTCAAGTTGGCTATCACTAAGCTAAAGGGTTATGCATCCCTTTGGTGGGAAAACGTTGCTCTTGCTAGAGAAAGGAAGCATAAGCCGAAAATCAAGAGCTGGAAGAAACTGAAAAAGAAGATGGAAGCTAAGTTTCTCCCCTCCACTTACACTCTTGATTTATATAACCAACTTTCTGATTTGTTCCAAGGTACTAAGAATGTCGAGACATACATCCATGAATATGAAAAGTTGATGATGAAATTGGATGTTCAAGAAAGGGAAGAGCAGACCATGGCTCGTTTTGTGAAGGGCCTAGATCGTGACATCCAAAAGAAGCTTGAGCTTCAATCTTATTCTACTTTAGATGAACTTTTCAGGTTGGCTCTTAAGGTGGAAAACCATCAAAAAGACAAGAAGAAGAAGGTATTTAGCAAAGGAACTTCTTATGCTAAAGGAGGTTCTAGTTCCTATGTAAAGCCTACTTCGACATCTCCATTTACACCTAAAAATGAAGCTGGTTCGAAATTTCTTGATAAAGGGAAGAAAGTTGCTGAAAGTTCTTCCAAGAAGGATGATATTAAATGTTTTAAGTGTCATGGTTATGGTCATTATCAAGCACAATGCCCAAACAGAAGGGTAATGACCTTACTAGACATTAAAAACATAGAAGATGCCCTTAAAGATCAAGATGAGCACGAAAAAGAATCTGAAAAGGAGGATGAATGCAATGAAGATGTTCTTGTTGATGAAGTGGAAGGAGATGATCATCTTAGCTTGGTTCTAAGGAGGGTCCTTCACTCCAAAGAAGCCGAAGCTATACCATCTCAACGAGACCAGATTTTTCAGACAAAATGCTTAATCAAGGGCAAGATTTGTTCCATGATTATTGATGGTGGGAGTTGCACTAATGTAGCTTCGAGTTCTATGGTGGAGAAGCTCAATTATCCTACTTTCAGTCATCCTAAACCATATAAGCTCCATTGGCTTAATGATGGTAACTGTGTGGAGGTAACAAAACAAGCTTTAATTAGCTTCTCTTTTGGTGATTCGTATAATGATAAGGTTTTATGTGATGTGGTGCCTATGAATGCATGTCATATTCTCTTAGGGAGGCCGTGGCAATCTGATAAGGAAACCTTACATAATGGTAGGACTAATACATACACTTTCATGCATGAAAACAAGAAAATTATACTTAGTCCTAGCAAAAAGGGTCCGAATTTGCCTAAGAAGGAAACCTCTAATTCAAAGGCTAAAAATCAGAAATCCTTAATTCTCCAAAAACACCAAGTTGATAAGGCCATTGAAAAGGGGAAGGAAATGTACTTGTTATTGTTAGTTGCTGCAAATGATGAAAATACTAGTGAATTACATGATTGGGTTAAACCATTAGTGAACGATTTTAGTGATATTTTTCCCGAGGATCTTCCTTATGGTTTACCACCTAGTAGGGGTATTGAGCATCAAATTGACTTAGTTCCTGGAGCACCATTACCTAATAAGGCAGCTTATAGATGTAATCCTGAAGAAGCTAAAGAGTTGCAAAAACAGATTACTGAATTGTTAGCTAAGGGATTTGTACAAGAAAGTCTTAGTCCATGTGCTGTTCCTGTTATTTTGGTTCCAAAGAAGGATGGAACTATGCGTATGTGTGTAGATTGCAGGGCTATAAACAACATTACCATCAAGTATAGGTATCCTATTCCTAGGCTTGATGATTTGCTCGATGAATTACATGGTGCTACTATATTCTCCAAGATAGATTTGCGTAGTGGTTATCATCAGATTCGAATCAAGGAAGGGGATGAATGGAAAACAGCCTTTAAGACTAAGAGTGGGTTATATGAGTGGCGTGTTATGCCATTTGGTTTAACTAATGCTCCTAGTACTTTCATGAGGCTCATGCATGAGGTACTTCGTCCTTTCATTGGTTCGTTTGTTGTGGTTTATTTTGATGATATTCTTGTGTATAGCAACAGTGAACAGGATCATCTTATTCATCTGAAGAAGGTTTTCCTTAAGCTAAGGGAAAAGAAGCTATATGCAAAGATGGAGAAGTGTGAATTCTTCACTTCTAGTGTGTCTTTTCTTGGTTTCATTATTTCATCTCAGGGTATTTCTATGGATGAATCCAAGGTGGAGGCAATCAAATCATGGCCAATTCCAAAGTCCATCACAGAAATTCGAAGTTTTCATGGATTGGCATCTTTTTACAGGAGATTCATCAGAGGTTTTAGTACTATTTTGGCTCCACTGACCGAATGTATCAAAGGAGGTTCTTTCACTTGGACTCCAGCAGCTCAGGAAGCATTTGATCAGTTGAAAAGCAAGCTTTGTGAGGCGCCTGTTCTAGCCTTACCAGATTTCAAGAAAGTGTTTGAAGTGGAATGTGATGCAAGTGGCGTAGGGATTGGAGCTGTTTTACAACAAGGAGGGCGTCCCATAGCCTATTTCAGTGAGAAGCTCAATCATGCCAAGCTCAACTACAGCACCTATGATAAAGAGTTCTATGCTATTATTCGTGCTTTGACTTATTGGACTCATTATCTTAGGCCAGCTCAGTTTGTGTTGCATTCAGATCATCAAGCTTTGAAGTACATTAATGGGCAACATAAGCTCAGTTCACGACATGCTAAATGGGTGGAGTTCCTTCAATCTTTTGATTTTGTTTTAAAATACAAAACTGGAGTTTCTAATGTGGTTGCAGATGCATTATCTAGGAGGCATTCTATGCTTTCTCTAATGGAGGCTCGAGTTCTTGGCTTCACTCATATTAAGGAGCTTTATTATGATGATCCAGATTTTTCACCATTGATAGAAGCGTGCAAGGATGGTTCTCATGGAGCTTATTCGGTTCTAGATGGTTTTCTCTTCCGAAATAATAAGCTTTGTATCCCTAAGTGCTCACTAAGGGATTTGCTCATCAAGGAGGTTCATGGAGGAGGCCTAGCAGGGCATTTTGGTATTAACAAAACTGTGGATGTTTTGCAGGAACACTTTTATTGGCCAAAACTGGCAGGTGACGTTCACTCAGTTCTAGCTCGATGTTCTACATGTCAAAAGGCCAAGAGTTCTTTTCATCAAGGGCTCTATACTCCACTTCCAGTTCCTAATCAGCCATGGGAAGATGTTAGTATGGATTTCATTGTAGCTTTGCCTAGGACTCAAAGGCAAAGAGACGCTATTATGGTGGTGGTGGATCGATTCTCAAAGATGGCTCATTTCATTGCTTGCAACAAGACGGATGATGCAGTTCATGTAGCTGATTTGTACTTCAAGGAGATCATTAGATTACATGGTGTACCGAAGACTATTGTTTCTGATAAGGATGTTAAGTTCCTTAGTTTCTTTTGGAAGACTTTATGGAAGCTCCTAGGTACTAAACTCCTCTTTAGTACCACGGCGCATCCACAAACTGATGGCCAAACGGAGGTTACAAACAGGACACTTACTACTCTACTCAGGACTCTAGTTAACAAGTCACAGAAAGATTGGGATCTAAAGCTAGCACATGCAGAATTTGCTTATAATAGATCACCTACATATGCCACGAAGTGCTCTCCATTCGAAGTGAACTATGGGGTTAATCCTTTAAGCCCCATTGATTTACTACCTATTCCAGTTGAAGTGAGGCAAAGCAAAGATGCAGAGGAGAAGGCAAAGGAGATGAAAAAGCTTCACCAACAGATTAGAGCACGCATTGAGAAGGTTAATGAAGCTTACAAGGTCCGAGCTAACAAGCATCGAAAGGAGGTCATTTACAAGCCCGGGGACTTGGTATGGTTGCACCTAAGGAAGGAACGATTTCCATCAAGAAGGAAGAACAAGCTGATGCCAAGGAGTGATGGTCCATTTAGGGTGCTTGAAAAGATTAATAACAATGCATACAAGATAGAACTACCAAGTGAGATGGGCAACATTTCGGCCACCTTCAATGTGGGTGATTTAGCTCCATATTTAGAAGAAGATTTTGAGTTACAAGAAGACTTCTCCAAACCAGGGGAGAATGATGCAGGAGCATCCATGATCCATCCAAGTCTCCTAACAAAGAGTCATCAAGAAGAGATTAAGGTGAAGGAGATTCAGTTCATTAGCTTACTTAATCCAATTTCGAACAAACAAGTACTTCGAATTGTTAATTAAGCTTAACACCTTCTTAATCTTTTTTAAGCCTTGTTGATTAATGCTTATGATCATCTTAACATCATTAAGTATTAGTAATAAAGCTTGAATTATGATTAAATAGCTTAATTAGTTAGTTCTAAGTCATTAAAGTAAGCTTAGTGAAACTGTTTTGGAAGAACAGAATTTACACGGTTTGTTTAGGGCACGTTTTAGCTACGTTTTTGAGCTTTATTCTTGGCTAAGGCAACCATACATGACTCACCTGTGTGCTTACATACATCACCAACAAGCATGTGAAGAGTTGGAGGCAAGAATCAATAGGAAACGAGAGCTTCATGAAGAAGTATCCACAACCGCAGCAATCAGGCGTCATTCTGGGCCCATTTTCATCAGTTCTGGGCAGCCGCTTTTCTTTAGCTTTTGGAGCTGATTTTTTGAGGATATTTTCCTTAGAATGTCTATTTTAATACCTTAGCTTCCTTTTTGCAGTAGGACATTTTCGTTTCTCAGAATCCCTCAATCATTGCACCTAGGTACTGTAAACTGGCCAGATTTTTGTAATAGTTTAAGATGGCTTTTGTTACCTAAGCAAAACATCACCAAATGACGTGAATTTTTGGTATGTTACTGCTTTATATGTTAGGTTTGTAAGGCAAGAAGTTTCATTAGACTTTGTTGAATGAATTAAGAGTTATACTCATTTCTTTGAGCTGTGCGCTTAGAGCAAAACTGGACAGTTTGTCCTAATTAAAGTCTTTGAGTTAATTAGCTAACTAACGTAGATTAGTTACTAATTTAACAAAGCAAGGTTGCACCAAGAGTTCTTCTTTGACATTGGTGGCCTAGTTTGGTGGTTCTAAGGCTAGTGAAAGTGGTGGTTGTTGGTACGGTTCCAACAAGGCTTGAAGCAAAACTGATTCTTCGGTTCTTAACCAACGAATGCTCTTGTTTATGAAATGCTTTATGCATCAAAGACCTTGGATCAAACTCATTTCAAATCAAAGGTAAAAACTATCATACTCTCTTACGAGATTTTGTGGTGTATGAACACCTTTCAAATCATTTGATGTACTTAATTACCTATTGTTTTTGACTCCTTGAATAGGTATTAGGTATTTTTAAATGATATGTAGCCCTTGGATCAAACTCATTTAAAATAAAACGTTAAAACTATCATAGTCTCTTACGTGTTTTTTGGTGTATCAACACCTTTCAAATCATTTGATGTGCTTAATAACCTATTGTTTTTTACTCCTTTAATAGGTATTAGGTATATGTAATGCATATGAAGCCCTTGGATCAAACTCATTTCAAATCAAAGGTTAAAACTATCATAGTCGCTTACGAGATTTTGTGGTGTATGACCACCTTTCAAATCACTTCATGTGCTTAATTACCTATTGTTTTTGACTCCTTTTATAGGTATTAGGTATATTTAAAGCATATGAAGACCATGGATCAAACTCAGTTCAAATCTAAGGTTAAGACTATCATACTCTGTTACGAGATTTTTTGGTGTATGAACACCTTTCAAATCATTTTATGTGCTTAATTACCTATTGTTATTTACTCCTTGAATAGGTATTATGTATAATTAAATGATATGTAGCCTTGGATCAATCTCATTTCAAATCGAAGGTTAAAACTATCATAGTCTCTTACGAGATTTTGTGGTTTATGAACACCTTTCGAATCATTTGATGTGCTTAATTACCTATTGTTTTTGATTCCTTGAATAGGTATTAGGTATATTTAAATGATATGTAGCCCTTGGATCAAACTCATTTCAAATAAAACGTTAAAACTATCATAGTCTCTTACGTGTTTTTTGGTGAATGAACACCTTTCAAATCATTTGATGTGCTTAATTACCTATTGTTTTTGACTCCTTTAATAGCTATTAGGTATACTTAATGCATATGAAGCCCTTGGATCAAAATCATTTCAAATCAAAGGTTAAATCTATCATAGTGTCTTACGAGATTTTGTGGTGTATGACCACCTTTCAAATCACTTCATGTGCTTAATTACCTATTGTTTTTGACTCCTATTATAGGTATTAGGTATATTTAAAGCATATGAAGACCATGGATCAAACTCATTTCAAATCAAAGGTTAAAACTAGCATACTCTCTTAAGAGATTTTATGGTGTATGAACACCTTTCAAATCATTTGATGTGCTTAATTACCTATTTTTTTTGACTCCTTGAATAGGTATTAGGTATATTTAAATGATATGTAGCCCTTGGATCAAACTCATTTCAAATAAAAGGTTAAAACTATGATAGTCTCTTACTTGTTTTTTGGTGTACGAACACCTTTCAAATCATTTGATGTGCTTAATTACCTATTGTTTTTTACTCCTTTAATAGGTATTAGGTATATGTAATGCATATGAAGCCCTTGGATCAAACTCATTTCAAATCAAAGGTTAAAACTATCATAGTCTCTTACGAGATTTTGTGGTGTATGACCACCTTTCAAATCACTTGATGTGCTTAATTACCTATTGTTTTTGACTCCTTTTATAGGTATTAGGTATATGTAAATCATATGAAGCCCTTGGATCAAACTCATTTCAAATCAAAGGTTAAAACTATCATAGTCGCTTACGAGATTTTGTGGTGTATGACCACCTTTCAAATCACTTCATGTGCTTAATTACCTATTGTTTTTGACTCCTTGAATAGGTATTAGTTATATTGTAATGATATGTAGCCCTTGGATCAAACTCATTTCAAATCAAAGGTTAAAACTATCATAGTCTCTTACGAGATTTTGTGGTTTATGAACACCTTTCGAATCATTTGATGTGCTTAATCACCTATTGTTTTTGACTCCTTGAATAGGTATTAGGTGTATTTAAATGATATGTAGCCCTTGGATCAAACTCATTTCAAATCAAAGGTTAAAACTATCATAGTCTCTTACGTGTTTTGTGGGGTATGAACACCTTTCAAATCATTTAATGTGCTTAATTACCTATTGTTTTTGACTCCTTAAATAGGTATTAGTTATATGTAAAGCATATGAAGCCCTTGGATCAAACTCATTTCAAATCAAAGGTTAAAACTATCATAGTGTCTTGCGAGATTTTGTGGTGTATGACCACCTTTCAAATCACTTCATGTGCTTAATTACCTATTGTTTTTGACTCCTTTTATAGGTATTAGGTATATTTAATGCATATGAAGACCTTGGATCAAACTCATTTCAAATCAAAGTTTAAAACTATCATACTCTCTTACGAGATTTTGTGGTGTATGAACACCTTTCAAATCACTTGATGTGCTTAATTACCTATTGTTTTTGATTCCTTTTATAGGTATTAGCTATATTTAATGCATATGAAGACCTTGGATCAAACTCATTTCAAATCAAAGGTAAAAACTATCATACTCTCTTACGAGATATTGTGGTGTATGAACACCTTTCAAATCATTTGATGTACTTAATTACCTATTGTTTTTGACTCCTTGAATAGGTATTAGGTATTTTTAAATGATATGTACCCCTTGGATCAAACTCATTTAAAATAAAACGTTAAAACTATCATAGTCTCTTACGTGTTTTTTGGTGTATCAACACCTTTCAAATCATTTGATGTGCTTAATAACCTATTGTTTTTACTCCTTTAATAGGTATTAGGTATATGTAATGCATATGAAGCCCTTGGATCAAACTCATTTCAAATCAAAGGTTAAAACTATCATAGTCGCTTACGAGATTTTGTGGTGTATGACCACCTTTAAAATCACTTCATGTGCTTAATTACCTATTGTTTTTGACTCCTTTTATAGGTATTAGGTATATTTAAAGCATATGTAGACCATGGATCAAACTCAGTTCAAATCTAAGGTTAAAACTATCATACTCTCTTACGAGATTTTGTGGTGTATGAACACCTTTCAAATCATTTGATGTGCTGAATTACCTATTGTTTTTGACTCCTTGAATAGGTATTAGGTATAATTAAATGATATGTAGCCTTGGATCAATCTCATTTCAAATCGAAGGTTAAAACTATCATAGTCTCTTACGAGATTTTGTGGTTTATGAACACCTTTCGAATCATTTGATGTGCTTAATTACCTATTGTTTTTGATTCCTTGAATAGGTATTAGGTATATTTAAATGATATGTAGCCCTTGGATCAAACTCATTTCAAATAAAACGTTAAAACTATCATAGTCACTTACGTGTTTTTTGGTGAATGAACACCTTTCAAATCATTTGATGTGCCTAATTACCTATTGTTTTTGACTCCTTTAATAGCTATTAGGTATACGTAATGCATATGAAGCCCTTGGATCAAAATCATTTCAAATCAAAGGTTAAAACTATCATAGTGTCTTACGAGATTTTGTGGTGTATGACCACCTTTCAAATCACTTCATGTGCTTAATTACCTATTGTTTTTTACTCCTTTTATAGGTATTAGGTATATTTAAAGCATATGAAGACCATGGATCAAACTCATTTCAAATCAAAGGTTAAAACTAGCATACTCTCTTAAGAGATTTTATGGTGTATGAACACCTTTCAAATCATTTGATGTGCTTAATTACCTATTTTTTTTGACTCCTTGAATAGGTATTAGGTATATTTAAATGATATGTAGCCCTTGGATCAAACTCATTTCAAATAAAAGGTTAAAACTATGATAGTCTCTTACTTGTTTTTTGGTGTACGAACACCTTTCAAATCATTTGATGTGCTTAATTACCTTTTGTTTTTTACTCCTTTAATAGGTATTAGGTATATGTAATGCATATGAAGCCCTTGGATCAAACTCATTTCAAATCAAAGGTTAAAACTATCATAGTCTCTTACGAGATTTTGTGGTGTATCACCACCTTTCAAATCACTTGATGTGCTTAATTACCTATTGTTTTTGACTCCTTTTATAGGTATTAGCTATATGTAAAGCATATGAAGCCCTTGGATCAAACTCATTTCAAATCAAAGGTTAAAACTATCATAGTCGCTTACGAGATTTTGTGGTGTATGACCACCTTTCAAATCACTTCATGTGCTTAATTACCTATTGTTTTTGACTCCTTGAATAGGTATTAGTTATATTTTAATGATATGTAGCCCTTGGATCAAACTCATTTCAAATCAAAGGTTAAAACTATCATAGTCTCTTACGAGATTTTGTGGTTTATGAACACCTTTCGAATCATTTGATGTGCTTAATTACCTATTGTTTTTGACTCCTTGAATAGGTATTAGGTGTATTTAAATGATATGTAGCCCTTGGATCAAACTCATTTCAAATCAAAGGTAAAAACTATCATAGTCTCTTACGTGTTTTGTGGGGTATGAACACCTTTCAAATCATTTAATGTGCTTAATTACCTATTGTTTTTGACTCCTTTAATAGGTATTAGTTATATGTAAAGCATATGAAGCCCTTGGATCAAACTCATTTCAAATCAAAGGTTAAAACTATCATAGTGTCTTGCGAGATTTTGTGGTGTATGACCACCTTTCAAATCACTTCATGTGCTTAATTACCGATTGTTTTTGAATCCTTTTATAGGTATTAGGTATATTTAATGCATATTAAGACCTTGGATCAAACTCATTTCAAATCAAAGTTTACAACTATCATACTCTCTTACGAGATTTTGTGGTGTATGAACACCTTTCAAATCACTTGATGTGCTTAATTACCTATTGTTTTTGATTCCTTTTATAGGTATTAGCTATATTTAATGCATATGAAGACCTTGGATCAAACTCATTTCAAATCAAAGGTAAAAACTATCATACTCTCTTACGAGATTTTGTGGTGTATGAACACCTTTCAAATCATTTGATGTACTTAATTACCTTTTGTTTTTGACTCCTTGAATCGGTATTAGGTATTTTTAAATGATATGTACCCCTTGGATCAAACTCATTTAAAATAAAACGTTAAAACTATCATAGTCTCTTACGTGTTTTTTGGTGTATCAACACCTTTCAAATCATTTGATGTGCTTAATAACCTATTGTTTTTTACTCCTTTAATAGGTATTAGGTATATGTCATGCATATGAAGCCCTTGGATCAAACTCATTTCAAATCAAAGGTTAAAACTATCATAGTCGCTTACGAGATTTTGTGGTGTATGACCACCTTTAAAATCACTTCATGTGCTTAATTACCTATTGTTTTTGACTCCTTTTATAGGTATTAGGTATATTTAAAGCATATGTAGACCATGGATCAAACTCAGTTCAAATCTAAGGTTAAAACTATCATACTCTCTTACGAGATTTTGTGGTGTATGAACACCTTTCAAATCATTTGATGTGCTTAATTACCTATTGTTTTTGACTCCTTGAATAGGTATTAGGTATAATTAAATGATATGTAGCCTTGGATCAATCTCATTTCAAATCGAAGGTTAAAACTATCATAGTCTCTTACGAGATTTTGTGGTTTATGAACACCTTTCGAATCATTTGATGTGGTTAATTACCTATTGTTTTTGATTCCTTGAATAGGTATTAAGTATATTTAAATGATATGTAGCCCCTTGATCAAACTCATTTCAAATAAAACGTTAAAACTATCATAGTCTCTTACGTGTTTTTTGGTGAATGAACACCTTTCAAATCATTTGATGTGCTTAATTACCTATTGTTTTTGACTCCTTTAATAGCTATTAGGTATACGTAATGCATATGAAGCCCTTGGAACAAAATCATTTCAAATCAAAGGTTAAAACTATCATAGTGTCTTACGAGATTTTGTGGTGTATGACCACCTTTCAAATCACTTCATGTGCTTAATTACCTATTGTTTTTCACTCCTTTTATAGGTATTAGGTATATTTAAAGCATATGAAGACCATGGATCAAACTCATTTCAAATCAAAGGTTAAAACTAGCATACTCTCTTAAGAGATTTTATGGTGTATGAACACCTTTCAAATCATTTGATGTGCTTAATTACCTATTTTTTTGACTCCTTGAATAGGTATTAGGTATATTTAAATGATATGTAGCCCTTGGATCAAACTCATTTCAAATAAAAGGTTAAAACTATGATAGTCTCTTACTTGTTTTTTGGTGTACGAACACCTTTCAAATCATTTGATGTGCTTAATTACCTATTGTTTTTTACTCCTTTAATAGGTATTAGGTATATGTAATGCATATGAAGCCTTTGGATCAAACTCATTTCAAATCAAAGGTTAAAACTATCATAGTCTCTTACGAGATTTTGTGGTGTATGACCACCTTTCAAATCACTTGATGTGCTTAATTACCTATTGTTTTTGACTCCTTTTATAGGTATTAGGTATATGTAAAGCATATGAAGCCCTTGGATCAAACTCATTTCAAATCAAAGGTTAAAACTATCATAGTCGCTTACGAGATTTTGTGGTGTATGACCACCTTTCAAATCACTTCATGTGCTTAATTACCTATTGTTTTTGACTCCTTTTATAGGTATTAGGTATATTTAATGCATATGAAGACCTTGGATCAAACTCATTTCAAATCAAAGTTTAAAACTATCATACTCTCTTACGAGATTTTATGGTGTATGAACACCTTTCAAATCACTTGATGTGCTTAATTACCTATTGTTTTTGATTCCTTTTATAGGTATTAGCTATATTTAATGCATATGAAGACCTTGGATCAAACTCATTTCAAATCAAAGGTTAAAACTAGCATACTCTCTTAAGAGATTTTATGGTGTATGAACACCTTTCAAATCATTTGATGTGCTTAATTACCTATTTTTTTTGACTCCTTGAATAGGTATTAGGTATATTTAAATGATATGTAGCCCTTGGATCAAACTCATTTCAAATAAAAGGTTAAAACTATGATAGTCTCTTACTTGTTTTTTGGTGTACGAACACCTTTCAAATCATTTGATGTGCTTAATTACCTATTGTTTTTTACTCCTTTAATAGGTATTAGGTATATGTAATGCATATGAAGCCCTTGGATCAAACTCATTTCAAATCAAAGGTTAAAACTATCATAGTCTCTTACGAGATTTTGTGGTGTATCACCACCTTTCAAATCACTTGATGTGCTTAATTACCTATTGTTTTTGACTCCTTTTATAGGTATTAGCTATATGTAAAGCATATGAAGCCCTTGGATCAAACTCATTTCAAATCAAAGGTTAAAACTATCATAGTCGCTTACGAGATTTTGTGGTGTATGACCACCTTTCAAATCACTTCATGTGCTTAATTACCTATTGTTTTTTACTCCTTGAATAGGTATTAGTTATATTTTAATGATATGGCCCTTGGATCAAACTCATTTCAAATCAAAGGTTAAAACTATCATAGTCTCTTACGAGATTTTGTGGTTTATGAACACCTTTCGAATCATTTGATGTGCTTAATTACCTATTGTTTTTGACTCCTTGAATAGGTATTAGGTGTATTTAAATGATATGTAGCCCTTGGATCAAACTCATTTCAAATCAAAGGTAAAAACTATCATAGTCTCTTACGTGTTTTGTGGGGTATGAACACCTTTCAAATCATTTAATGTGCTTAATTACCTATTGTTTTTGACTCCTTTAATAGGTATTAGTTATATGTAAAGCATATGAAGCCCTTGGATCAAACTCATTTCAAATCAAAGGTTAAAACTATCATAGTGTCTTGCGAGATTTTGTGGTGTATGACCACCTTTCAAATCACTTCATGTGCTTAATTACCGATTGTTTTTGAATCCTTTTATAGGTATTAGGTATATTTAATGCATATTAAGACCTTGGATCAAACTCATTTCAAATCAAAGTTTACAACTATCATACTCTCTTACGAGATTTTGTGGTGTATGAACACCTTTCAAATCACTTGATGTGCTTAATTACCTATTGTTTTTGATTCCTTTTATAGGTATTAGCTATATTTAATGCATATGAAGACCTTGGATCAAACTCATTTCAAATCAAAGGTAAAAACTATCATACTCTCTTACGAGATTTTGTGGTGTATGAACACCTTTCAAATCATTTGATGTCCTTAATTACCTTTTGTTTTTGACTCCTTGAATCGGTATTAGGTATTTTTAAATGATATGTACCCCTTGGATCAAACTCATTTAAAATAAAACGTTAAAACTATCATAGTCTCTTACGTGTTTTTTGGTGTATCAACACCTTTCAAATCATTTGATGTGCTTAATAACCTATTGTTTTTTACTCCTTTAATAGGTATTAGGTATATGTAATGCATATGAAGCCCTTGGATCAAACTCATTTCAAATCAAAGGTTAAAACTATCATAGTCGCTTACGAGATTTTGTGGTGTATGACCACCTTTAAAATCACTTCATGTGCTTAATTACCTATTGTTTTTGACTCCTTTTATAGGTATTAGGTATATTTAAAGCATATGTAGACCATGGATCAAACTCAGTTCAAATCTAAGGTTAAAACTATCATACTCTCTTACGAGATTTTGTGGTGTATGAACACCTTTCAAATCATTTGATGTGCTTAATTACCTATTGTTTTTGACTCCTTGAATAGGTATTAGGTATAATTAAATGATATGTAGCCTTGGATCAATCTCATTTCAAATCGAAGGTTAAAACTATCATAGTCTCTTACGAGATTTTGTGGTTTATGAACACCTTTCGAATCATTTGATGTGGTTAATTACCTATTGTTTTTGATTCCTTGAATAGGTATTAGGTATATTTAAATGATATGTAGCCCCTTGATCAAACTCATTTCAAATAAAACGTTAAAACTATCATAGTCTCTTACGTGTTTTTTGGTGAATGAACACCTTTCAAATCATTTGATGTGCTTAATTACCTATTGTTTTTGACTCCTTTAATAGCTATTAGGTATACGTAATGCATATGAAGCCCTTGGAACAAAATCATTTCAAATCAAAGGTTAAAACTATCATAGTGTCTTACGAGATTTTGTGGTGTATGACCACCTTTCAAATCACTTCATGTGCTTAATTACCTATTGTTTTTCACTCCTTTTATAGGTATTAGGTATATTTAAAGCATATGAAGACCATGGATCAAACTCATTTCAAATCAAAGGTTAAAACTAGCATACTCTCTTAAGAGATTTTATGGTGTATGAACACCTTTCAAATCATTTGATGTGCTTAATTACCTATTTTTTTGACTCCTTGAATAGGTATTAGGTATATTTAAATGATATGTAGCCCTTGGATCAAACTCATTTCAAATAAAAGGTTAAAACTATGATAGTCTCTTACTTGTTTTTTGGTGTACGAACACCTTTCAAATCATTTGATGTGCTTAATTACCTATTGTTTTTTACTCCTTTAATAGGTATTAGGTATATGTAATGCATATGAAGCCCTTGGATCAAACTCATTTCAAATCAAAGGTTAAAACTATCATAGTCTCTTACGAGATTTTGTGGTGTATGACCACCTTTCAAATCACTTGATGTGCTTAATTACCTATTGTTTTTGACTCCTTTTATAGGTATTAGGTATATGTAAAGCATATGAAGCCCTTGGATCAAACTCATTTCAAATCAAAGGTTAAAACTATCATAGTCGCTTACGACATTTTGTGGTGTATGACCACCTTTCAAATCACTTCATGTGCTTAATTACCTATTGTTTTTGACTCCTTTTATAGGTATTAGGTATATTTAATGCATATGAAGACCTTGGATCAAACTCATTTCAAATCAAAGTTTAAAACTATCATACTCTCTTACGAGATTTTATGGTGTATGAACACCTTTCAAATCACTTGATGTGCTTAATTACCTATTGTTTTTGATTCCTTTTATAGGTATTAGCTATATTTAATGCATATGAAGACCTTGGATCAAACTCATTTCAAATCAAAGGTTAAAACTATCATACTCTCCTACGAGATTTTATGGTGTATGAACACCTTTCAAATCACTTGATGTGCTTAATTACCTATTGTTTTTGATTCCTTTTATAGGTATTAGCTATATTTAATGCATATGAAGACCTTGGATCAAACTCATTTCAAATCAAAGGTTAAAACTATCATACTCTCCTACGAGATTTTGTGGTGTATGAACACCTTTCAAATCATTTGATGTACTTAATTACCTATTGTTTTTGACTCCTTGAATAGGTAATAGGTATTTTTAAATGATATGTAGCCCTTGGATCAAACTCATTTAAAATAAAACGTTAAAACTATCATAGTCTCTTACGTGTTTTTTGGTGTATCAACACCTTTCAAATCATTTGATGTGCTTAATAACCTATTGTTTTTTACTCCTTTAATAGGTATTAGGTATATGTAATGCATATGAAGCCCTTGGATCAAACTCATTTCAAATCAAAGGTTAAAACTATCATAGTGTCTTACGAGATTTTGTTGTGTATGACCACCTTTCAAATCACTTCATGTGCTTAATTACCTATTGTTTTTGACTCCTTTTATAGGTATTAGGTATATTTAAAGCATATGAAGACCATAGATCAAACTCATTTCAAATCAAAGGTTAAAACTAGCATACTCTCTTAAGAGATTTTATGGTGTATGAACACCTTTCAAATCATTTGATGTGCTTAATTACCTATTTTTTTTGACTCCTTGAATAGGTATTAGGTATATTTAAATGATATGTAGCCCTTGGATCAAACTCATTTCAAATCAAAGGTTACAACTATGATAGTCTCTTACTTGTTTTTTGGTGTACGAACACCTTTCAAATCATTTGATGTGCTTAATTACCTATTGTTTTTTACTTCTTTAATAGGTATTAGGTATATGTAATGCATATGAAGCCCTTGGATCAAACTCATTTCAAATCAAAGGTTAAAACTATCATAGTCTCTTACGAGGATTTGTGGTGTATGACCACCTTTCAAATCACTTGATGTGCTTAATTACCTATTGTTTTTGACTCCTTTTATAGGTATTAGGTATATGTAAAGCATATGAAGCCCTTGGATCAAACTCATTTCAAATCAAAGGTAAAACTATCATAGTCGCTTACGAGATTTTGTGGTGTATGACCACCTTTTAAATCACTTCATGTGCTTAATTACCTATTGTTTTTGACTCCTATTATAGGTATTAGGTATATTTAATTCATATGAAGACCTTGGATCATACTCATTTCAAATAAAAGTTTAAAACTATCATACTCTCTTACGAGATTTTGTGGTGTATGAACACCTTTCAAATCACTTGATGTGCTTAATTACCTATTGTTTTTTATTCCTTTTATAGGTATTAGCTATATTTAATGCATATGAAGACCTTGGATCAAATTCATTTCAAATCAAAGGTTAAAACTATCATACTCTCTTACAAGATTTTGTGGTGTATGAACACCTTTCAAATCATTTGATGTACTTAATTACCTATTGTTTTTGACTCCTTGAATAGGTATTAGGTATTTTTAAATGATATGTAGCCCTTGGATAAAACTCATTTAAAATAAAACGTTAAAACTATCATAGTCTCTTACGTGTTTTTTGGTGTATCAACACCTTTCAAATCAGTTGATCTGCTTAATAACCTATTGTTTTTTACTCCTTTAATAGGTATTAGGTATATGCAATGCATATGAAGCCCTTGGATCAAACTCATTTCAAATCAAAGGTTAAAACTATCATAGTCGCTTACGAGATTTTGTGGTGTATGACCACCTTTCAAATCACTTCATGTGCTTAATTACCTATTGTTTTTGACTCCTTTTATAGGTATTAGGTATATTTAAAGCATATGTAGACCATGGATCAAACTCAGTTCAAATCTAAGGTAAAAACTATCATACTCTCTTACGAGATTTTGTGGTGTATGAACACCTTTCAAATCATTTGATGTGCTTAATTACCTATTGTTTATGACTCCTTGAATAGGTATTAGGTATAATTAAATGATATGTAGCCTAGGATCAATCTCATTTCAAATCGAAGGTTAAAACTATCATAGTCTCTTACGAGATTTTGTGGTTTATGAACACCTTTCGAATCATTTGATGTGCTTAATTACCTATTGTTTTTGATTCCTTGAATAGGTATTAGGTATATTTAAATGATATGTAGCCCTTGGATCAAACTCATTTCAAATAAAATGTTAAAACTATCATAGTCTCTTTCGTGTTTTTTGGTGAATGAACACCTTTCAAATCATTTGATGTGCTTAATTACCTATTGTTTTTACTCCTTTAATAGCTATTAGGTATACGTAATGCATATGAAGCCCTTGGATCAAAATCATTTCAAATCAAAGGTTAAAACTATCATAGTGTCTTACGAGATTTTGTGGTGTATGACCACCTTTCAAATCACTTCATGTGCTTAATTACCTATTGTTTTTCACTCCTTTTATAGGTATTAGGTATATTTAAAGCATATGAAGACCATGGATCAAACTCATTTCAAATCAAAGGCTAAAACTAGCATACTCTCTTAAGAGATTTTATGGTGTACGAACACCTTTCAAATCATTTGATGTGCTTAATTACCTATTGTTTTTTACTCCTTTAATAGGTATTAGGTATTTTTAAATGATATGTACCCCTTGGATCAAACTCATTTAAAATAAAACGTTAAAACTATCATAGTCTCTTACGTGTTTTTTGGTGTATCAACACCTTTCAAATCATTTGATGTGCTTAATAACCTATTGTTTTTTACTCCTTTAATAGATATTAGGTATATGTAATGCATATGAAGCCCTTGGATCAAACTCATTTCAAATCAAAGGTTAAAACTATCATAGTCGCTTACGAGATTTTGTGGTGTATGACCACCTTTAAAATCACTTCATGTGCTTAATTACCTATTGTTTTTTACTCCTTTTATAGGTATTAGGTATATTTAAAGCATATGTAGACCATGGATCAAACTCAGTTCAAATCTAAGGTTAAAACTATCATACTCTCTTACGAGATTTTGTGGTGTATGAACACCTTTCAAATCATTTGATGTGCTTAATTACCTATTGTTTTTGACTCCTTGAATAGGTATTAGGTATAATTAAATGATATGTAGCCTTGGATCAATCTCATTTCAAATCGAAGGTTAAAACTATCATAGTCTCTTACGAGATTTTGTGGTTTATGAACACCTTTCGAATCATTTGATGTGGTTAATTACCTATTGTTTTTGATTCCTTGAATAGGTATTAGGTATATTTAAATGATATGTAGCCCCTTGATCAAACTCATTTCAAATAAAACGTTAAAACTATCATAGTCTCTTACGTGTTTTTTGGTGAATGAACACCTTTCAAATCATTTGATGTGCTTAATTACCTATTGTTTTTGACTCCTTTAATAGCTATTAGGTATACGTAATGCATATGAAGCCCTTGGAACAAAATCATTTCAAATCAAAGGTTAAAACTATCATAGTGTCTTACGAGATTTTGTGGTGTATGACCACCTTTCAAATCACTTCATGTGCTTAATTACCTATTGTTTTTCACTCCTTTTATAGGTATTAGGTATATTTAAAGCATATGAAGACCATGGATCAAACTCATTTCAAATCAAAGGTTAAAACTAGCATACTCTCTTAAGAGATTTTATGGTGTATGAACACCTTTCAAATCATTTGATGTGCTTAATTACCTATTTTTTTTGACTCCTTGAATAGGTATTAGGTATATTTAAATGATATGTAGCCCTTGGATCAAACTCATTTCAAATAAAAGGTTAAAACTATGATAGTCTCTTACTTGTTTTTTGGTGTACGAACACCTTTCAAATCATTTGATGTGCTTAATTACCTATTGTTTTTTACTCCTTTAATAGGTATTAGGTATATGTAATGCATATGAAGCCCTTGGATCAAACTCATTTCAAATCAAAGGTTAAAACTATCATAGTCTCTTACGAGATTTTGTGGTGTATGACCACCTTTCAAATCACTTGATGTGCTTAATTACCTATTGTTTTTGACTCCTTTTATAGGTATTAGGTATATGTAAAGCATATGAAGCCCTTGGATCAAACTCATTTAAAATCAAAGGTTAAAACTATCATAGTCGCTTACGAGATTTTGTGGTGTATGACCACCTTTCAAATCACTTCATGTGCTTAATTACCTATTGTTTTTGACTCCTTTTATAGGTATTAGGTATATTTAATGCATATGAAGACCTTGGATCAAACTCATTTCAAATCAAAGTTTAAAACTATCATACTCTCTTACGAGATTTTATGGTGTATGAACACCTTTCAAATCACTTGATATGCTTAATTACCTATTGTTTTTGATTCCTTTTATAGGTATTAGCTATATTTAATGCATATGAAGACCTTGGATCAAACTCATTTCAAATCAAAGGTTAAAACTAACATACTCTCCTACGAGATTTTGTGGTGTATGAACACCTTTCAAATCATTTGATGTACTTAATTACCTATTGTTTTTGACTCCTTGAATAGGTAATAGGTATTTTTAAATGATATGTAGCCCTTGGATAAAACTCATTTAAAATAAAACGTTAAAACTATCATAGTCTCTTACGTGTTTTTTGGTGTATCAACACCTTTCAAATCATTTGATGTGCTTAATAACCTATTGTTTTTTACTCCTTTAATAGGTATTAGGTATATGTAATGCATATGAAGCCCTTGGATCAAACTCATTTCAAATCAAAGGTTAAAACTATCATAGTGTCTTACGAGATTTTGTTGTGTATGACCACCTTTCAAATCACTTCATGTGCTTAATTACCTATTGTTTTTCACTCCTTTTATAGGTATTAGGTATATTTAAAGCATATGAAGACCATGGATCAAACTCATTTCAAATCAAAGGTTAAAACTAGCATACTCTCTTAAGAGATTTTATGGTGTATCAACACCTTTCAAATCATTTGATGTGCTTAATTACCTATTTTTTTTGACTCCTTGAATAGGTATTAGGTATATTTAAATGATATGTAGCCCTTGGATCAAACTCATTTCAAATAAAAGGTTACAACTATGATAGTCTCTTACTTGTTTTTTGGTGTACGAACACCTTTCAAATCATATGATGTGCTTAATTACCTATTGTTTTTTACTTCTTTAATAGGTATTAGGTATATGTAATGCATATGAAGCCCTTGGATCAAACTCATTTCAAATCAAAGGTTAAAACTATCATAGTCTCTTACGAGGATTTGTGGTGTATGACCACCTTTCAAATCACTTGATGTGCTTAATTACCTATTGTTTTTGACTCCTTTTATAGGTATTAGGTATATGTAAAGCATATGAAGCCCTTGGATCAAACTCATTTCAAATCAAAGGTAAAACTATCATAGTCGCTTACGAGATTTTGTGGTGTATGACCACCTTTTAAATCATTTCATGTGCTTAATTACCTATTGTTTTTGACTCCTATTATAGGTATTAGGTATATTTAATTCATATGAAGACCTTGGATCATACTCATTTCAAATAAAAGTTTAAAACTATCATACTCTCTTACGAGATTTTGTGGTGTATGAACACCTTTCAAATCACTTGATGTGCTTAATTACCTATTGTTTTTGATTCCTTTTATAGGTATTAGCTATATTTAATGCATATGAAGACCTTGGATCAAATTCATTTCAAATCAAAGGTTAAAACTATCATACTCTCTTACAAGATTTTGTGGTGTATGAACACCTTTCAAATCATTTGATGTACTTAATTACCTATTGTTTTTGACTCCTTTAATAGGTATTAGGTATTTTTAAATGATATGTAGCCCTTGGATAAAACTCATTTAAAATAAAACGTTAAAACTATCATAGTCTCTTACGTGTTTTTTGGTGTATCAACACCTTTCAAATCAGTTGATCTGCTTAATAACCTATTGTTTTTTACTCCTTTAATAGGTATTAGGTATATGCAATGCATATGAAGCCCTTGGATCAAACTCATTTCAAATCAAAGGTTAAAACTATCATAGTCGCTTACGAGATTTTGTGGTGTATGACCACCTTTCAAATCACTTCATGTGCTTAATTACCTATTGTTTTTGACTCCTTTTATAGGTATTAGGTATATTTAAAGCATATGTAGACCATGGATCAAACTCAGTTCAAATCTAAGGTAAAAACTATCATACTCTCTTACGAGATTTTGTGGTGTATGAACACCTTTCAAATCATTTGATGTGCTTAATTACCTATTGTTTATGACTCCTTGAATAGGTATTAGGTTTAAATAAATGATATGTAGCCTTGGATCAATCTCATTTCAAATCGAAGGTTAAAACTATCATAGTCTCTTACGAGATTTTGTGGTTTATGAACACCTTTCGAATCATTTGATGTGCTTAATTACCTATTGTTTTTGATTCCTTGAATAGGTATTAGGTATATTTAAATGATATGTAGCCCTTGGATCAAACTCATTTCAAATAAAATGTTAAAACTATCATAGTCTCTTTCGTGTTTTTTGGTGAATGAACACCTTTCAAATCATTTGATGTGCTTAATTACCTATTGTTTTTTACTCCTTTAATAGCTATTAGGTATACGTAATGCATATGAAGCCCTTGGATCAAAATCATTTCAAATCAAAGGTTAAAACTATCATAGTGTCTTACGAGATTTTGTGGTGTATGACCACCTTTCAAATCACTTCATGTGCTTAATTACCTATTGTTTTTCACTCCTTTTATAGGTATTAGGTATATTTAAAGCATATGAAGACCATGGATCAAACTCATTTCAAATCAAAGGCTAAAACTAGCATACTCTCTTAAGAGATTTTATGGTGTACGAACACCTTTCAAATCATTTGATGTGCTTAATTACCTATTGTTTTTTACTCCTTTAATAGGTATTAGGTATATGTAATGCATATGAAGCCCTTGGATCAAACTCATTTCAAATCAAAGGTTAAAACTATCATAGTCTCTTACGAGATTTTGTGGTGTATGACCACCTTTCAAATCACTTGATGTGCTTAATTACCTATTGTTTTTGACTCCTTTTATAGGTATTAGGTATATGTAAAGCATATGAAGCCCTTGGATCAAACTCATTTCAAATTAAAGGTTAAAACTATCATAGTCGCATACGAGATTTTGTGGTGTATGACCACCATTCAAATCACTTGATGTGCTTAATTACCTATTGTTTTTGACTCCTTTTATAGGTATTAGGTATATTTAATGCATATGAAGACCTTGGATCAAACTCATTTCAAATCAAAGTTTAAAACTATCAAACTCTCTTACGAGATTTTGTGGTGTATAAACACCTTTCAAATCACTTGATGTGCTTAATTACCTATTGTTTTTTATTCCTTTTATAGGTATTAGCTATATTTAATGCATATGAAGACCTTGGATCAAACTCCTTTCAAATCAAAGGTTAAAACTATCATACTCTCTTACGAGATTTTGTGGTGTATGAATACCTTTCAAATCATTTGATGTACTTAATTACCTATTGTTTTTGACTGCTTGAATAGGTATTAGGTATTTTTAAATGATATGTAGCCCTTGGATAAAACTCATTTAAAATAAAACGTTAAAACTATCATAGTCTCTTACGTGTTTTTTGGTGTATCAACACCTTTCAAATCATTTGATGTGCTTAATAACCTATTGTTATTTACTCCTTTAATAGGTAATAGGTATATGTAATGCATATGAAGCCCTTGGATCAAACTCATTTCAAATCAAATGTTAAAACTATCATAGTGTCTTACGAGATTTTGTGGTGTATGACCACCTTTCAAATCTCTTCATGTGCTTAATTACCTATTGTTTTTGACTCCTTTTATAGGTATTAGGTATATTTAAAGCATATGAAGACCATGGATCAAACTCAGTTCAAATCAAAGGTTAAAACTATCATACTCTCTTACGAGATTTTGTGGTGTATGAACACCTTTCAAATCATTTGATGTGATTAATTACCTATTGTTTTTGACTCCTTGAATAGGTAATAGGTATAATTAAATGATATGTAGCCTTGGATCAATCTCATTTCAAATCGAAGGTTAAAACTATCATAGTCTCTTACGAGATTTTGTGGTTTATGAGCACCTTTCGAATCATTTGATGTGCTTAATTACCTATTGTTTTTGACTCCTTGAATAGGTATTAGGTATATTTAAATGATATGTAGCCCTTGGATCAAACTCAATTCAAATAAAACGTTAAAACTATCATAGTCTCTTACGTGTTTTTTGGTGAATGAACACCTTTCAAATCATTTGATGTGCTTAATTACCTATTGTTTTTGACTCCTTTAATAGCTATTAGGTATATGTAATGCATATGAAGCCCTTGGATCAAAATCATTTCAAATCAAAGGTTAAAACTATCATAGTGTCTTACGAGATTTTGTTGTGTATGACCACCTTTCAAATCACTTCATGTGCTTAATTACCTATTGTTTTTGACTCCTTTTATAGGTATTAGGTATATTTAAAGCATATGAAGACCATGGATCAAACTCAGTTCAAATCTAAGGTTAAAACTATCATACTCTCTTACGAGATTTTGTGGTGTATGAACACCTTTCAAATCATTTGATGTGCTTAATTACCTATTGTTTTTGACTCCTTGAATAGGTATTAGGTATAATTAAATGATATGTAGCCTTGGATCAATCTCATTTCAAATCGAAGGTTAAAACTATCATACTCTCTTACGAGATTTTGTGGTGTATGAACACCTTTCAAATCATTTGATGTACTTAATTACCTATTGTTTTTTACTCCTTGAAAAGGTATTAGGTATTTTTAAATGATATGTAGCCCTTGGATCAAACTCATTTAAAATAAAACGTTAAAACTATCATAGTCTCTTACGTGTTTTTTGGTGTATCAACACCTTTCAAATCATTTGATGTGCTTAATAACCTATTGTGTTTTACTCCTTTAATAGGTATTAGGTATATGTAATGCATATGAAGCCCTTGGATCAAACTCATTTCAAATCAAATGTTAAAACTATCATAGTGTCTTACGAGATTTTGTGGTGTATTACCACCTTTCAAATCTCTTCATGTGCTTAATTACCTATTGTTTTTGACTCCTTTTATAGGTATTAGGTATATTTAAAGCATATGAAGACCATGGATCAAACTCAGTTCAAATCTAAGGTTAAAACTATCATACTCTCTTACGAGATTTTGTGGTGTATGAATACCTTTCAAATCATTTGATGTGATTAATTACCTATTGTTTTTGACTCCTTGAATAGGTATTAGGTATAATTAAATGATATGTAGCCTTGGATCAATCTCATTTCAAATCAAATGTTAAAACTATCATAGTCTCTTACGAGATTTTGTGATGTATGAACACCTTTCAAATCACTTGATGTGCTTAATTACCTATTGTTTTTGACTCCTTTTATAGGTATTAGGTATATGTAAAGCATATGAAGCCCTTGGATCAAACTCATTTCAAATCAAAGGTTAAAACTATCATAGTCGTTTACGAGATTTTGTGGTGTATGACCACCTTTAAAATCACTTCATGTGCTTAATTACCTATTGTTTTTGACTCCTTTTATAGGTATTAGGTATATTTAATGCATATGAAGACCTTGGATCAAACTCATTTCAAATCAAAGTTTAAAACTATCATACTCTCTTACGAGATTTTGTGGTGTATGACTACCATTCAAATCACTTGATGTGCTTAATTACCTATTGTTTTTGACTCCTTTTATAGGTATTAGGTATATGTAAAGCATATGAAGCCCTTGGATCAAACTCATTTCAAATCAAAGGTTAAAACTATCATAGTCGCTTACGAGATTTTGTGGTGTATGACCACCTTTCAAATCACTTCATGTGCTTAATTACCTATTGTTTTTGACTCCTTGAATAGGTATTAGTTATATTTTAATGATATGTAGCCCTTGGATAAAACTCATTTCAAATCAAAGGTTAAAACTATCATAGTCTCTTACGAGATTTTGTGGTTTATGAACACCTTTCGAATCATTTGATGTGCTTAATTACCTATTGTTTTTTACTCCTTGAATAGGTATTAGGTGTATTTAAATGATATGTAGCCCTTGGATCAAACTAATTTCAAATCAAAGGTTAAAACTATCATAGTCTCTTACGTGTTTTGTGGGGTATGAACACCTTTCAAATAATTTGATGTGCTTAATTACCTATTATTTTTGACTCCTTTAATAGGTATTAGGTATATGTAAAACATATGAAGCCCTTGGATCAAACTCATTTCAAATCAAAGGTTAAAACTATCATAGTGTCTTGCGAGATTTTGTGGTGTATGACAACCTTTCAAATCACTTCATGTGCTTAATTACCTATTGTTTTTGACTCCTTTTATAGGTATTAGGTATATTTAAAGCATATGAAGACCATGGATCAAACTCATTTCAAATCAAAGGCTAAAACTAGCATACTCTCTTAAGAGATTTTATGGTGTACGAACACCTTTCAAATCACTTGATGTGCTTAATTACCTATTGTTTTTTACTCCTTGAATAGGTATTAGGTATTTTTAAATGATATGTAGCCCTTGGATCAAACTCATTTAAAATAAAACGTTAAAACTATCATAGTCTCTCACGTGTTTTTTGGTGTATCAACACCTTTCAAATCATTTGATGTGCTTAATAATCTATTGTTTTTTACTCCTTTAATAGGTATTAGGTATATGTAATGCATATGAAGCCCTTGGATCAAACTCATTTCAAATCAAATGTTAAAACTATCATAGTGTCTTACGAGATTTTGTGGTGTATGACCACCTTTCAAATCTCTTCATGTGCTTAATTACCTATTGTTTTTGACTCCTTTTATAGGTATTAGGTATATTTAAAGCATATGAAGACCATGGATCAAACTCAGTTCAAATCTAAGGTTAAAACTATCATACTCTCTTACGAGATTTTGTGGTGTATGAACACCTTTCAAATCATTTGATGTGATTAATTACCTATTGTTTTTGACTCCTTGAATAGGTATTAGGTATAATTAAATGATATGTAGCCTTGGATCAATCTCATTTCAAATCGAAGGTTAAAACTATCATAGTCTCTTACGAGATTTTGTGGTTTATGAACACCTTTCGAATCATTTGATGTGCTTAATTACCTATTGTTTTTGACTCCTTGAATAGGTATTAGGTATATTTAAATGATATGTAGCCCTTGGATTAAACTCATTTCAAATAAAAGGTTAAAACTATCATAGTCTCTTACTTGTTTTTTGGTGTACGAACACCTTTCAAATCATTTGATGTGCTTAATTACCTATTGTTTTTGACTCCTTTAATAGGTATTAGGTATATGTAAAGCATATGAAGCCCTTGGATCAAACTCATTTCAAATCAAAGGTTAAAACTATCATAGTCGCTTACGAGATTTTGTGGTGTATGACCACCTTTCAAATCACTTCATGTGCTTAATTATCTATTTTTTTTGACTCCTTGAATAGGTATTAGGTATATTTAAATGATATGTAGCCCTTGGATCAAACTCCTTTCAAATAAAAGGTTAAAACTATGATAGTCTCTTACTTGTTTTTTGGTGTACGAACACCTTTCAAATCATTTGATGTGCTTAATTACCTATTGTTTTTTACTCCTTTAATAGGTATTAGGTATATGTAATGCATATGAAGCCCTTGGATCAAACTCATTTAAAATCAAAGGTTAAAACTATCATAGTGTCTTACGAGATTTTGTGGTGTATGACCACCTTTCAAATCACTTCATGTGCTTAATTACCTATTGTTTTTGACTCCTTTTATAGGTATTAGTTATATGTAAAGCAAATGAAGCCCTTGGATCAAACTCATTTCAAATCAAAGGTTAAAACTATCATAGTCGCTTACGAGATTTTGTGGTGTATGACCACCTTTCAAATCACTTCATGTGCTTAATTACCTATTGTTTTTGACTCCTTGAATAGGTATTAGGTATATTTTAATGATATGTAGCCCTTGGATCAAACTCATTTCAAATCAAAGGTTAAAACTATCATAGTGTCTTACGAGATTTTGTGGTGTATGACCACCTTTCAAATCACTTCATGTGCTTAATTACCTATTGTTTTTGACTCCTTTTATAGGTATTAGGTATATTTAAAGCATATGAAGACCATGGATCAAACTCAGTTCAAATCTAAGGTTAAAACTATCATACTCTCTTACGAGATTTTGTGGTGTATGAACACCTTTCAAATCATTTGATGTGATTAATTACCTATTGTTTTTGACTTCTTGAATAGGTATTAGGTATAATTAAATGATATGTTGCCTTGGATCAATCTCATTTCAAATCGAAGGTTAAAACTATCATAGTCTCTTACGAGATTTTGTGGTTTATGAACACCTTTCGAATCATTTGATGTGCTTAATAACCTTTTTTTACTCCTTGAATAGGTATTAGGTATATTTTAATGATATGTAGCCCTTGGATCAAACTCATTTCAAATCCAAGGTTACAACTATCATAGTCTCTTACGTGTTTTGTGGGGTATGAACACCTTTCAAATCATTTGATGTGCTTAATTACCTATTGTTTTTGACTCCTTTAATAGGTATTAGGTATATGTAAAGCATATGAAGCCCTTGGATCAAACTCATTTCAAATCAAAGGTTAAAACTATCATAGTCGCTTACGAGATTTTGTGGTGTATGACCACCTTTCAAATCACTTCATGTGCTTAATTACCTTTTTTTTACTCCTTGAATAGGTATTAGGTATATTTAAATGATATGTAGCCCTTGGATCAAACTCCTTTCAAATAAAAGGTTAAAACTATGATAGTCTCTTACTTGTTTTTTGGTGTACGAACACCTTTCAAATCATTTGATGTGTTTAATTACCTATTGTTTTTGACTCCTTTAATAGGTATTAGGTATATGTAAAGCATATGAAGCCCTTGGATCAAACTCATTTCAAATCAAAGGTTAAAACTATCATAGTCGCTTACGAGATTTTGTGGTGTATGACCACCTTTCAAATCACTTCATGTGCTTAATTACCTTTTTTTTTACTCCTTGAATAGGTATTAGGTATATTTAAATGATATGTAGCCCTTGGATCAAACTCCTTTCAAATAAAAGGTTAAAACTATGATAGTCTCTTACTTGTTTTTTGGTGTACGAACACCTTTCAAATCATTTGATGTGTTTAATTACCTATTGTTTTTTACTCCTTTAATAGGTATTAGGTATATGTAATGCATATGAAGCCCTTGGATCAAACTCATTTCAAATCAAAGGTTAAAACTATCATAGTGTCTTACGAGATTTTGTGGTGTATGACCACCTTTCAAATCACTTGATGTGCTTAATTACCTATTGTTTTTTACTCCTTTTATAGGTATTAGGTATATGTAAAGCATATGAAGCCCTTGGATCAAACTCATTTCAAATCAAAGGTTAAAACTATCATAGTCGCTTACGAGATTTTGTGGTGTATGACCACCTTTCAAATCACTTCATGTGCTTAATTACCTATTGTTTTTGACTCCTTGAATAGGTATTAGGTATATTTTAATGATATGTAGCCCTTGGATCAAACTCATTTCAAATCAAAGGTTAAAACTATCATAGTCTCTTACGTGTTTTGTGGGGTATGAACACCTTTCAAATCATTTGATGTCCTTAATTACCTATTGTTTTTGACTCCTTTAATAGGTATTAGGTATATGTAAAGCATATGAAGCCCTTGGATCAAAATCATTTCAAATCAAAGGTTAAAACTATCATAGTGTCTTACGAGATTTTGTGGTGTATGACCACCTTTCAAATCACTTCATGTGCTTAATTACCTATTGTTTTTGACTCCTTTTATAGGTATTAGGTATATTGAATGCATATGAATACCTTGGATCAAACTCATTTCAAATCAAAGGTTAAAACTATCATACTCTCTTACGAGATTTTGTGGTGTATAAACACCTTTCAAATCATTTGATGTGCTTAATTACCTATTGTTTTTGACTCCTTGAATACGTATTAGGTATATTTAAATGATATGTAGCCCTTGGATCAAACTCATTTCAAATAAAAGGTTAAAACTATCATAGTCTCTTACTTTTTTTTTGGTGTATGAACACCTTTCAAATCATTTGATGTGCTTAATTACCTATTATTTTTGACTCCTTTAATAGGTATTAGGTATATGTAATGCATATGAAGCCCTTGGATCAAACTCATTTCAAATCAAAGGTTAAAACTATCATAGTCTCTTACGAGATTTTGTGGTGTATGACCACCTTTCAAATCACTTGATGTGCTTAATTACCTATTGTTGTCTACTCCTTGAATAGGTATTAGGTATATTTTAATGATATGTAGCCCTTGGATCAAACTCATTTCAAATAAAACGTTAAAACTATCATAGTCTATTACGTGTTTTTTGGTGAATGAACACCTTTCAAATCATTTGATGTGCTTAATTACCTATTGTTTTTGACTCCTTTAATAGCTATTAGGTATATGTAATGCATATGAAGCCCTTGGATCAAAATCATTTCAAATCAAAGGTTAAAACTATCATAGTGTCTTACGAGATTTTGTGGTGTATGACCACCTTTCAAATCACTTCATGTGCTTAATGACCTATTGTTTTTGACTCCTCTTATAGGTATTAGGTATATTTAATGCAAATGAAGACCTTGGATCATACTCATTTCAAATCAATGGTTAAAACTATCATACTCTCTTACGAGATTTTCTGGTGTATGAAATCCTTTCAAATCATTTGATGTGCTTAATTACCTATTGTTTTTGACTCCTTGAATAGGTATTAGGTATATTTAAATGATATGTAGCCCTTGGATCAAACTCATTTCAAATAAAAGGTTAAAACTATCATAGTCTCTTACTTTTTTTGGTGTATGAACACCTTTCAAATCATTTGATGTGCTTAATTACCTATTATTTTTGACTCCTTTAATAGGTATTAGGTATATGTAATGCATATGAAGCCCTTGGATCAAACTCATTTCAAATCAAAGGTTAAAACTATCATAGTCTCTTACGAGATTTTGTGGTGTATGACCACCTTTCAAATCACTTGATGTGCTTAATTACCTATTGTTTTTTACTCCTTTTATAGGTATTAGGTATATGTAAAGCATATGAAGCCCTTGGATCAAACTCATTTCTAATCAAAGGTTAAAACTATCATAGTCTCTTACGAGATTTTGTGGTGTATGACCACCTTTCAAATCACTTCATGTGCTTAATTACCTATTGTTTTTGACTCCTTGAATAGGTATTAGGTATATGTAAAGCATATGAAGCCCATGGATCAAACTCATTTCAAATCAAAGGTTAAAACTATCATAGTGTCTTACGAGATTTTCTGGTGTATGAAATCCTTTCAAATCATTTGATGTGCTTAATTACCTATTGTTTTTGACTCCTTGAATAGGTATTAGGTATATTTAAATGATATGTAGCCCTTGGATCAAACTCATTTCAAATAAAAGGTTAAAACTATCATAGTCTCTTACTTTTTTTTTGGTGTACGAACACCTTTCAAATCATTTGATGTGTTTAATTACCTATTGTTTTTTACTCCTTTAATAGGTATTAGGTATATGTAATGCATATGAAGCCCTTGGATCAAACTCATTTCAAATCAAAGGTTAAAACTATCATAGTGTCTTACGAGATTTTGTGGTGTATGACCACCTTTCAAATCACTTGATGTGCTTAATTACCTATTGTTTTTTACTCCTTTTATAGGTATTAGGTATATGTAAAGCATATGAAGCCCTTGGATCAAACTCATTTCAAATCAAAGTTTAAAACTATCATAGTCGCTTACGAGATTTTGTGGAGTATGACCACCTTTCAAATCACTTCATGTGCTTAATTACCTATTTTTTTTGACTCCTTGAATAGGTATTAGGTATATTTTTATGATATGTAGCCCTTGGATCAAACTCATTTCAAATCAAAGGTTAAAACTATCATAGTCTCCTACGTGTTTTGTGGGGTATGAACACCTTTCAAATCATTTGATGTGCTTAATTACCTATTGTTTTTGACTCCTTTAATAGGTATTAGGTATATGTAAAGCATATGAAGCCCTTGGATCAAACTCATTTCAAATCAAAGGTTAAAACTATCATAGTGTCTTACGAGATTTTGTGGTGTATGACCACCTTTCAAATCACTTCATGTGCTTAATTACCTATTGTTTTTGACTCCTTTTATAGGTATTAGGTACATTGAATGCATATGAATACCTTGGATCAAACTCATTTCAAATCAAAGGTTAAAACTATCATACTCTCTTACGAGATTTTGTGGTGTATGAGCACCTTTCAAATCATTTGATGTGCTTAATTACCTATTGTTTTTGACTCCTTGAATACGTATTAGGTATATTTAAATGATATGTAGCCCTTGGATCAAACTCATTTCAAATAAAAGGTTAAAACTATCATAGTCTCTTACTTTTTTTTTGGTGTATGAACACCTTTCAAATCATTTGATGTGCTTAATTACCTATTATTTTTGACTCCTTTAATAGGTATTAGGTATATGTAATGCATATGAAGCCCTTGGATCAAACTCATTTCAAATCAAAGGTTAAAACTATCATAGTCTCTTACGAGATTTTGTGGTGTATGACCACCTTTCAAATCACTTGATGTGCTTAATTACCTATTGTTTTTGACTCCTTTTATAGGTATTAGGTATATGTAAAGCATATGAAGCCCTTGGATCAAACTCATTTCAAATCAAAGGTTAAAACTATCATAGTCTCTTACGAGATTTTGTGGTGTATGACAACCTTTCAAATCACTTCATGTGCTTAATTACCTATTGTTTTTGACTCCTTGAATAGGTATTAGGTATATGTAAAGCATATGAAGCCCATGGATCAAACTCATTTCAAATCAAAGGTTAAAACTATCATAGTGTCTTACGAGATTTTGTGGTGTTTGACAACCTTTCAAATCACTTCATGTGCTTAATTACCTATTGTTGTCTACTCCTTGAATAGGTATTAGGTATATTTTAATGATATGTAGCCCTTGGATCAAACTCATTTCAAATAAAACGTTAAAACTATCATAGTCTATTATGTGTTTTTTGGTGAATGAACACTTTTCAAATCATTTGATGTGCTTAATTACCTATTTTTTTGACTCCTTTAATAGCTATTAGCTATATGTAATGCATATGAAGCCCTTGGATCAAAATCATTTCAAATCAAAGGTTAAAACTATCATAGTGTCTTACGAGATTTTGTGGTGTATGACCACCTTTCAAATCACTTCATGTGCTTAATGACCTATTGTTTTTGACTCCTCTTATAGGTATTAGGTATATTTAATGCATATGAAGACCTTGGATCATACTCATTTCAAATCAATGGTTAAAACTATCATACTCTCTTACGAGATTTTCTGGTGTATGAAATCCTTTCAAATCATTTGATGTGCTTAATTACCTATTGTTTTTGACTCCTTGAATAGGTATTAGGTATATTTAAATGATATGTAGCCCTTGGATCAAACTCATTTCAAATAAAAGGTTAAAACTATCATAGTCTCTTACTTTTTTTGGTGTATGAACACCTTTCAAATCATTTGATGTGCTTAATTACCTATTATTTTTGACTCCTTTAATAGGTATTAGGTATATGTAATGCATATGAAGCCCTTGGATCAAACTCGTTTCAAATCAAAGGTTAAAACTATCATAGTCTCTTACGAGATTTTGTGGTGTATGACCACCTTTCAAATCACTTGATGTGCTTAATTACCTATTGTTTTTTACTCCTTTTATAGGTATTAGGTATATGTAAAGCATATGAAGCCCTTGGATCAAACTCATTTCAAATCAAAGGTTAAAACTATCATAGTCTCTTACGAGATTTTGTGGTGTATGACCACCTTTCAAATCACTTCATGTGCTTAATTACCTATTGTTTTTGACTCCTTGAATAGGTATTAGGTATATGTAAAGCATATGAAGCCCATGGATCAAACTCATTTCAAATCAAAGGTTAAAACTATCATAGTGTCTTACGAGATTTTGTGGTGTTTGACAACCTTTCAAATCATTTGATGTGCTTAATAACCTTTTTTTTTTTACTCCTTGAATAGGTATTAGGTATATTTTAATGATATGTAGCCCTTGGATCAAACTCATTTCAAATCCAAGGTTACAACTATCATAGTCTCTTACGTGTTTTGTGGGGTATGAACACCTTTCAAATCATTTGATGTGCTTAATTACCTATTGTTTTTGACTCCTTTATTAGGTATTAGGTATATGTAAAGCATATGAAGCCCTTGGATCAAACTCATTTCAAATCAAAGGTTAAAACTATCATAGTCGCTTACGAGATTTTGTGGTGTATGACCACCTTTCAAATCACTTCATGTGCTTAATTACCTATTTTTTTGACTCCTTGAATAGGTATTAGGTATATTTAAATGATATGTAGCCCTTGGATCAAACTCCTTTCAAATAAAAGGTTAAAACTATGATAGTCTCTTACTTGTTTTTTGGTGTACGAACACCTTTCAAATCATTTGATGTGTTTAATTACCTATTGTTTTTTACTCCTTTAATAGGTATTAGGTATATGTAATGCATATGAAGCCCTTGGATCAAACTCATTTCAAATCAAAGGTTAAAACTATCATAGTGTCTTACGAGATTTTGTGGTGTATGACCACCTTTCAAATCACTTGATGTGCTTAATTACCTATTGTTTTTTACTCCTTTTATAGGTATTAGGTATATGTAAAGCATATGAAGCCCTTGGATCAAACTCATTTCAAATCAAAGTTTAAAACTATCATAGTCGCTTACGAGATTTTGTGGTGTATGACCACCTTCCAAATCACTTCATGTGCTTAATTACCTATTGTTTTTGACTCCTTGAATAGGTATTAGGTATATTTTAATGATATGTAGCCCTTGGATCAAACTCATTTCAAATCAAAGGTTAAAACTATCATAGTCTCTTACGTGTTTTGTGGGGTATGAACACCTTTCAAATCATTTGATGTGCTTAATTACCTATTGTTTTTGACTCCTTTAATAGGTATTAGGTATATGTAAAGCATATGAAGCCCTTGGATCAAACTCATTTCAAATCAAAGGTTAAAACTATCATAGTGTCTTACGAGATTTTGTGGTGTATGAACACCTTTCAAATCATTTGATGTGCTTAATTACCTATTGTTTTTGACTCCTTGAATACGTATTAGATATATTTAAATGATATGTAGCCCTTGGATCAAACTCATTTCAAATAAAAGGTTAAAACTATCATAGTCTCTTACTTTTTTTTTGGTGTATGAACACCTTTCAAATCATTTGATGTGCTTAATTACCTATTATTTTTGACTCCTTTAATAGGTATTAGGTATATGTAAAGCATATGAAGCCCTTGGATCAAACTCATTTCAAATCAAAGGTTAAAACTATCATAGTCTCTTACGAGATTTTGTGGTGTATGACCACCTTTCAAATCACTTCATGTGCTTAATTACCTATTGTTTTTGACTCCTTGAATAGGTATTAGGTATATGTAAAGCATATGAAGCCCATGGATCAAACTCATTTCAAATCAAAGGTTAAAACTATCATAGTGTCTTACGAGATTTTGTGGTGTTTGACAACCTTTCAAATCACTTCATGTGCTTAATTACCTATTGTTGTTGACTCCTTGAATAGGTATTGGGTATATTTTAATGATATGTAGCCCTTGGATCAAACTCATTTCAAATAAAACGTTAAAACAATCATAGTCTATTACGTGTTTTTTGGTGAATGAACACCTTTCAAATCATTTGATGTGCTTAATTACCTATTGTTTTTGACTCCTTTAATAGCTATTAGGTATATGTAATGCATATGAAGCCCTTTGTTCAAAATCATTTCAAATCAAAGGTTAAAACTATCATAGTGTCTTACGAGATTTTGTGGTGTATGACCACCTTTCAAATCACTTCATGTGCTTAATTACCTATTGTTTTTGACTCCTTGAATAGGTATTAGTTATATTTTAATGATATGTAGCCCTTGGATCAAACTAATATCAAATCAAAGGTTAAATCTATCATAGTCTCTTACGAGATTTTGTGGTTTATGAACACCTTTCGAATCATTTGATGTGCTTAATTACCTATTGTTTTGACTCCTTGAATAGGTATTAAGTATATTTTAATGATATGTAGCCCTTGGATAAAACTCATTTCAAATCAAAGGTTAAAACTATCATAGTCTCTTATGTGTTTTGTGGGGTATGAACACCGTTCAAATCATTTGATGTGCTTAATTACCTATTGTTTTTGACTCCTTTAATAGGTATTAGGTATATGTAAAGCATATGAAGCCCTTGGATCAAACTCATTTCAAATCAAAGGTTAAAACTATCATAGTGTCTTACGAGATTTTGTGGTGTATGACCACCTTTCAAATCACTTAATGTGCTTAATTACCTATTGTTTTTGACTCCTTTTATAGGTATTATCTATATTTAAAGCATATGAAGACCATGGATCAAACACATTTCAAATCAAAGGTTAAAACTATCATACTCTCTTACGAGATTTTGTGGTGTATGAACACCTTTCAAATCATTTGATGTGCTTAATTACCTATTGTTTTTGACTCCTTGAATAGGTATTAGGTATAATTAAATGATATGTGGGCCTTGGATCAATCTCATTTCAAATCAAAGGTTAAAACTATCATAGTCTCTTACGAGATTTTGTGGTTTATGAACACCTTTCGAATCATTTGATGTGCTTAATTACCTATTGTTTTTTACTCCTTGAATAGGTATTAGGTATATTTAAATGATATGTAGCCCTTGGATCAAACTCATTTCAAATAAAACGTTAAAACTATCATAGTCCATTACGTGTTTTTTGGTGAATGAACACCTTTCAAATCATTTGATGTGCTTAATTACCTATTGTTTTTGACTCCTTTAATAGCTATTAGGTATATGTAATGCATATGAAGCCCTTGGATCAAAATCATTTCAAATCAAAGGTTAAAACTATCATAGTGTCTTACGAGATTTTGTGGTGTATGACCACCTTTCAAATCACTTCATGTGCTTAATTACCTATTGTTTTTGACTCCTCTTATAGGTATTAGGTATATTTAATGCATATGAAGACCTTGGATCATACTCATTTCAAATCAATGGTTAAAACTATCATACTCTCTTACGAGATTTTGTGGTGTATGAACACCTTTCAAATCATTTGATGTTCTTAATTACCTACTGTTTTTGACTCCTTGAATAGGTATTAGGTATTTTTAAATGATATGTAGCCCTTGGATCAAACTCATTTCAAATAAAACGTTAAAACTATCATAGTCTCTTACGTGTTTTTTGGTGATTGAACACCTTTCAAATCATTTGAGTGCTTAATTACCTATTGTTTTTGACTCCTTTAATAGCTATTAGGTATATGTATTGCATATGAAGCCCTTGGATCAAAATCATTTCAAATCAAAGGTTAAATCTATCATAGTGTCCTACGAGATTTTGTGGTGTATGACCACCTTTCAAATCACTTCATGTGCTTAATTACCTATTGTTTTTGACTTCTTTTATAGGTATTAGGTATATTTAAAGCATATGAAGACCATGGATCAAACTCATTTCAAATCAAAGGTTAAACTATCATAGTCTCTTACGAGATTTTATGGTGTATGAACACCTTTCAAATAATTTGATGTGCTTAATTACCTATTTTTTTATTTCCTTGAATAGGTATTAGGTATATTTAAATGATGTGTAGCACTTGGATCAAACTCATTTCAAATTAAAGTTTAAAACTATCATAGTCTCTTACGTGTTTTTTGGTGTACGAACACCTTTCAAATCATTTGATGTGCTTAATTACCTATTGTTTTTTACTCCTTTAATAGGTATTAGGTATAGGTAATGCATATGAAGCCCTTGGATCAAACTCATTTCAAATCAAAGGTTAAAACTATCATAGTCTCTTACAATATTTTGTGGTGTATGACCACCTTTTAAATCACTTGATGTGCTTAATTACCTATTGTTTTTGACTCCTTTTATAGGTATTAGGTATATGTAAAGCATATGAAGCCCTTGGATCAAACTCATTTCAAATCAAAGGTTAAAACTATCATAGTCGCTTACGAGATTTTGTGGTGTATGACCACCTTTCAAATCACTTAATGTGCTTAATTACCTATTGTTTTTGACTCCTTGAATAGGTATTAGTTATATTTTAATGATATGTAGCCCTTGGATCAAACTAATATCAAATCAAAGGTTAACACTATCATAGTCTCTTACGAGATTTTGTGGTTTATGAACACCTTTCGAATCATTTGATGTGCTTAATTACCTATTGTTTTTGACTCCTTGAATAGGTATTAGGTGTATTTAAATGATATGTAGCCCTTGGATCAAACTCATTTCAAATCAAAGGTTAAAACTATCGTAGTCTCTTACGTGTTTTGTGGGGTATGAACACCTTTCAAATCGTTTGATGTGCTTAATTACCTATTGTTTTTGATTCTTTTATTAGGTATTAGGTATATGTAAAGCATATGAAGCCCTTGGATCAAACTCATTTCAAATCAAAGGTTAAAACTATCATAGTGTCTTACGAGATTTTGTGGTGTATGACCACCTTTCAAATCACTTCATGAGCTTAATTACCGATTGTTTTTGACTCCTTTTATAGGTATTAGGTATATTTAATGCATATGAAGACCTTGGATCAAACTCATTTCAAATCAAAGGTTAAAACTATCATACTCTCTTACAAGATTTTTGTGGTGTATGAACACCTTTCAAATCACTTGATGTTCTTAATTACCTATTGTTTTTGATTCCTTTTATAGGTATTAGCTATATTTAATGCATATGAAGACCTTGGATCAAACTCATTTCAAATCAAAGGTAAAAACTATCATACTCTCTTACGAGATTTTATGGTGTATGAACACCTTTCAAATCATTTGATGTGCTTAATTACCTATTGTTTTTGACTCCTTGAATAGGTATTAGGTATTTTTAAATGATATGTAGCCCTTGGATCAAACTAATTTAAAATAAAACGTTAAAATTATCATAGTCTCTTACGTGTTTTTTGGTGTATCAACACCTTTCAAATCATTTGATGTGCTAAATAACCTATTGTTTTTTACTCCTTTAATAGGTATTAGGTATATGTAATGGATATGAAGCCCTTGGATAAAACTCATTTCAAATCAAAGGTTAAAACTATCATAGTGTCTTACGAGATTTTGTGGTGTATGACCACCTTTCAAATCACTTCATGTGCTTAATTACCTATTGTTTTTGACTCCTTTTATAGGTATTAGGTATATTTAAAGCATATGAAGACCATGGATCTAACTCATTTCAAATCTAAGGTTAAAACTATCATACTCTGTTACGAGATTTTGTGGTGTATGAACACCTTTCAAATTATTTGATGTGCTTAATTACCTATTGTTTTTGACTCCTTGAATAGGTATTAGGTATAATTAAATGATATGTAGCCTTGGATCAATCTCATTTCAAATCGAAGGTTAAAACTATCATAGTCGCTTACGAGATTTTGTGGTTTATGAATACCTTTCGAATCATTTGATGTGCTTAATTACCTATTGTTTTTGACTCCTTGAATAGGTATTAGGTATTTTTAAATGATATGTAGCCCTTGGATCAAACTCATTTCAAATAAAACGTTAAAACTATCATAGTCTATTACGTGTTTTTTGGTGAATGAACACCTTTCAAATCATTTGATGTGCTTAATTACCTATTGTTTTTTACTCCTTTAATAGGTATTAGGTATATGTAATGCATATGAAGCCCTTGGATCAAACTCATTTCAAATCAAAGGTTAAAACTATCATAGTGTCTTACGAGATTTTGTGGTGTATGACCACCTTTCAAATCATTTGATGTGCTTAATTACCTATTGCATTTGACTCCTTGAATAGGTATTAGGTATATTTAATGCATATGTAGCCTTGGATCAATCTCATTTCAAATCAAAGGTTAAACTGTCATACTCTCTTACGAGATTTTGTGGTTTATGAACACCTTTCGAATCATTTGATGTGCTTAATTACCTATTGTTTTTTACTCCTTGAATAGGTATTAGGTATATTTAAATGATATGTAGCCCTTGGATCAAACTCATTTCAAATCAAAGGTTAAAACTATCATAGTCTCTTACGTGTTTTGTGGTGTATAAACACCTTTCATATCATTTGATGTGCTTAATTACCCATTGTTTTTGACTCCTTTAATAGGTATTAGGTATATGTAATGCATATGAAGCCCTTGGATCAAACTCATTTCAAATCAAAGGTTAAAACTATCATAGTCTCTTACGAGATTTTGTGGTGTATGACCACGTTTCAAATCACTTCATGTGCTTAATTACCTATTATTTTATACTCCTTTTATAGGTATTAGGTATATTTAAAGCATATGAATACTTTGGATCAAACTCATTTTAAATCAAAGGTTAAAACTACTATACTCTCTTACGAGATTTTGTGGTGTATGAACACCTTTCAAATTATTTGATGTTCTTAATTACCTATTGTTTTTTACTCCTTGAATAGGTATTAGGTATATTTGAATGATATGTAGCCCTTGGATCAAACTCATTTCATATCGAAGGTTAAAACTATCATAGTCTCTTACGAGATTTTTTCTGGTTTATGAACACCTTTCGCATCATTTGATGTGCTTAATTACCTATTTTATTTGACTCCTTGAATATGTATTAGGTATATTTAAATGATATGTAGCCCTTGGATCAAACTCATTTCAAATCAAAGGTTAAAACTATCATAGTCTCTTACGTGTTTTGTGGTGTATGAACACCTTTCAAATCATTTGATGTGCTTAATTACCTATTATTTTTGACTCCTTGAATAGGTATTAGGTACTTTAAATGATATGTAGCCCTTGGATCAAACTCATTTAAAATAAAACGTTAAAACTATCATAGTCTCTTACGTGTTTTTTGGTGTATGAAAACCTTTCAAATCATTTGATGTGCTCAATAACCTATTGTTTTTGACTCCTTTAATAGGTATTAGGTATATGTAATGCATATGAAGCCCTTGGATCAAACTCATTTCAAATCAAAGGTTAAAACTATCATAGTGTCTTACTTGTTTTGTGGTGTATGACCACCTTTCAAATCACTTCATGTGCTTAATTACCTATTGTTTTTGACTCCTTTTATAGGTATTAGGTATATTTAAAGCATATGAATACCATGGATCAAAAACATTTCAAATCAAAGGTTAAAACTATCATACTCTCTTACGAGATTTTGTGGTGTATGAACACCTTTCAAATCATTTGATGTGCTTAATTACCTATTATTTTTGACTCCTTGAATAGGTATTAGGTATAATTCAATGATATGTAGCCTTGGATCAATCTCATTTCAAATCGACGGTTAAACTATCATAGTCTCTTACGAGATTTTGTGGTTTATGAACACCTTTCGAATCATTTGATGTGCTTAATACCTATTGTTTTTGACTCCTTTAATAGCTATGAGGTATATTTAATGCATATGAAGCCCTTGGATCAAAATCATTTCAAATCAAAGGTTAAAACTATCATAGTGTCTTACGAGATTTTGTGGTGTATGACCACCTTTCAAATCACTTGATGTGCTTAATTACCTATTGTTTTTGACTCCTTTTATAGGTATTAAGTATATGTAAAGCATATGAAGCCCTTGGATCAAACTCATTTCAATTCAAAGGTTAAACTATCATAGTCGCTTACGAGATTTTGTGGTGTATGACCACCTTTCAAATCACTTCATGTGCTTAATTACCTATTGTTTTTGACTCCTTGAATAGGTATTAGGTATATTTTAATGATATGTAGCCTTTGGATCAAACTCATTTCAAATAAAAGATTAAAACTATCATAGTCTCTTACGTGTTTTTTGGTGAATGAACACCTTTCAAATCATTTGATGTGCTTAATTACCTATTGTTTTTTACTCCTTTAATAGCTATTAGGTATATGTAATGCATATGAAGCCCTTGGATCAAAATCATTTCAAATCAAAGGTTAAAACTATCATAGTCTCTTACTTGTTTTTTGGTGTACGAACACCTTTCAAATCATTTGATGTGCTTAATTACCTATTGTTTTTTACTCCTTTAATAGGTATTAGGTATATGTAATGCATATGAAGCCCTTGGATCAAACTCATTTCAAATCAAAGGTTAAAACTATCATAGTCGCTTACGAGATTTTGTGGTGTATGACCACCTTTCAAATCACTTCATATGCTTAATTACCTATTGTTTTTGACTCCTTGAATAGGTATTAGGTATATTTTAATGATATGTAGCCCTTGGATAAAACTCATTTCAAATCAAAGGTTAAAACTATCATAGTCTCTTACGTGTTTTTTGGTGAATGAACACCTTTCAAATCATTTGATGTGCTTAATTACCTATTGTTTTTTACTCCTTTATGATGCATAAAGCATTTCATAAGCAAGAGCATTCGTTGGTTAAGAACCGAAGAATCAGTTTTGCTTCAAGCCTTGTTGGAACCGTACCAACAACCACCACTTTCACTAGCCTTAGAACCACCAAACTAGGCCACCAATGTCAAAGAAGAACTCTTGGTGCAACCTTGCTTTGTTAAATTAGTAACTAATCTACGTTAGTTAGCTAATTAACTCAAAGACTTTAATTAGGGACAAACTGTCCAGTTTTGCTCTAAGCGCACAGCTCAAAGAAATGAGTATAACTCTTAATTCATTCAACAAACTCTTATGAAACTTCTTGCATTACAAACCTAACATATAAAGCAGTAACATACCAAAAATTCACGTCATTTGGTGATGTTTTGCTTAGGTAACAAAAGCCATCTTAAACTATTACAAAAATCTGGCCAGTTCTCAGTACCTAGGTGCAATGATTAGGCTTTTCTGAGAAACGAAAATATCCTACTGCAAAAAGGAAACTAAGGTAATAAAATAGACATTCTAAGGAAAATATCCTCAAAAAATCAGCTCCAAAAGCTAAAAAAGACGGCTGCCCAGAACTGAAGAAGAGGGGCCCAGAAAGACGCCTCCCAGCTGCGGTTTTGGATACTTCTCCATGAAGCTCTCATTTCCTATTGATTCTTGCCTCCAACTCTTCACATGCTTGTTGGTGATGTATGTAAGCACACAGGTGAGTCATGTATGGTTGCCTTAGCCAAGAATAAAGCTCAAAAACGTAGCCAAAACGAGCCCTAAACAAACCGTATAAATTCTGTTCTTCCAAAACAGTTCACTAAGCTTACTTTAATGACTTAGAACTAACTAATTAAGCTATTTAATCATAATTCAAGCTTTATTACTAATACTTAATGATGTTAAGATGATCATAAGCATTAATCAACAAGGCTTAAAAAAGATTAAGAAGGTGTTAAGCTTAATTAACAATTCGAAGTACTTGTTTGTTCGAAATTGGATTAAGTAAGCTAATGAACTGAATCTCCTTCACCTTAATCTCTTCTTGATGACTCTTTGTTAGGAGACTTGGATTGATCATGGATGCTCCTGCATCATTCTCCCCTGGTTTGGAGAAGTCTTCTTGTAACTCAAAATCTTCTTCTAAATATGGAGCTAAATCACCCACATTGAAGGTGGCCGAAATGTTGCCCATCTCACTTGGTAGTTCTATCTTGTATGCATTGTTATTGATCTTTTCAAGCACCCTAAATGGACCATCACTCCTTGGCATCAGCTTGTTCTTCCTTCTTGATGGAAATCGTTCCTTCCTAGGGTGCAACCATACCAAGTCCCCGGGCTTGTAAATGACCTCCTTTCGATGCTTGTTAGCTCGGACCTTGTAAGCTTCATTAACCTTCTCAATGCGTGCTCTAATCTGTTGGTGAAGCTTCTTCATCTCCTTTGCTTTCTCCTCTGCATCTTTGCTTTGCCTTACTTCAACTGGAATAGGTAGTAAATCAATGGGGCTTAAAGGATTAACCCCATAGTTCACTTCGAATGGAGAGCACTTCGTGGCATATGTAGGTGATCTATTATAAGCAAATTCTGCATGTGCTAGCTTTAGATCCCAATCTTTCTGTGACTTGTTAACTAGAGTCCTGAGTGGAGTAGTAAGTGTCCTGTTTGTAACCTCCAGTTTGGCCATCAGTTTGTGGATGCGCCGTGGTACTAAAGAGGAGTTTAGTACCTAGAGCTTCCATAAAGTCTTCCAAAAGAAACTAAGGAACTTAACATCCTTATCAGAAACAATAGTCTTCGGTACACCATGTAATCTAATGATCTCCTTGAAGTACAAATCAGCTACATGAATTGCATCATCCGTCTTGTTGCAAGCAATAAAATGAGCCATCTTTGAGAATCGATCCACCACCACCATAATAGCATCTCTTTGCCTTTGAGTCCTAGGCAAAGCCACAATGAAATCCATACTAACATCTTCCCATGGCTGATTAGGAACTGGAAGTGGAGTATAGAGCCCTTGATGAAAAGAACTCTTGGCCTTTTGACATGTAGAACATCGAGCTAGAACTGAGTGAACATCACCTGCCAGTTTTGGCCAATAAAAGTGTTCCTGCAAAACATCCACAGTTTTGTTAATACCAAAATGCCCTGCTAGGCCTCCTCCGTGAACCTCCTTGATGAGCAAATCCCTTAGTGAGCACTTAGGGATACAAAGCTTATTATTTCGGAAGAGAAAACCATCTAGAACCGAATAAGCTCCATGAGAACCATCCTTGCACGCTTCTATCAATGGTGAAAAATCTGGATCATCATAATAAAGCTCCTTAATATGAGTGAAGCCAAGAACTCGAGCCTCCATTAGAGAAAGCATAGAATGCCTCCTAGATAATGCATCTGCAACCACATTAGAAACTCCAGTTTTGTATTTTAAAACAAAATCAAAAGATTGAAGGAACTCCACCCATTTAGCATGTCGTGAACTGAGCTTATGTTGTCCATTAATGTACTTCAAAGCTTGGTGATCTGAATGGCACAAACTGAGCTGGCCTAAGATAATGAGTCCAATAAGTCAAGGCACGAACAATAGCATAGAACTCTTTATCATAGGTGTTGTAGTTGAGCTTGGCATGATTGAGCTTCTCACTGAAATAGGCTATGGGACGCCCTCCTTGTTGTAAAACAGCTCCAATCCCTACGCCACTTGCATCACATTCCACTTCAAACACTTTCTTGAAATCTGGTAAGGCTAGAACAGGCGCCTCACAAAGCTTGCTTTTCAACTGATCAAATGCTTCCTGAGCTGCTGGAGTCCAAGTGAAAGAACCCCCTTTGATACATTCGGTCAGTGGAGCCAAAATAGTACTAAAACCTCTGATGAATCTCCTGTAAAAAGATGCCAATCCATGAAAACTTCGAACTTCTGTGATGGACTTTGGAATTGGCCATGATTTAATTGCCTCCACCTTGGATTCATCCATAGAAATACCCTGAGATGAAATAATGAAACCAAGAAAAGACACACTAGAAGTGAAGAATTCACACTTCTCCATCTTTGCATATAGCTTCTTTTCCCTTAGCTTAAGGAAAACCTTCTTCAGATGAATAAGATGATCCTGTTCACTGTTGCTATACACAAGAATATCATCAAAATAAACCACAACAAACGAACCAATGAAAGGACGAAGTACCTCATGTATGAGCCTCATGAAAGTACTAGGAGCATTAGTTAAACCAAATGGCATAGCACGCCACTCATATAACCCACTCTTAGTCTTAAAGGCTGTTTTCCATTCATCCCCTTCCTTGATTCGAATCTGATGATAACCACTACGCAAATCTATCTTGGAGAATATAGTAGCACCATGTAATTCATCGAGCAAATCATCAAGCCTAGGAATAGGATACCTATACTTGATGGTAATGTTGTTTATAGCCCTGCAATCTACACACATACGCATAGTTCCATCCTTCTTTGGAACCAAAATAACAGGAACAGCACATGGATTAAGACTTTCCTGTACAAATCCCTTAGCTAACAATTCAGTAATCTGTTTTTGCAACTCTTTAGCTTCTTCAGGATTACATCTATAAGCTGCCTTATTAGGTAATGGTGCTCCAGGAACTAAGTCAATTTGATGCTCAATACCCCTACTAGGTGGTAAACCATAAGGAAGATCCTCGGGAAAAATATCACTAAAATCGTTCACTAATGGTTTAACCCAATCATGTAATTCACTAGTATTTTCATCATTTGCAGCAAATAACAACAACAAGTACATTTCCTTCCCCTTTTCAATGGCCTTATCAACTTGACATTTTTGGAGAATTAAGGATTTCTGATTTTTAGCCTTTGAATTAGAGGTTTCTTTCTTAGGCAAATTCGGACCCTTTTTGCTAGGACTAAGTATAATTTTCTTGTTTTCATGCATGAAAGTGTATGTATTAGTCCTACCATTATGTAAGGTTTCCTTATCAGATTGCCACGGCCCCTAAGAGAATATGACATGCATTCATAGGCACCACATCACATAAAACCTTATCATTATACGAATCACCAAAAGAGAAGCTAAATTAAAGCTTGTTTTGTTACCTCCACACAGTTACCATCATTAAGCCAATGAAGCTTATATGGTTTAGGATGACCGAAGGTAGGATAATGGAGCTTCTCCACCATAGAACTCGAAGCTACATTAGTGCAACTCCCACCATCAATAATCATGGAACAAATCTTGCCCTTGATTAAGCATTTTGTCTGAAAATCTGGTCTCGTTGAGATGGTATAGCTTCGGCTTCTTTGGAGTGAAGGACCCTCCTTAGAACCAAGCTAAGATGATCATCTCCTTCCACTTCATCAACAAGAACATCTTCATTGCATTCATCCTCCTTTTCAGATTCTTTTTCGTGCTCCTCTTGATCTTTAAGGGCATCTTCTATGTTTTTAATGTCTAATAAGGTCATTACCCTTCTGTTTGGGCATTGTGCTTGATAATGACCATAACCATGACACTTAAAACATTTGATATCATCCTTCTTGGAAGAACTTTCAGCAACTTTCTTCCCTTTATCAAGAAATTTCGAACCAGCTTCATTTTTAGGTGTAAATGGAGATGTCGAAGTAGGCTTTACATAGGAACTAGAACCTCCTTTAGCATAAGAAGTTCCTTTGCTAAATACCTTCTTCTTCTTGTCTTTTTGATGCTTTTCCACCTTAAGAGCCAACCTGAAAAGTTCATCTAAAGTAGAATAAGATTGAAGCTCAAGCTTCTTTTGGATGTCACGATCTAGGCCCTTCACAAAACGAGCCATGGTCTGCTCTTCCCTTTCTTGAACATCCAATTTCATCATCAACTTTTCATATTCATGGATGTATGTCTCGACATTCTTAGTACCTTGGAACAAATCAGAAAGTTGGTTATATAAATCAAGAGTGTAAGTGGAGGGGAGAAACTTAGCTTCCATCTTCTTTTTCAGTTTCTTCCAGCTCTTGATTTTCGGCTTATGCTTCCTTTCTCTAGCAAGAGTAACGTTTTCCCACCAAAGGGATGCATAACCCTTTAGCTTAGTGATAGCCAACTTGAAAGATTTCGAATCATCATACTCCTTTAGCTCGAAAATCCTATTACATCTCGAAACCCATTCCAAATAAGCATCCGGATTAAGGTTTCCATCAAATTCTGGAACATCTAACTTTATGTCTCGAAAATCATCTTGTTTTTGTGGCCTCCTTCTTTGATTAGAAGTTTGTGATTGTACTTCTTCACTAGAGTCATAAACAACCTCATTCTCATCTTCAAAGTGCCTCCTTTCATGAACTTCTCTTCGAACTCCAACACTAGAACTTCGAAAAGCTTCCATGAGATTTGCCATTTGCTCACTAATTGTAGCCATTTGATTCTCAAGGCCAACTAACCTTGCTTCATTCAATGTCATGCCCCTTCTAAACTGATTTGGATCTTCACCACCACTCATTTTTACAACCACTAAGTTGTATCAAAGATTAGAGGTGAAAAGAGAAGAAAAGAGATGTTTGGGCTTAGAATTGATTTCGGTTTGGGGGGGGATAAGTGTATGAGTTTAGGAAGTGATTATGGGATGATTAGAGGGTTAAAAGAATGCTCTTAAACTAACCAAAGCTCTGATACCAAATGATGCATAAAGCATTTCATAAGCAAGAGCATTCGTTGGTTAAGAACCGAAGAATCAGGTTTGCTTCAAGCCTTGTTGGAACCGTACCAACAACCACCACTTTCACTAGCCTTAGAACCACCAAACTAGGCCACCAATGTCAAAGAAGAACTCTTGGTGCAACCTTGCTTTGTTAAATTAGTAACTAATCTACGTTAGTTAGCTAATTAACTCAAAGACTTTAATTAGGACAAACTGTCCAGTTTTGCTCTAAGCGCACAGCTCAAAGAAATGAGTATAACTCTTAATTCATTCAACAAACTCTTATGAAACTTCTTGCATTGCAAACCTAACATATAAAGCAGTAACATACCAAAAATTCACGTCATTTGGTGATGTTTTGCTTAGGTAACAAAAGCCATCTTAAACTATTACAAAAATCTGGCCAGTTCTCAGTACCTAGGTGCAATGATTAGGCTTTTCTGAGAAACGAAAATATCCTACTGCAAAAAGGAAACTAAGGTAATAAAATAGACATTCTAAGGAAAATATCCTCAAAAAATCAGCTCCAAAAGCTAAAAGACGGCTGCCCAGAACTGAAGAAGAGGGGGCCCAGAAAGACGCCTCCCAGCTGCGGTTTTGGATACTTCTCCATGAAGCTCTCATTTCCTATTGATTCTTGCCTCCAACTCTTCACATGCTTGTTGGTGATGTATGTAAGCACACAGGTGAGTCATGTATGGTTGCCTTAGCCAAGAATAAAGCTCAAAAACGTAGCCAAAACGAGCCCTAAACAAACCGTATAAATTCTGTTCTTCCAAAACAGTTTCACTAAGCTTACTTTAATGACTTAGAACTAACTAATTAAGCTATTTAATCATAATTCAAGCTTTATTACTAATACTTAATGATGTTAAGATGATCATAAGCATTAATCAACAAGGCTTAAAAGATTAAGAAGGTGTTAAGCTTAATTAACAATTCGAAGTACTTGTTTGTTCGAAATTGGATTAAGTAAGCTAATGAACTGAATCTCCTTCACCTTAATCTCTTCTTGATGACTCTTTGTTAGGAGACTTGGATTGATCATGGATGCTCCTGCATCACTTTAATAGGTATTAGGTATATGTAAAGCATATGAAGCCCTTGGATCAAAATCATTTCAAATCAAAGGTTAAAACTATCATAGTGTCTTACGAGATTTTGTGGTGTATGACCACCTTTCAAATCACCTCATGTGCTTAATTACCTATTGTTTTTGACTCCTTGAATTGGTATTAGGTATATTCTAA